>CAXIUP010000266.1:215000-352286 GCA_964035015.1 Corallium rubrum | reverse complement strand
CTCTGCTGTTATCAAACGAAATCACTTCAAAGAAATCATGTGCATGTGTTCCTCCCAGAACACCAAGCATGTAAATTGCCAAGTGATTTGGTTTGATATTAGCAGAGATACATAACATTCTTCGATAAGTCATTATGCGGGTGTGAAATTTTCATTTTAAACAAACTGAAATATTTTAAAAACGAAGCAAGTAAACGAAAATCTAAAAAATAAGTTACTCTGTTATTTTAAGTGTTCTTTCAAATAAGACAAACTTGATTTTCGAGTCATTTTCACTTTAAAGTGGGTATGCAACGAAATTTCTCCCCAGTATTTTAGGATTACATTTGAAAGGACACTTAAAATGACAAAGTAACATCTTTCGTAGAACTTCGTTTCCTTGCTTCATTCTTGAGATATTCAGGTTTGTTTGATATGCAATGTCATACTTATGACATCACACTGTATAATGACTTTTTAGAAAAGTATGATTTTCTTGGAGAGTACTTATCGAAAGTACTTAAAAATTTTCACTTACATGTATGTAGCCATGACTGGTCACTTACCAGACGTGCATAGTTGTGTGTAAAATATTTGGACCATCCTAAAATTGATGCTCTTTCAAAAAGTCATTATGCATAGTGATGTCATAAGTATGACATTTGCATATCAAACAACCCTGAATATCTCAAGAATGAAGCAAGGAAACAAAATTCTACGAAAGATGTTACTTGTCATTTTAAATGTTCTTTCAAATGCAATCATAAAAAACTGAAGTGAAATTTCGTTGCATAAACACTTAAAGTGCTTACGGAACAAAAACGAATCTGTGAAACAGAAAAAAACTGATCTAAACAAAACCAAACAATTATATTATCTTTCTCAAACTCATTAATAATTCACGACGAAAACAAAATGAAAGATTTTGTTCTTAAGTCGCCCCGAGTAAAGCTCTCTGGTTTTACTTGAAAAATTTACAACTGTTATTGGCTTGTGTTTATCGCAAAATCAAATATAACATTGTATTCTACAAATTAGTAACTTTCTAACGATATCTATTTTATTTTCGTGGCATATATTCTGACGAAATGAGAGCGCTTTACCGAAATGACCCTGTAAACCTTAACGAAGACCTTAATACAATTTAGGAAACGATAAGTAGTTTTAGTAATACAAATTTAGTCACTTCTTCCCACAAAGAGCTTTCTAAAGTGTCTATGAAATGAAATTTCACTTCAGTTCTTTAAAACTGTATTTGGAAGAACACCTAAGATAATGAAAAATGGCTTTTACATGCCTTTCAAATCTTATCACATTCTTGAGTTATTGGCTATGCAATTTGAGCAATGACGTCAGACGTTGTATGTGGAAGAAAACGGGAAATCAGTCATATCTTTGGATTGGTTTAACTAAACTGAATTAAACGTTGCAAATTTTCCTTGTGGTATGGTCTGGTTACATGTGCCATGGGTGGTCTCGTGTAGTTAAACCAATCCAAAGATATGACTGATTTTCCGTTTTCTCCCACATACGTGTGACGTCATTGGTCAAATTGCATAGCCAATAACTCAAGAATGCGATAAGATTTGAAAGGCGTGTAAAAGCCATTTTTAGTTATCTTAGGTGTTCTTTCAAATACAATCTTAAAAAACTAAAGTGAAATTTCGTTTCATAGGCACTTTAAGAGCAATTTACATCTTAGATTTCAAGTGGCAGAGTCGGGGGCATCACATTTAATAGGGTTTTATTTCTTTTACCTTTAACACACTGTCCTGTCTTGTCTTTATATAATCCTTCGTTACAGTTACACTTGTATGAACCGACAGTATTGACACAGAATGATCCAGTTGGACAAATAGAAGCTCGTAAACACTCGTCAACATCTGCAAAAATATAAAAATATCCATGTGAATATGATGTCTGTATTTGCAGGGAAAATACTTTAGAACCTCATTTTAGCTTCTAAACTATAAGTGCTGCGTAGGCAGTGTTTTGGTATAAAAAAGCGAAAATCTTAAAGTGGGTATGCAACGAAATTTCACCCCAGTATTTTAGGATTACATTTGAAAGAACACTTAAAATGACAAAGTAACATCTTTCGTAGAATTTCGTTTCCTTGCTTCATTCTTGAGATATTCAGGTTTGTTTCATATGCAAATGAAATACTTATGACATCACACTGCATAATGACTTTTTGAAAGAGCATCAATTTTAGGATGGTCCAAATATTTTACACACAGCTACACACCTTTAGTGACCAGTCATGGCTACTTTCGATAAGTATACTCTCCAAGAAAATCATACTTTTCTAAAAAGTCATTATGCAGTGCGATGTCGTAATTATTACATTTGCATATCAAACAAACCTGAATATATAAATAAGTGAAGGACAGCCATTAAACAGCACAGCCATTGAACAGCACGTGGTGTGCCCTATTCGGAGAACATTCTTAGAATGATTTTGTTTTCTAATTAATAAAATTAACGTGATACGCCATTGTATTCTTACGTGATTTAATTGATCAGTTGCTTAGTTTATAAATGACGTGAGCCAACAACTTGTTGTCATTGCTCTGATGAAGGCCTGAGTCAACAGGCCGAAAGCTTAGCGAAGAAATATTTTACGTGGTGTTTCCACAAAACTTATTTATATTACTTTATCGCCATGAAAACTTTCAAAGACTTAAACCTGAATGTCTCAAGAATGAAGCAATTCGGTATTTAATCAATTTACAGCTTTTTCATATTTTATTTAGTTCTTGAGATATTTTGACTTATGTGATATTCAAATAAGATAACTTATGGTTCGTTTTTTCACTAATTAACATATTCGAAAATCGTGAATATTTTTAAGATTATTGATCAAAATCACTTGTAACTTGTCTTTCATGTTTAGTTGCATGAACTGTAGCAATATGCAAAGTTTCAAGCGATTTTGTTCCATAATCTTAAAAATATTCACGATTTTCGAATATGTTAATTAGTGAAAAAACGAACCATAAGTTATCTCATTTGAGTATCACATAAGTCTAAATATCTCAAGGACTAAGTAAAATATGAAAAATCTGTAAATTGATATTCCCCATTATTTTAAGAGTTCTTTCAAATAAGACAAACTTAATTTTAGTTTCATATACACTTTAAATTGTGTTTTTGACGTGACTTTTTAGCGTTAAATAGGGCACCGCTTTCTTTAGCACTGTCTGATTGTGTACAGAATAGCGTACCGTCGAGCTGCTACTTATAGCACAAAATGCGGACACACAAGTCAAAATTGACTTCCAAATGATTGCAAAAAAGCCATTATCTAACGTTCAGACTGCAAGAATTGTGGGTAAAAGCGGGCAAACTTAAATAGTGACGTCATCACGACGTCCTATATAAAAAGCATGGTTTTTTAAAGCGGGCCAACCCGGATGAAATTGTCCATGTAATCGTTTCGTCCCAGCCAAGCGTGTTGAAAAACTGTTGAACTCGCTTCGATACGCGTTCGTTTACTTGCCTGTGTGAATAAATAGTGCTGAAAGGAACTGAAATAGAACATCAAAAACTGTGTTTATGTAGGAAACTTACGAAACCGGAAACGATGTTTGCACGACTTGCTATGGTAATTATACGCTTATAAGCGGGCAATGCACTAACGGGTGGTCCCACATGGCTAAAATTAGACACTGCTGAACGTAAGCGATATTACACTTTTGTCTAATTTCAGCAGTAGGTGCATTAGCTGCTTTTAAGTGTGTAATTACCATAGCAAGTTGTGCAAACAACGTTTCCGGTTCTTTAACCTCGTTTGAAGTTTCCTTTCCAGTTCCCCTTCCATTATCTATGGTATTTCGTGATCATAGTGAAGACTTAATAAATTAATTAATGAAGACGCTTTCGTGGGTTAGCTAAGACAATAACATTTTTTTATATACTTTCAAAAACTTGCATCGACATAAATAGCAGTGTTAGGCCCCGTTCACACTATACTGGATAGCTTTTGTGCCGGTACGAAAACCATATCGGATAGGCCTTCTGTTCACACAAAACGCCTGCTCCAGCACAATTTCTGTGCCGGCACGCCGCTGCGCCGCTCCGATCTCGAAAGAGGTACATCTTGTATCGGATAGCTTTTTGTGCCATTCCAGCTCGTGTGAACGGAGTTCGAAATCGTTCCGGAAGTAAATTAATAGAATAGAGCGTGGGAATTGGTTGTATCGTCAGGTTTTCGTGCCGGCACAAAAGCTATACGGTCATAGTGTGAACGGGGCTTGCTTCAGCACAATATCGTGCCGATCGAATCTGTTTACACTATACTGGATATCTTTTGTGCCGGTGTAACAGGACCAGATGCCCCCCTTCAGAATGCCCCCTGGGGCATCTGGTACTAGGACCAGATGCCTCCCCGGGCATCTTGTGCTAGGACCAGTTGCCCCCCTTCAGGACCAGATGCCCCCCTTGTGAAATCCTTTAAAATACTTCTTAAACCAAGTTCGAAATGTATTGAAACTTGTTTCGAAACTAACAATAAAACTCGTAGATGGTTAAATGAGTTCGCAAGCGTTCGATAGACGTTGAAATGTCTCCCAAAGCGCCATTGAAATGTTAATCGTGGTCGGCAATGATTAATGGTTGTTTTTCTATTTTTGAAACAGTGCTTCGGAGAAAAACCTGTGCCGAAATAGTGCCTTTTTCAGAGTATACCAGACCCGAAAACCGAGATCTATTTCAACGCTTCGAAACATCAGCTCAACGATGTTACAATCAATAAAAAACAAAACTTGAACATCTGTTTAATAAGTGGGAAATTCGGTATGACCAATGAACTTCCGCGTGCTGGCTTTCGGACTTTCTCTTTCATTATTTTCACACCATAACTATCGAATAACGTGGAATAGACTATTCCTATCAGACTATTCCACGTTATTCGATAGCTATAGTGTCCGAGTAATGAAAGAGAAAGTCCGAAAGTCAGCACGCGGAAGTGCATTAGAATTTCAATTTTGTCAGTGGTCATGGTCATTGGTCAACCGAATTTCCAATGTATTAAACAGATGTTCAAGTTTTGTTTTTTATTGATTGTAACATCGTTGAGCTGATGTTTCGAAGCGTTGAAATAGACCTCGGTTTTCGGGTCTGGTATACTCTGAAAAAGGCACTATTTCGGCACAGGTTTTTCTCCGAAGCACTGTTTCAAAAATAGAAAAACACCCATTAGTCATTGCCGACCACGATTAACATTTCAATGGCGCTTTGGGAGACATTTCAACATCTATCGAACGCTTGCGAACTCATTTAACCATCTAAGAGTTTTATGTTAGTTTCGAAACAAGTTTCAGTACATTTCGAACTTGGTTTAAGAAGTATTTTAAAGGATTTCACAAGGGAGGCATCTGGTCCTGATGGGGGGCAACTGGT
Source organism: Corallium rubrum (assembly GCA_964035015.1). Lineage (NCBI taxonomy): Eukaryota > Metazoa > Cnidaria > Anthozoa > Scleralcyonacea > Coralliidae > Corallium > Corallium rubrum. The sequence goes on along the minus strand of CAXIUP010000266.1, from coordinate 346,904 downwards.
CCTAGCACCAGATGCCCCGGGGGCATTCTGAAGGGGGGGGGGGGGGGGGGGGCATCTGGTCCTGTTACAGGTGCCGGCACGAAAACCTATCCGGTATAGTGTGAACGGGGCCTAAAGCCCTAATCACACGAGAACGCAAGTCATTGCAAGTTGGCAGTCACGCTATCTCAGCCAGCTGCTCTGAATAGTTTCCCGAAAATATCATGTACCATGACAAAGTTAAAACTTGTTTAAAACACTCATGAAACCTTTATTTTGTTAATTTGGGGAGTTCGAACGACCGCCATGCACAGAAATTCTGACTGCCAACTTGCGATGACTTGCGTTCTCGTTTGATTAGGGCTTACAACTGAAGTAAAACTAACGCAACTTTGCAACATTTACTTGATAATTGCGAATTTTGGGCTGAAATCATCCACGTCAACTCAGAACTCATCTCGGCTTACTAGCCTGATGCATATAAACACAACTTAAGACCCCGTTCACACGAGTCCGGAGCGAGTTGAAAACGGCGCTATAAAGTCACAAAACGCCGTTGCGTTCACACGGCACCGGATCGAAATTGTGTGAAAACGGCGCTCTAACCGGAGCGTTTTGAAAACGATTTCTAGACAGCGAGAGGAAAACGGAACCCTTGGCGGCGTCGTGTGAACACAAGATCCGGCACTTTTTCGCTCCGCTTTAGTACCCAGTTCCTAAATTTTCAGCACCAAACCAAACGGCTGGCGTATTTTTCAGCGATGGAAAACTTTATTTGTCTTCTCGACTTCGGAAAGCTTCTGCTAAGAACTTGTTCTGCTGTTTGAACAACTATAACACTATTACAACAATGACTAGCCAGTGTAAATAGCTAGGAGAAGATGAAGTCAATAAGGTGAGTTCCTAACGGAAAGACTAAAATTGTAAACCTAGAAGGCACTATACACCTTGGGGGATAATATTCTTTGAATTGCTTCTCGTTTCCATTTATTTTTGACGAGATATGGCTATTTAAACAGTGCACAGCATTGAAATACTGGATGTACACCAGAAGGTTCCGGAGTCGTGTGAACGCCTTCAAAGCGTCGTTAAATTATGACGGATTCGTGTGAACGTAACCACATTTTACCGTTTATTTTCTACACCGAACTCGTGTGAACGCAGTCTAAAACTCATCCCGGCTTACCGGGACGGGTCCCTTTGAGTGATCCGTTTTAGCCAAAACCGAAGAATACTGGCAAAGCATTCTGGTAGTTGTAGTCACCCAACGCAATCTCACGTCATCGTGCAAATGGCCTTGCGCAAGAATGCCGATTTGCGACGCAGAAAAAAATACTAGAAAAGACATAGATCCGAATTTAATTCTCCGGCCTACTACAGATAGCCCAAGTAATAAGGCAGACTTAATTTGTGCTTAATAGGCACTTAACCAACGCAGCAATCTCGCAGGCCATAAAAGGGAAAACAACATCCTATAAAAATTTAGTTGTACATTGAACTGAAGCCTGGTTCATACACGTGCCATGAGCGCACCGAACTATTTGCCTAGTTAGCTGAAACAGAACGTAGGAGTCTCTTAATTAGTTCGGTGCGCTCATATAGCATGCTGTATAAACCAGGCCTAACGTTGAAATTAAAAACGTTTTTAAACAAGCCTTACCATTTACGGTCAAGACAAAATGTGCTGACACACTACCAAGACTGTTCTTTGCCACGCATGTATAATTTCCAGCATGACTATCATTTACTGAACTGATGGTATACACTCCGTTAACATCATCAGTGAGTAGTTGAGAGCCATTAAATGAGATACTGTAGGAGGCTTGAGGAGAAGCATCGGCCTTACAAGTAATTTGCACGGTATCGCCAAAAGTAACAGTGTTGTTCTCTTTCTTGCTTGAGAAAGAAATATCCCTCGGTTCATCTAAACACACGAATAGAGAATTTGCAATGTTTTCGCTTTAATGAATAAAAGAGCATGGCGGGAGGCTCGAGCACTCGCCAAAAATTTTAAGAAAATCTGATGTGTAGTTCTCGATCTATGAACTCTCAAAGTTTGCCATGGCTAATTTATTTTTGAAGAAATTCGGGCTCCCTGTAACAATGCCTCTTATGACGTACGCAAAAGGACAACTATGTATAAGAACAATGGACATATATATAAGGCATCTCATTTGAAAGAACTCGTCAAATGGTATAAGAAGACCTTTTACAATTTTTTCCATATTTGTTTTGGTTTTGGAAATATTTCGACCAAAGACAGCGTGCTGTCCGCCATATTGTTGTAATATTGCGTCTAATTAACTAGGGAATTGGTGACGTCACAACCAGGGTAAACCTGATGAAACTACTCCGTGGCTGACCAAATTTCCACGGAAGGCTTTTTAAATCTTGTGAGTTAATTTATAATGGAAATAGCGCAACAAGAAATCGAGTTTCTAGCTCATAATGTCATATTGTCATAATGTATATATCATATAATCTGGCTCATAATGTCATAATGTCCTTTCCAGTCCCCTTTATGACGCGCTTCGGTTTTGCGGTGGAAAGGACTTTTGTCACTTGCAGCGCGCCAAATTTTTCCACCTGTGACGTCATTGTTTTCCTCGACGTGGAAGCGACTTTAGTGACGACAGATAAGATTATTCGAAGGTTTTGAGTTGATCTGGTGAAGTTGTTTCTTGATAATTAATACAAGTTTCATGACATAAATGGATTGGGATGCAAAACTTGAAGAAGCGGTTATGTATGGAATCACTTTTCGCGCCAGAATTTTTAATTATAGATTTAAATCCCTGCAAGAGAAACAAGTCGACCGCTCCCGACTTCGTCGCTCGTGTGGCAACGCGTTCCCTCCGGAGTGGTCGACCTGTGTGGCAAGTCTAGCTCTGTACGTCTTCGTGTCCCACAAGTGTTGGCTATAAGTGCTCTAAGGGGTATTTTTCAAACATTCGAAATATAGAAGGTTCGATATACTGCCGAAACAGAGAACGTAGGAGTCTAACGTTTCGAGCGAAGGCCCTTCGTCAGAGAGAAACGTAAAGAGTGTAAACGTAAACGTAAAGAATGTTGTTTCTATTACTTATAAGAGATATAAGTCAAGTGCCTTTTGATAATGACGTAACCGAGAACTTCGGGAATCAGTCGGAGAGCTATCAGTTATGACGTATTACAGGGGGGTTGGATAAAATGTAGGATTATAGAGGGTTCCAGAAGACTAGGGTTAGGCATTAATGACGTAGCGAGCCGCTATAAAATGAATACTAATGAGGTTAGGGTTAGGAGGTCCCAAAGGAGCCTGAGAAATAATGACGTATGAATAAGTAATAAGTTGAATATTTAATGAGGCGGCATCCCTTTGGACTCAAGAGTGGGGGGTATCACTACTTCTAATCCTGTTTTACTTGACTCACAGCATGCGTGCGTAACTCAGTTGGTATAAGAAAACATTGATGTCAAATGGTGAAATAAGTGTACTCACAAAGAACAGTAACGTCAACTCGTTTTTCTTTCTTTAAATTACCACTTTGTACACGACACACATATGTCCCATTGTTGAGTTTGCTAATGTTATGCAATTTCAAAATGTTATCCACAGTAGTCAACTCATTATCCTTTAACCACATTACACTAGGAGGAGGACTGCCATCATTTCCAGAACAATTACAGGAAAAGTCATTTCCTTGTTTAATAGACACAGAAGTATTGCAAGTAACGTTAACTATTGGTTTATCTGAAACAAAAGAATCATGTAAGAATTAGTGAATTAGTCACTGAGGGAATCATATAAATAACAATTATTTATTTACTAGAAATATAGAATTTTTGTAAATATCCTTCCTGATAAGAAAACCTTAATTACAACCCCCTAGCGCTTTGGAGTCTTGTCCACATTTCTTCAATGCGCATGCGCGATATTTTACACCATCCGACGCCATCCTACGTAATGTCCTACGCCATCCTACGCAATCCTGGCAAGTTCCCCCGGCAGTTTTAACCTTCTTTTGAAGGTCCAAACTGCCGGGGGAACTTGCCAGGATTGCGTAGGATGGCGAGGAATCAAGATGCGTGAGGCGACATGCGCGAGGACATAAACTTCAAACGTTCCGACGCGAGTTGGACTTCTCGTTGTATTACTATTCTGTGACCTGCAAGCCCATTCAACCTCCTGTAAGATTGTGTTTAGCTGTAATAGTAAAAATTCGAAGACTCTAAAAGCATTTGGAATTTTTACAAACCCAGACACTTTTTTTGCTGTGATATTTATTTACCAAACTGCCAATTTTCAGTAAATTGCATTATAGTAAATAGTTGTTCGCTTATAGACCACTTGCACTTATTCCCTTGGTGGAGGACAAATGCTTATAAACTATAGAATTTTCATTCATTATTTGCTCTTTTGAACGTCTGAACTTTGATGTTGTCCTCCATAAAAGGCCGTAAAACGATAAATATTTAAAATTTTACAATTCCTGACACTCTTTTGTCACCAGAATATTGATTTACTCGAATATCAATTTTTAGATGATTCTGGTAAATTCGTGTTGGCTTATAGCTTTTTAAAGTTCTTACTTTAACTCAAAACATTTCTTTGAGAAAAAGCCGTGTGAAAGGAACCTCTTGTCATTTATTCACACAAAGTAAATAATGCTCTTTTTCCTTGTTTAGAAATAAAAAACCCAACATGATTTCCTTTCCAGAATCTGAAAGCCCTCACAGAGGCGTAGGAACAGATTCAAAGTTGGGGGGGCTGACGTCGACATGCAGATAATCAGTGACCGCATTTTTAGCGGGGTTCGGGGGTGCTCTCCCGGAAAATTTTGAAATCTAGAACCTCGGAAACACAATTTGCAGCAATTTGAGGAAACTTTTTCATCTAATTCTACAGCAAGCATAGTTCAAATTGTAACATAAAAACGAAGAAATTATTAAACCAGCATGCCTTAAAGCCTCGACAGACGACACTTCACAAAACTGAACACTTTTTAGGGATTGCATGCATTGAAGTCGCTTTAATAATCTTTCAATAATTGTGTTTAAACACCTACAAAATAGCTTCTAATTCTTCGTCAACTTAGCTTCCGTATAATTAACTTTGTTGTCGTCGTCACTCGCCATTTTATCAAAAGGTAAGATTATAGACTCCAATTAATCGCAGACATTCTCAAATTTGTGGTTTATGACTGGTAAGCTGCTTTTTATTGACAAACTTAAAAAATATGGTATACTATACAAACAAGTGAAGTACAAATAAAGTAATTTTAATACGAACCAAAGATGAACCCCGTAGGTAGATTACCGTAAGTAGCCTCTGTATGGTCGTTACTAATACAACCATTAAATTTAGCAACGCTTGTCCTGACTTTTTTTGGGGGGGCTCAGCCCCCCCATTCAAAATTTTTTGGGGGGGGGCTCAAGCCCCCCCCCCCCCCCCCCGCTTCCTACGCCTCTGAGCCCTCATACAATGCTTCACTTTCAGCGAATAAAAAAAATTATGGTTTGAAGGTCTACAGTAACCTTAGGACAACATTCCGAAAAAAGAATTGAGATAAACAAAATTGCACGTCGCATCCAGGGTTTGAACTCGACCATGCTCGTATGCCAACCGACAATGTTACCACCAGGCTACTGAAGCAGATGTAAAAATTTCAACAAAATATTAGGGTTATATTTTATAGTTCTTTCTTTCCATGTTTACAAATAACGTTGCTAGAGCATCTAAAAATATTTGCATTTTATAAAGGAACAAGACGCCTGCTCAGGCGTTCACTCGGGCTACTCATAGCAATGCAACTTGGCGTAGCCTATGCACGAAACAGTGCTAGATTCGGTAAATTAGACAACCCAGGTAAGTTGGCTACCAGTTCGCCAGCCGTTAGTGCGAAAAAGCAGGATTGAACGAGCCACAAGAGCGAACCGGCAGCTAACTTCACGGCGTTAATCTAAGTACATGTTTATCAGTATTTTTTGCATTATTTGGTGCTACTCAACTCAGTAAGCAGTATATTACCTAGACGATCGACAACAAGCGAACGTACCGAGGACTATATTAAAACAATGCACACACTCAAGAATCACATCGAGTTTATTTGGCAAACTTTATTAACACAACAATAATATACATAATCCAGACAACAAAGCAAATTACAAATATTAAAATTACCTCAGTACATTTAAAGTTTTCCCTTTTAGCGTATTAAAACTTGAGTCTCTTCAGCACGAAATGTCAACACAGCATGTCTTGATCGAAACGGCGGAATATTATTAACCCAGATCGAAATTTATAAAATAGCTCACCATCTCTTTTAATATAGTGTAGAATACGGCCATGTGTGGGGCGCCAAGTGTTCATTTATTATTTAGCATTAATGTTGTTATTTTCCCACTGATTTGTTTGGTTATATCAAACAAGATACTTGCCAGCCACATAACTGATCCCAGACAATTCTAAGCAAGCAGGCAAGAACACTTCGAACCACTAGACGGCCGGCCAACCTCAATAAAAGTGCCTGGAAAACACCTTTGATGGCATTTCGTGTTACAAGCAGGCAACCACCACAGAAATGTAGCTTAGACTTCGACAAAGATGACTAGGCTGGTTGCCATCGGAGTTTCGGCGTTTTTATGTGAAAATTTTGAGGTTTTCTACAGCTATTTCACGCGCTACGAGCTGGATTGAAAATCCCAAGTTCGGTTTCCCTAGCGACAATTTAAGTACCCGTAATTTCTTGTGATTGGCCAGGTTATAATTACATAGCCAATGAGAACACGCGAATGGCATGCGCAAAACAAGCCACCCGGCACATTGATACCGGCGCATTTCATGCAAATTATATTCGATCTGAATATTCAACTCAAGTTTTTATATTGAGCGAAATCAGGCTATTTTATTGCAAGAAGGCAAAACGACAACAACTGAAAGTTTGTATAAGATTGTAGATATATTCAAGCGTTTATTGTTATAATATATTACTACAATATCGTAAGTTATATTTGCTATTTTATTGTTGAAGTGGGTGTTGACAGGTTGCAAACGAATGAAGCTTGTTTGCAGAGAATTTGTGATTCATTCTTCAATTGTGTTTGGCAACAGAAGACGATTTTGTTTGAATATTTGGAAATTTTACAGTTTATCGTACCCGAGTGATCCAGCGATTCAAGTGCCACAAACAAAAACCCTAACCCTAATCAGTAACTGTGCCGCTTATCTTATATGCTTACCGACCTACTAACGTGTTTATTGCCTAGCTTTATACGCTAACCTGACACAGTGATGTGACTCGGGTACGGTAAAGTGTAAACTACCCGAATATTTCAGCAGCAGTTAAGGTGCTATTTGAAATAGAAACAAGAGAGTGAGATTTCAGCCATGGGATATTCTTCTCAAGTCTTTGGAAGCAACGATCTAAGCTGCCTAAGCAACGATCTGGCACACCAAACCAAACTTTTGACAGCAGTGTATACTTTCAACACTTGGCTGATGCTATACAGACAGACTAGAATCTCTAATTTCATGGACTATCTGAATAACTAACTCTGGCTTTCAACCAAAACACGGGAAAATTGGCCAAATGTCTGGAGAGAACATGCATCTCGGTTGTTGTTCAAAATATGGTCGCTGTGAAAAATCTTCTGCTGCCAAATACATCTGGGCAACGGACCACAAAATTATTTGGAAAGAAGCTTCTCTCATCTGTACTGAAGATAACTACTTCTCTGCTTGGATTAGGAAATCAACAAGAATTCATAAACATCAAACTATTTCTCAAGAAGGCCAACCTCTCAACGATACTAAACAGCACCGCTTTTCAAAATAATTATAAGCTTTATACAATAGCGAACACAAATACGGTAAACTAATATTGTTAAACGAAATCAGAATAAAATATAAATCTTAAAGACAGTACACATGCACATTTACCACGTCCAAGGTTAATATTTATATTTAAGTGGTAAGTCATAACGAACAACAACTCAGTTTGGTTAGCTAGCTCTGACTCTGATGATGTTCAAGTTCAGAGCCACACGGGACGACTGCTTTGCTTTATAAAAAGGAAATATATTATGGTTGTATCAGCAAATTACCAAAACGAACTGTAGCCCTTAATATAAAGGACTTTACCGTAGCTACCAGATCCAAAACAATTATAAAACTTTACAAGTTTACCTTCTTGTCGCCTTTCTTCGAGGTGTTGTGTTCAAATTTAGGTGTATCCACGCCACGTTTCTTGTTTGTTTGTCATTGTGGCTGATGCGAATTATGGACATCCGAAACTTTACGCGCGCTGATTGGATGACCGAAAACATTAGCCAATCGTCGTAAACATTATGACTCATTTCATTGCTCCACCAAAAACCCATCTGTCGTCAAAGCGGAACTTCAAAGCCGTAGTGTGCTTTCAAAAAACTCCAAATTTTTATATTGAAATCCCGAATTACGGATGGCAACCCCCCAAACCTTCAAAGTAAACACTATTCGATGCGATCTAGCGTGGTTGCCTGCTTGTAACAAAGAATGCCATCAACAGTAATATTTTGGATGCTTGGCCGGCCGTCTACACTGACTCAGTCGGAAAGAAAGAAGGCCACAAATCCACAATGCCACATGTCATGCCCGCGGTACATCAAAGCATGATCAAAGAAAACCGACTCGTCACATGCCTCAGTTTCGCAAAGCTTATTGGTCAATATCGCCAGCGGCCGCGCGGAGGACTAATAACGCGACACAAAAAAAAATCAAAAAAATCGGTAAACCTCACTGATCTATATAAGAGACTGGATAGAGCATCCGTTGTCTGAAATTGAAGTCGGAAGTGGTCGGAATTCGGCAACAGCCGCCATGTTGGATGGCCCCACTTTCGCTATATTTTACTGTTGCACAATTATAGTTTTCGTATATTAAGGCATTTTTCTCCTTCGGGTTCGGACAAAATTTTTTATCACGAGGAAGAAAGGACACGTGAAGCATTTGAAGAGAAAAAATGTAGTTGTTTAGCTCCAAAATGTGGGGGAAAACGGAATTTGCGAGTTCGGTGGAGCGAACTCCCAGGCCGTTCTCATTCAGAATTTTACTCAGAATATGGAAATACTGCTAAAGGACCGAATGAATTCGGGATTTGATCAACTGAACAAGCTACACTACGAACAACTGCTGTGGTATCAATTTATTATAAGCCAAATGACCAGAATCAAACAATTAATGTAAGAATGCTGTTATGTTATAAAGCTTCTTTTGCCCACTGTATAGATCAGTGGATGTGCCTAGTTGAACAATATATTTTCATTCACAGAAAACTCGGGGTAATGATTCAAATAAGTCATCCTGGCATTCAGAGGATTAATCAGAATGAGTTTATTATTTTCTATGAGATAGGGTTATCTAATTTGGGCAATTGGGCCTACATTTGCCTACAACTAAAAATCTTGTATAAATTTTACAATATAAATTATTAGTTTTGTGACTATACCTTTGCCAAGGTGCTTTTTTTAGCCAGTTTGCAAATGTTATCCGCCTCATCATTGTGAAGTTTAACATATATATCAGCTTGATTTGTTTAGACTTTATAACATCAATTATCAAACACTGGCCTTGTTGATCAGTAGTACACACTGATAGTACAGTATTAGTACTGCCACAATTTTCATAACATACAGAAGTCAGGACAGATTAAATTTTTAAAATTTATCATTATATAGTACATTTATACAGAATCAAACTACACAAGACAAAACACACTCATGAATTGTAAAAATTTTCTTTAATGAAATAATTGACAAAGTTTGAAAAGTACAAATAACAGTTCAATTATATTCTGTATATATTAAGTTGTCATGTTGCTTCACCTTGAAGTTCTTCCTTCATTGTTGTTTCATTTTAAACTACCTACAACATAACATACAAATATCACATTCAATTTTACAGATACAACAATTGTTTCAGTCAAAATGACAGGGAGACCGAGTAAAATAGCTCATCTGTTAAGAAACAATGTTGACAACTTAACACGTTATAGATGACTTGGACATTAAGCATGGAGTATCTTAAAACAAACTGGCTCGTTCTTGTTATAAAATATTAATGCATGCTACAGTTACTTCTATGGAAGACACCAAAGATAAATATTACAAACTTTAGAGTATTAACATGCTCCTATATGTTGTCAAAGAAAATAATATGCCGCTCGTCGAAATCTACTCACAACTCTACAAGCCTTCTTCTGTGCCATAATTTTACACGTCCTTCGGCTTTTTAAAATGATCTACTCGATTGTGAACATTCCGCAATTACAGTATTATCACACATTTGTGTCCTACAAATCAGTTTATTAACCACCGGCCGTTTGCAATGTTGGATTTCCCGTTTCCTTAGTAAAATGTCCCCTTCGAAATTTCGTCAAAATATCAACTTATTTACTTACGATTCAGGTTCCCTTCACGTTCTTAGGTCCTCAATAGTTCCATGATGTGTCCCCTTGCTTGAAATACCAAAATGGATTTGTGTTGTTCGTCTATTTCGTGATTATATGCGAAAACAACGAATTCACAACAGTAAAATATAGCAACTCACTCCTCATGGTGGGGCCATCCAATATGGCGTCGCTACAAATTAGGGCGTAACTTCCGGCTTCAATTTCTGGAGGCGCTCAGATAATAGATGCTCTATCCAGTCTCTTATATAGATCAGTGGTAAACCTAGACTCGTCCACCACAGTGGCCCGAGTAATTAAATTGATTGAAAACTACTCAAACAACTGCCTGGCAAGCTGTCACGGCTATATTCATTTATGGCATTTCAAATTCATTTAAATTAAATACAAAAACAATTTTTCATTTCGAAATCTGACGTGCTGAAACGGCTTTCACCTCGGTCTTTACATGTTAATATTTCAACAGCATTTGTATGTTTTACAGAAAAAAAATTGTTCCTTTTCCGATTATTATGCCAAATTGTAAACAAGCTACGTTAAGTTACCAATAAGAAAAATATTTAAAAGGAGATAAGACGTCAGCCACATGGAAAAAGATCCAACGGGCAACCAAAAGCATGCAATGGATACGTTTAAAATACTTTAAGGACACACAAAATAAAAACACAATTAAAAGTGATTGCATATAAACAGGGAAACTCCAACAGTATTGATACTAAATGCTCGTGATTACTGAGAGCGGCTGCTCTATTTTTTTACCGTAAGCTTAAATTTTTCGGCCTATCTTTGTCGGTTTTCTTTCGGTATTGGTTTTCCTCTTTTCGAGTTTCGGTTTGACGGGTTTTCTTCTACTCAAGATGTGCGTAAACGTTGATTTGTTTCTGTACTTTTGAAAGGGATAAATGTATCCCCCAAAACTCCTTTCTCAATCTTTTTGTCAAGATTCAAAAGTATATTATGTTGTTAGTTCAAATCTTTTTGTCAAGAACTATATTGTTTCCAGTGCCCTACAATGATAACCCCGCATGATCTGTCTACACATACACTGAAAAACCTCCAAATCTTGTCGAGATAAATTTTATTATCCGGCTTAAGATTCTATTTCTTAATTTAAGATATTTACTCTTGTTTTAAAACAAAATATCTTGTCAAGAAAACCCAGCAAGATTATTATCTTGCAGACGGGACAAGAAAATCTTAAAACAAGATTTTTTGTCTTAAAACAAATTTTTTGGGATTTGTAGTGTATATACAAATAAATAATCAGATCACAGAAATTTGTTCGCATATCAACCTTGTCCACGTGCGTGAAATGACTCAACGCGTGTCGAGATTAGCACCCTGGGCTCGGGGATTATTCCACTCTACACTATATACAGTATTATTGACTTCTGGTAATGTTTCCACTCTATTCTATTATTCTACTATATATTATTATTCCATTCTACTATTTTTTACTTCTGGTGATGTTTCCACTCTGTTCTATTATTTCACTCTACACTATTATTGACTTCTGGTGATGTTTCCACTCTATTCTATTATTCCACTCTATTCTATTATTCCACTCTGCACTATTATTGACTTCTGGAGATGTTTCCACTCTATTCTATTAATTCCACTCTACACTATTATTGACTTCTGGTGATGTTTCCACTCTATTCTATTTTTCACTCTACACTATTATTTCACTCTACATGCACTATTATTGACTTCTGGTGATGTTTCCACTCCATTCTGTTATTCCACTCTTATTCTATTATTGACTTTTGGTGATGTTTCCACTCTATTCTATTATTCCACTCTACACTATTATTGACTTCTGGTGATGTTTCCACTCTATTCTATTATTGCACTCTACACTATTATTGACTTCTGGTGATGTTTCCACTCCATTCTATTATTCCATTCTTATACTATTATTGACTTCTGGTGATGTTTCCACTCCATTCTATTATTCCACTCTTATACTTATCATTTATAGACCTGGAGCGAGGGGAATTCGATGAAATATTACCCCGAGGTATGATATATCATCCCGAGGGGTAATATTTCATCGAATTCCCCGAGCGAAAGGTCTATAAATTATATATTATATCGAAACATATCACCTTTCCAAAAAAAAACTTAAATAATGTTAATAAACTTCGCTTAGCTTCACTTTTGTCCGCTTTTCATTGCCTGTTTCCATTGTGTTGTCGTCTCAAGGCTTCTGGGTGCATTGTTTGTTGCTCTCTTTGTATTCCCCTGAATCCTTATTTTCTTGTAACCTAACAATCTTCTTGTCAACATCTGAATGTTCAGGCGAAACGTTTTCTTGTCTCGCGAAACTCCGCCATTGTTGACAGCTTCGTGAATCGTGCGTGACATTCACGCGTGGTACACGAACTCGAATACCCCGGCCACAGCGGGGTATTCGAGGTTATATCCCGCTGTGGCGGGTAATTCTACGATAAATTAACTGGTCACGTGGTACAAATCAAGCTCTCTGACTGGACAATTTACAGTTGAGATATAATATTATTATTGACTTCTGGTGATGTTTCCACTCTATTCTATTATTCCACTCCATACTATTATTGACTTCTGGTGATGTTTCCACTCTATTCTATTATTCCACTCTTATTCTATTATTGACTTTTGGTGATGTTTCCACTCTATTCTATTATTCCACTCTACACTATTATTGACTTCTGGTGATGTTTCCACTCTATTCTATTATTGCACTCTACACTATTATTGACTTATTGTGATGTTTCCACTCTATTCTACTATTCCACTCTTATTCTATTATTGACTTTTGGTGATGTTTCCACTCTATTCTATTATTCCACTCTATATTATTATTGTCTTCTAGTGATGCTTCCACTCTATTCTATTATTTCACTCTACACTATTATTGACTTCTAGTGATGTTTCCACTCTATTCTATTATTCCACTCTACACTATTATTGACTTCTTGTGATGTTTCCACTCCATTCTATTATTCCACTCTATACTATTATTGACTTCTGGTGATGCTTCCACTCTATTCTATTATTCCTCTATACTATTATTAACTTCTGGTGCTGTTTCCACTCTATTCTATTATAATTCCACTGTACACTATTATTGACTTCTGGCAATGTTTCCACTCTATTCTATTATAATTCAACTTTATACTATTATTGACTTCTGGTGATATTTGCACTCTATACTATATTATTCCACTCTATATTATCATTGACTTCTGGTGACGTTTCCACTCTATTCTATTATAATTCCACTCTATATTTCTATAATTGTACGGTATTATGTATAGGTTAAGAACCTCACCCGAAGTTTATTAGATTTATATCGCTAATAAACTTCGGGTGAGGTTCTTAAGTTATTTATAACATGATCAAAGAGGTTTTCTAAAGAATTCAATAGGAAATGAACTTGTGACGAGGTTCTATTGTTATTGCGAGGTTCATATATAAGGTTGGGAGGTTTATAACCTGTATATAAACCGAGGTACATCAAAGAAAACCGACTTGATCATATTATAATAAGTGCTACAGATTCTGCTCTATATAATTATCCACTCTATTCTATTATTCCACTCCACTCTATACTATTATTCCACTCCATACTATATTATTCCACTCTATACTATATACTATACTATACTACACCATACCATACTGTACTATACTATGCTATGCTATGCTATGCTATGCTATGCTATACTTCCACCCCTATACTATACTTCCACCCTATACTATACTTCCACCCTATACTATACTTCCACCCTATTACTATACTTCCACTCTATACTATACTTTCACTCTATACTATACTATACTATACTATACTATACTATACTATACTATACTATACTATACTATACTATACTATACTATACTATACTATACTATACTATACTATACTATACTATACTATACTATACTATACTATACTATACTATACTATACTATACTATACTATACTATACTATACTATACTATACTATACTATACTATACTATACTATACTATACTATACTATACTATACTATACTATACTATACTATACTATACTATACTATACTATACTATACTATACTATACTATACTATACTATACTATACTATACTATACTATACTATACTATACTATACTATACTATACTATACTATACTATACTATACTATACTATACTATACTATACTATACTATACTATACTATACTATACTATACTATACTATACTATACTATACTATACTATACTATACTATACTATACTTTCACTCTATACTATACTTCCACTCTATACTATTATTCCACTCTATACTATTATTCCACTCTATACTATTATTCCACTCTATACTATTATTCCACTCTATACTGTTATTCCACTCTATACTATTATTCCACTCTATACTATTATTCCACTCTATACTATTATTCCACTCTATAATATTATTCCACTCTATACTGTTATTCCACTCTATACTGTTATTCCACTCTATACTGTTATTCCACTCAATATTATTACTCCACTCTATACTATTATTCCACTCTATACTATTATTCCACTCTATACTGTTATTCCACTCTATACTGTTATTCCACTCTATACTATTATTCCACTCTATACTGTTATTCCACTCTATACTGTTATTCCACTCTATACTGTTATTCCACTCTATACTGTTGTTCCACTCTATACTGTTATTCCACTCTATACTATTATTCCACTCTATACTATTATTCCACTCTATACTATTATTCCACTCAATACTATTATTCCACTCTGTACTATTATTCCACTCTATACTATTATTCCACTCTATACTATTATTCCAGTCTATACTATTATTCCACTCAATACTATTATTCCACTCTATACTATTATTCCACTCTATACTATTATTCCACTCTATACTATTATTCCACTCTATACTGTTATTCCACTCTATACTATTATTCCACTCTATACTATTATTCCACTCTATACTATTATTCCACTCTATAATATTATTCCACTCTATACTGTTATTCCACTCTATACTGTTATTCCACTCTATACTGTTATTCCACTCAATATTATTACTCCACTCTATACTATTATTCCACTCTATACTATTATTCCACTCTATACTGTTATTCCACTCTATACTGTTATTCCACTCTATACTATTATTCCACTCTATACTGTTATTCCACTCTATACTGTTATTCCACTCTATACTGTTATTCCACTCTATACTGTTGTTCCACTCTATACTGTTATTCCACTCTATACTATTATTCCACTCTATACTATTATTCCACTCTATACTATTATTCCACTCAATACTATTATTCCACTCTGTACTATTATTCCACTCTATACTATTATTCCACTCTATACTATTATTCCACTCTATACTATTATTCCACTCAATACTATTATTCCACTCTATACTATTATTCCACTCTATACTATTATTCCACTCTATACTATTATTCCACTCTATACTATTATTCCACTCTATACTATTATTCCACTCTATACTATTATTCCACTCTATACTATTATTCCACTCTATACTATTATTCCACTCTATACTGTTATTCCACTCTCTACTGTTATTCCACTCTATACTATTATTCCACTCTATACTATTATTCCACTCTATATTATTATTCCACTCTATACTATTATTCCACTCTATACTATTACTCCACTCTATACTATTATTCCACTCTATACTATTATTCCACTCTATACTATTATTCCACTCTATACTATTACTCCACTCTATATTATTATTCCACTCTATACTATTATTCCACTCTATACTATTATTCCACTCTATACTATTATTCCACTGTATAATATTATTCCACTCTATACTGTTATTCCACTCTATACTGTTATTCCACTCTATACTATTATTCCACTCTATACTATTATTCCACTCTATACTATTATTCCACTCTATAATATTATTCCACTCTATACTGTTATTTCACTTTATACTGTTATTCCACTCAATATTATTACTCCACTCTATACTATTATTCCACTCTATATTACAGTGTTTACTCCACTCTATACTATAATTCCACTCTGTACTATTATTTGGCCCTAATTATTCCGAATGTAAGAACACATACCACTTTTATATAACTAAACAAAAATACTTACCAAAAACAGTAATGTCAACTCGTCGTTCGTCAGTTAAAGGTCCACTTTGCACTCGACAAGTGTATTTCCCAGTATCGTTCTTGCTGATGTTTCTTATGTCCAGTGGTGCATTCACATATCCATCTGTTATAAATGTTGAATTGTTATCTTTAAGCCAAGATGCAGTTGGAGGAGGATTGCCACCCACTCCAGAACAAACGCATGAAAGGTTTTCTCCTTCTGTGATATTCACAGGAGTAGCACAGCTAATGTTAGCAACTGGCCGAACTAAAAAAGAGAAAAAGTACTGAATGTAATAATTGTCAGTTGTTTGCTGTACAAGCTGTATTAGTTAGTAATACTCAGAAAAACTCTGAGCTCTAACCTTACTCCGCCATCAGAGTTATAGTGGGCCAATGGTTAGAGCGTCTGGCTCGAGTCCCGCTTAGAGCTCAGAGTTTTTCTGAATATTACTAACTAACACAGCTTGTACAGCAAACAACTGACAATTATTACTAACATCAAATTTATATAATAAGGTAGGTAGTGGGACCTCCACCGGCGTTGATTTGTGGATAGGTTTTCGAGCATATAATATACAAACAAACGAGATGTACTGATGCGTAAACTGCGGTGTTGTTTGTGGGTGGATGTATGTAAAATGGGTGTGGCCTGAAGTATGTTGTGGCCTGTGGAACTTAACTGCTGTGGTCAAACGTAAAATATTAGACCTAAAAATGAGCGGAAACTGGCAAAATTTAAGGAACATATACCACTTTACAGTGCGTTGTCGCCACCGTGGTAGAACACAAATGCTCCAAATTAGTCCTCGCACAACGCCAGTGAAGGTCTCACTCACTTATGGGAAAACATTAGAGCTAAATCAAGTCTCCCTTCACAACGACTGTTGTATTTGACCTAAACTTACTATTACAAATGCTAACCGACGTCTACGACGTTTAACCAGTTACAATGGTTAACTGAACTGACATCTACGACGTTTCACTTACATCTATATATAGACGTTTTACTCACAATCATAACTACATATACCTCACACCTACTGACGTACGACGGTTTACTTATAGTTGTTAACTGATTCCAACCAACTGATGCGAGTACTGACATCTACGACATTTTATTTACAATTACCAATTGTAAACTGACTTTTAAGTAAACTACAACTGGAAGGAACACTAACCGACATGTAGCCGTACCATCTCACTCACCACTAGACAGATTACACAATAACCCTTTTACTTCTGACGTAACAGCAACATAACTAAAACCACAAGCCACGCGATAACTAAACCTGTTTACGCCAACTATCGACACGGGACAGAGGAGCGGGAAATTCACCCATTTATAAAGTCGACCACGGATGCCAGTACGTTAAGGACTACACCAAAAACTACAAAGACATTCAGTAAGACTTGATTTTTATTTTATTTTTAACTTGTCTATTATACTTCAGTATTGCACGCG
The DNA here is from genome assembly GCA_964035015.1 of Corallium rubrum. Classification (NCBI taxonomy): domain Eukaryota; kingdom Metazoa; phylum Cnidaria; class Anthozoa; order Scleralcyonacea; family Coralliidae; genus Corallium; species Corallium rubrum. Next base: position 328,879 of record CAXIUP010000266.1, on the reverse strand, counting down.
CATTCTAATATCTGTAATTTCGTCTTAACATTACTGATTTCAACATCGACTCAAAATCCCTCCTGAAGAAGACTGGAAGGTCGAAACGCGTCGAGGGTTATCCAAAGCACAGACCTACATTAATCCTTCTGCGCTTCATTCTTCTCCCAAAACATACGTCAAACCGCAGGCATATTTTACAACACATTGACTGAAACTAGACACCTCACGTGAAACTCAACTGCTGTGGTCAAACGTAAAGTATTAGGCTTAAAAATGAGCGAAATGAACTGGACAGTGCGTTGTCGCCGCCGTGGTAGAACACAAAGTATTATGCTCCAAATTAGTCCTCACTCAACGCCAGTGAAGGTCTCACTACCCACCATATCTTATAAAATTACCATTAAAAATTTCCATTCTAACCATTTTGTAGCCGTTTTTGTTTTCTGTAGAACGTATTGCTTCGTCTAAATGTTCAATTTTTTTCTTTCATTTGCCCACTCCGTTATAACTTCGGCGCCATTGTTGCTTAACAGAACAACCGCTGGCTCTAATGATCATTGTTCGTGCTGTACTACGCATTTTGTCATTGGTCATTTTTTTTAAATGAATGACTTTCATTGGTTTATCCCAGAGGTTTATATCACCAATTATAAACTCCTGCAATAGCCAATGAAATTCGAGGATTTGCATTATAAACTTGTAAATTTATAATTTATTTATCTCACGATATTTCGTGCGAACATTGTGAACATTATAAGGTAGAAATTACCAAAATAATAACTACGGTAAAGGAAATCCAAAAGAAACAGCAAGAAGATGCTCAAAATATTACTTCAAAAGCGGAAGAAAGCGACGCCAATATAAGATCTCTTCTTGAAAGCAATAACAAGATGGCGGATGAAATTGCCTCGCTCAAATCAACCGTCGAGGAACTGACGAGCGAAAACAAAATTATCAGGCGATTTCTTGATATCAAACAAAATGACTGGACTAAGATAGAAACCAAGAAAACACCTAAAACAGAGAAAGTAAAAGGCGAGAGAAATCCCGTAGAAGGTGAGAGAAATCCTGATTCTACCAATTCTAGTTTTTATTCTACCAAATATACAAATCAGAACCGCTTCAACATACTCCCTGTGGAAGGAAGCGACTCCAGCTCTCGAGTGTCCACTGAGGATAAAAATAAAGTGGACCCACAAATTCTGGACTATCGATCCAAACAAAAATCTAAATTTATAAATTCAAGGAAAAGCCAGACTGATCCAATATCCAAGAAAAGCAAAATCAGAAACAACATCAAACCCAACCAAACAAAAAAAGTACTTGTCATAGGTGACTCAATGGTCAAACATATTGACAACCAAAAAGTCGAAAGGGCAGCACGAGGAAAGGCGGTTTGCCACTCTTACAGTGGTGCAACTGTGGATCAGCTGAAACAAAAAATACAAAGTGATTGGTGCGAAGAACAAGATTATGACTCTGTGGTTGTTCATGTTGGCACTAATGACCTGGTACATAAACAACCAGAAGAAGTTGCGAAGGAAATGGAAAGATTGATCGATGATATAAAACCTCACGCCAAGAAAATCGCATTATCCAGCGTGGTGAGAAGGTATGATGGTAAAGTCCAAACAAGTAAGATCAACCGATATAATAGTTTATTACATGATTTATGTTTCAGTCATAGTATCACATTTATTGATAATGATTGCATAGGTCAGTCATTATTGAACAGGTCAAATTTACATTTAAATCGAAATGGAGACAGGGTTTTAGGGAGTGCTTTCTGCACTTACCTAAAATCAGATAGAGTAGAGTCAGTACCTGCTAAGAACAATGAACATTTTTTTCGTGCAGCTCATGGACATCAGAGGAGAGACTGGACAATGTATCTGGAGTATGTAAACAAAGTAATGAAATAGAAATATCGGTAAATGATGTAGCAAACAAAGATGTGAGTGGCGATTTTTTCACAGCACTTCAATCTGTTTCTAAAAAGAAAGGTTTTAAAATGGCTTTTCTAAACATTGTTAGTTTGCCCAAAAAAATTGATGAAATTCGTTATTCTATGTCAAACAAAAACATTGATTTGATAGCGTTTAATGAGACCAGACTAGATTCAAGTATAAACGATAACTTGATCCACATAGATGGTTACGATATTATTAGGAAGGACCGGTCAAGAAATGGGGGTGGAGTTTGTATTTATTTACGTAACTCCATCAATCACAAAATAAGGTTTGATCTTGTTTCGACTGAACTAGAGGCTGTTTGTATAGAAATAATAAAACCTCATAGCAGACCATTCATTGTTACAACAGTTTATAGACCACCCAATGCATCATCTGAATTCTTTGATCATTTGGAAAAATTAATCAAAGCCATTGATGATGAAAATAAAGAAATGTATATTCTTGGTGATCTAAACTGTGATATGCTAAAATCAGGTGAAGATTCAAATATGCCAACAAAGAAAATTAAATCTTTATATGAATTGTATCAATTATCACAATTGATCGATGAAGCTACGCGGATAACTATGACAACCTCCAGCCAAATTGATCATATAGTAACTAATACTCCAGAGAAAGTTTCTGATTCTGGCGTTATCCATACAGGTATAAGCGACCATAGTTTAGTATTTGCAATCAGGAAAATTTCTGTTATTAAAAAACAAGAAAACACTGTTGAGATTAGAAATATGAAAAAATTTGATAACCAAAAATTTATTGAGGATCTGAAGCAACAACACTGGGAAAATGTGTATTTTTTTGCTGAAAATCCAAATACAAAGTGGGAAATTTGGAAGCAATTATTTTTAGAGGTTCTAGATAAACATGCACCACTTCAACACAAAAGGATTAGGGCAAAAAAAAATCCTTGGATTACAAGTGCTATAAAGGAACTTATAAATACAAGGGACAAATTAAAAAGAAAAGCCATTATTACAAACCTAGAAAATGATTGGTTAAACTATAAAACAACTAGAAATAAAGTGAATATAGAACTAAGAAATGCCAAAAAAGATTATTATTCCATGAAAATTGCTGGTCAAAAATGCGATCCTAAAGAGGCTTGGAAAACTATAAACAATTTATTAGGTAGGCAAAACAAACCAACAGTGGTGAATGAGCTAAAACTAGGTGAAAATAGTTTAACAAATCCCAAAGATATTGCAGAGGGCTTTAATGAGTATTTTTCCAATATTGGCCCTGATTTAGCTAGCAAAATTGAGACTTCAAATAACAACTTTGAAACGTATGTCAAGAATTCCAAATCAGAGTTCGCTGCATTTCAGCCGGTTACCATCAGTCATGTCTACCATCTCCTGAATGGTCTTTCTAGCAATAAAGCCACTGGCGTTGATAAAATTTCTTGTAAAATTATTAAAATAGCTGCACCTGCCATCTCAGATTCACTGACACATATTTTTAATCAGGCAGTTGCTCTATCCTCTTTCCCTGATGAATGGAAAATGGCTAGAGTAATGCCTCTTTACAAAAATGGTCAACGAAATGTGGCAGGAAATTACAGACCAATTTCAGTTTTGCCGGCCATTAGCAAAATTATGGAACGAATTCTGTATGATCAACTGTATAACTATCTAACCAAATTTGGAATTTTAAGTGATTGTCAATTTGGGTTTCGAAAATCTCACTCTACAGCTACAGCATTACTGGACTGTACTAATGATTGGTATGTTAATTTAGACAGGAAAATGTTTAATCTAGTAGTCTTAATTGACTTAAAAAAAGCATTTGATACTGTTGATCATCAAATTCTATTGAGGAAATTGGAGCTTTATGGGGTAAAAGGACAAGCTGTATCATTTCTCAAATCTTATCTCTCAAATCGAAGTCAAAAATGCCAAATAAAAGGATCTACTTCTTCAGAGAAATTGATTAAATGTGGAGTACCACAAGGCTCTATTTTAGGGCCACTATTCTTTCTATTATATATTAATGATTTACCTCAATGTCTGTATGAAACAAAACCGCGATTGTTTGCTGACGACACAAACCTAACAGCTTCTGGAGACTCTATAACTCATCTTGAAGCTGCAGTGAATTCTGATTTGGAAAACCTTAGAAAATGGTTAATTGCTAACAAACTTAGCCTAAATGTAGCGAAGACTGAATTTATGTTAATTGGTTCAAAACAAATGATAAAAAGTTTACAACCAAATATTGAGATTGAAAATAAACCGGTTAAACAAGTTTATGAATGTAAAACTCTTGGAGTGACAGTTGACCAGCATTTGTCTTGGAAGAGTAATACTGAAAATATTTGCAAGAAAATAACAGCAGGAATTTCGGCTCTTCGACGTTTAAAAGAATTTGCTAATAAGCAAACACTTCTTGCTGTTTATAATGCTATTGTTCGCCCATACTTTGATTACTGCTGTGAAGTATGGGATGTGTTTGGTGAAACACAATCAAAACGACTCCAAAAACTCCAAAATAGAGCTGCTCGAATTATTATGAATATGAGCAATGACATAGATCATTCCGTTGCTTTACAAGCACTGGGCTGGAAGACACTTAAAACAGAAAGGAAGAAAGCTAAAGCAAAAATGATGTACAAATTATTAAACAAAATGGGTCCTGAGTCACTCACTAATCTTTTCACATATAAAGGTGAGATGACAAATTATAATCTTCGCGACATTTCCAGTAGTCTTTCTTTACCAAAACCTCGTACTAACAATATGAAAAAAAGTTTCATGTACGACGGAGCATACCTCTGGAATTCGGTTCCAAAAGAAATTAGGGAAAGCAAATCTCTTTCTTCCTTTCGAAAGAAAATCGCTACTCACATAGATAGTAAATGTAAATAGATGTACCTGTAAATACATTACTATTAGATAACTACTATTAGATAATTACTATTACACTGTTGATTTCGGGGAGTTAGTTTGACTCCGGGGGGAGTTATTCTGAACCTAAATTAGGTTCAGAGTGACTCCTTTTGGAGTTGGACTGACTCCTTGAAATTAACAGTGTAGATAATTTTAGAACATTACTATTAGATAATTTCGTTACTAACTTACTTAATACTATATCTTATATCTTGTAAATAATTTTTTATACTATACTTGTACACTTCTTTCACACACGCCCCTCGTGGAAATCAGCTTCGGTTGACGGGGTCAGCGTGTTTAAATAAAGTTTTCTATCTATCTATACTAAATCCCTGATATAAATTTCTCCGGGTATCAAACGGGAGCATCTTCTTCATTCTCTTTAGAACAGCAATCTGCTGACTCACTTTTCTACATATTTTGGATACGTGAGCTTCAAACTTAAGTTTATCATCCACAGTTACTCCGAGTAATTCTATTTCGTTCTTTATAGGAATGATAGTATTTTCACAGCGGAAGGTGGGTTCTTCTGACTTTTTTCCAATAACCATTGCCTGATACTTTGCGTAGGCCTAATTTCTTCTCATTCCGTTTCCTTCATACCATTTGTCAATACTTGCTAGGTCAGTGTTTATGGCCTCTTCTACCTTGGTGGAATCGTTGTTCGCATGAAAAATTTGTGTGTCATCGGCATATGTAGACAGGGATGAGTATTTGACAACATACGCTTCCTTCGAATTAAGTTTGGTTTGATAATAGCAAAGATATAACCTTCTCTGATAACCCATTATGCACATGTGACGTCAAGATGTTTAATTTACATATTAAACAACTTGAAACATATCTAAAACGCAAAACTTCAAAAATGTTCCTTTGTAATTTTAAGTGTTCTTTCAAATAAGACAAACTTAATGGTCCGAGAACTGTTGAGAAACACTTTTAAAAAGGTGATTTAAGACGTATATATTTTGCTCGAAAGTTTAGGAATTACGTTTCAGAAAATCAAAAATTCAAAAACCTTTCGGGACCACACCCCCAACCCTCCAGAAATGTCAGGTCGTCGCCTACCTATACTAAGAAGGTTTCTGATTGGTTTAGATAACCAAACCCAACACCTTTCCCTACCCCAGTCGACAATGCGATTGGTTACTTATAGCCAATCAGAAAATTCGTTCATATTAGGTAGGCCTTTACTGGAAATGTTATAAGAATATTGGGCATTTCACTCGATTACATAGCATGTTCTAAGGATTTTAGGTAAAGGAAAATTCGAGCGTAGAATATATACATTTTAAGACCAAACCGCGGGACCAGTTGCTACGCTCGAATTCTCCTTTACTGGAATGTATCCTCACTTCGACGTGGAAGGTCTATGAGGGGGACGTTACGAATTAGGTTTGCTCCTTGCTGCCGATAGTATTCACTACGCCACTGCAACTATTCCGACTAACCGACGTTATAGACAGAACTACATCACAAAAGTAAAATGGAGTTTACAGCACTACCTGATGAGCCGTACTATTTTAGCAAAAATCACAGTAAACACGGATCCGGAAGTAAACTGGTGCAATGGTCGCTGTCGTATTTATCCAACCCAGTGAGTTCTACAATACCTGGAAGGCTGACTACAGTCTATCACTGGACGAAAAAGTTGAGACCAAACATGGAGACTGTTTTGAACGTCAGTTTCAGGCCCCATACGCGGCCATTTTGGACGCTAGCTTCAGTTTTGTATGACTTGAAGATAAAACTCTATTGTTTTGCTTTATACGTAAACGTTGATTTGTTTCTGTACTTTTGAAATGGATATACGTATCCAAAAAAACTCCTTTCTCAAGTCTTTTTTTGTCAAAATAATAATGTTGTTAGTTCAAATGTTTTTTGTCAAGAACTACATTGTTCCCAGTGCCCCACAATCTTAACCGCGCGTAGTCCGCCCACACACATATACAAATAAATATTCGGATCACAGAAATTTGTTCGCATATTACGCTTGTCCACGCGTGTCGAGATTAGCACCCTCATCGGGCTCCGGGCCTTCGGCACTACGCCTGGGCTCGGGGATTATTTCACTCTACACTATTATTGACTTCTTGTGATGTTTCCACTCTATTCAGGGCGTCTATAAGATAGGGCGGGGAAACGAGCCGTGTGCCCTGAAGTATGTGTGATGCGCGGGACCCCCCGAATATTCGAACATTGAGGAGATTATTTACCTGCCCCAGTCCTCGCGCGTCTTTAGCAATGTCTGCCAAATATATTTTTTCCCCTCTGCGACGTGTTTGTTCGTATGCAGCAAAAAAAGCTCAAAAAATTAGGTAACAATATTTATACCAAAGATAGATCTATTAATGGAGTAACCGTCCTTGGATTTGCTAAGTTCTGGTGCCAGGGCAAGTTATTAAATATTTTACAAAACGAGTGCGAGTTGGAACTGCGGAAGCCCCCATGATGAACGAGACGAAAGTTTGCTGGAAGAGAATTCACATTTCCTCTTTATATTTTGGTTTCTGGTGAAGGATGATCATACGGTAAGAAGAACATGTATTCTTTTGTCGATTAAAAATATAAAAGTGGCCACAAGACGCTTAACTACCTTTCAAATACGTACATTTTCAGAACATTCGAGCCAGGAAAATTTCTCAACTGTACCCAAATTTTTAGGCTGCAATCAACACGCTATTGCTAAAAAAGCTCAAAAAATTACGCGGTGAAATTTGAGAGGAATAAAGTTTAATGCCTTCCAGACATGTCTTTAAAAAAGCTAAGTTCTGGCTCGTTTTTGAGTTAGGAAATAATTAAAATGTTCTATGCGTGGAGCAAAATTAGACAAGGAAGCCATAAATGGCTTCGGCTTCAACTTTGGAAATTTTAGTCGTTTTATACTTAAGAATGCCTTCCACCATGTCATATGAACAGTACAACGTATGGATAACAAAACAAAAAACTTACACCAACAATCGAGTCAATAGTTGCAGCATTATAAGACATTTAAATCAACGTCCTTGAATTTCACATGGATTTTTTGTATTGATCAAAATTTGCAGTTGGCCGCGCTCGCCCCATGCCTAAAGTGCATCACACATGTTTCAGTACGTCAGATTGGCGTTTCACCGCCCTATCTTATAGACGCCCTGCTCTATTCTATTATTCCACTCTATACTATTATTGACTTCTGGTGATGTTTCCACTCTATTCTATTATTCCACTCTATACTATTATTGACTTCTGGTGATGTTTCCACTCTATTCTATTATTCCACTCTACACTATTATTGACTTCTTGTGATGTTTCCACTCTATTCTGTTATTTCACTCTACGCTATTATTGACTTCTGGTGATGTTTCCACTCTATTCTATTATTCCACTCTATTCTATTATTGATTTCTTGTGATGTTTCCACTCTATTCTATTATTCCACTCTACACTATTATTGACTTCTTGTGATGTTTCCACTTTATTCTATTATTCCACTCTATTCTATTATTGACTTCTTGTGATGTTTCCACTTTATACTATTATTCCACGCTATTCTATTATTGACTTCTTGTGATGTTTCCACTCTATTCTATTATTCCACTCTACACTATTATTGACTTCTGGTGATGTTTCCACTCTACACTATTATTGACTAATGGTGATGTTTCCACTCTATTCTATTATTCCACTCTACACTATTATTGACTTCTGGTGATGTTTCCACTCTACACTATTATTGACTTCTGGTGATGTTTCCACTCTATTCTATTATTCCACTCTACACTATTATTGACTTCTGGTGATGTTTCCACTCTATTCTATTATTCCACTCTATTCTATTATTCCACTCTACACTATTATTGACTTCTGGTGATGTTTCCACTCTATTCTATTATTCCACTCTATTCTATTATTGACTTCTGGTGATGTTTCCACTCTATTCTATTATTCCACTCAACACTATTATTGACTTCTTGTGGTGTTTCCACTCTATTCTATTATTCCGCTCTACACTATTATTGACTTCTTGTGATGTTTCCACTCTATTCTATTATTCCACTCTACACTATTATTGACTTCTGGTGATGTTTCCACTTTATTCTATTATTTCACTCTGCACTATTATTGACTTCTGGTGATGTTTCCACTTTATTCTATTATTCCACTTTATTCTATTATTCCACTCTACACTATTAGTATAATTTCATAGTGGAAAAGAGGCTTTCCAGCTTTCTGATTGGTCCACTCAGCGGTGAATCTGATATGATTGTTACCGCTTAGCGCGGTGACTATTGCATCACAAGAAATTGTTCTTCAAAAGTAGTTTTGGAAAAGAGACTGGTACTTATTCAACACTGCACTGACTTTACTCGTTTCAGTCTCCTCCTCGGAGTTGTCATTTTGAAGTATGAGATTTTAGAATTTGTTGATTCATTGAACTGTTGATTTTTATTTCAAAATGGGGTCTATAGTTTTTGAGACAAACAAAAGAGCATAATACTGAAAACATTTATCACTGAGATGTTGTAGATATCAAATATCGTAAAAACAAAACTTTATAAAGGTAAGGAAATATATTTTCTATAATTCTTCGTATTTTTTGTATGTTTTGGCTAGGTTTTGGTCGTAGCGATGTTTTCGAAAACTTCGTCATGAGTGAAGAACATATTGAACATGAATTCAGTGCAAAAAAGCCGTATCACAGGACCCAAAACACCAGAATAAAAGTAGCATATATTTGAAGTTCAGTGCCAAAGTAGGATGTTGTTTACTCTTTTTATGAAATTATTTACTAACAAAGACTGTGGCTTGCTAACATCGTCTGTGAATAAATAGAATCACCACTACTAAACTGAAAGCAGTTGTTTAAAAGTTTTTGTTTCAACGTTATTGGGTTTTTTATCAACCTCTGAAATTATACTAAAACAATTAGTCACCCTCAGTCTCGGTGACTATCGGTGTATTTACCTCGCCGCTCGCGGCTCGGTAAATATTCACCGATAGTCACCTCGACTTCGGTGACTAATTGTTAATTATTGACTTCTGGTGATGTTTCCACTCTATTCTATTATTCCACTCTACACTATTATTGACTTCTGGTGATGTTTCCACTCTATTCTATTATTCCACTCTATTCTATTATTGACTTCTTGTGATGTTTCCACTTTATTCTATTATTCCACTCTATACTATTATTGACTTCTTGTGATGTTTCCACTCTATTCTATTATTTCACTCTACACTATTATTGACTTCTGGTGATGTTTCCACTTTATTCTATTATTTCACTCTGCACTATTATTGACTTCTGGTGATGTTTCCACTTTATTCTATTATTCCACTTTATTCTATTATTCCACTCTACACTATTAGTATAATTTCATAGTGGAAAAGAGGCTTTCCAGCTTTCTGATTGGTCCACTCAGCGGTGAATCTGATATGATTGTTACCGCTTAGCGCGGTGACTATTGCATCACAAGAAATTGTTCTTCAAAAGTAGTTTTGGAAAAGAGACTGGTACTTATTCAACACTGCACTGACTTTACTCGTTTCAGTCTCCTCCTCGGAGTTGTCATTTTGAAGTATGAGATTTTAGAATTTGTTGATTCATTGAACTGTTGATTTTTATTTCAAAATGGGGTCTATAGTTTTTGAGACAAACAAAAGAGCATAATACTGAAAACATTTATCACTGAGATGTTGTAGATATCAAATATCGTAAAAACAAAACTTTATAAAGGTAAGGAAATATATTTTCTATAATTCTTCGTATTTTTTGTATGTTTTGGCTAGGTTTTGGTCGTAGCGATGTTTTCGAAAACTTCGTCATGAGTGAAGAACATATTGAACATGAATTCAGTGCAAAAAAGCCGTATCACAGGACCCAAAACACCAGAATAAAAGTAGCATATATTTGAAGTTCAGTGCCAAAGTAGGATGTTGTTTACTCTTTTTTTGAAATTATTTACTAACAAAGACTGTGGCTTGCTAACATCGTCTGTGAATAAATAGAATCACCACTACTAAACTGAAAGCAGTTGTTTAAAAGTTTTTGTTTCAACGTTATTGGGTTTTTTATCAACCTCTGAAATTATACTAAAACAATTAGTCACCCTCAGTCTCGGTGACTATCGGTGTATTTACCTCGCCGCTCGCGGCTCGGTAAATATTCACCGATAGTCACCTCGACTTCGGTGACTAATTGTTAATTATTGACTTCTGGTGATGTTTCCATTCTATTCTATTATTCCACTCTACACTATTATTGACTTCTGGTGATGTTTCCACTCTATTCTATTATTCCACTCTATTCTATTATTGACTTCTTGTGATGTTTCCACTCTATTCTATTATTCCACTCTATTCTATTATTCCACTCTACACTATTATTGACTTCTGGTGATGTTTCCACTCTATTCTATTTTTCCACTCTATTCTATTATTGACTTCTGGTGATGTTTCCACTCTATTCTATTATTCCACTCAACACTATTATTGACTTCTTGTGATGTTTCCACTCTATTCTATTATTCCACTCTACACTATTATTGACTTCTTGTGATGTTTCCACTCTATTCTATTATTCCACTCTACACTATTATTGACTTCTGGTGATGTTTCCACTTTATTCTATTATTTCACTCTGCACTATTATTGACTTCTGGTGATGTTTCCACTTTATTCTATTATTCCACTTTATTCAATTATTCCACTTTATTCTATTATTCCACTCTACACTATTAGTATAATTTCATAGTGGAAAAGAGGCTTTCCAGCTTTCTGATTGGTCCACTCAGCGGTGAATCTGATATGATTGTTACCGCTTAGCGCGGTGACTATTGCATCACAAGAAATTGTTCTTCAAAAGTAGTTTTGGAAAAGAGACTGGTACTTATTCAACACTGCACTGACTTTACTCGTTTCAGTCTCCTCCTCGGAGTTGTCATTTTGAAGTATGAGATTTTAGAATTTGTTGATTCATTGAACTGTTGATTTTTATTTCAAAATGGGGTCTATAGTTTTTGAGACAAACAAAAGAGCATAATACTGAAAACATTTATCACTGAGATGTTGTAGATATCAAATATCGTAAAAACAAAACTTTATAAAGGTAAGGAAATATATTTTCTATAATTCTTCGTATTTTTTGTATGTTTTGGCTAGGTTTTGGTCGTAGCGATGTTTTCGAAAACTTCGTCATGAGTGAAGAACATATTGAACATGAATTCAGTGCAAAAAAGCCGTATCACAGGACCCAAAACACCAGAATAAAAGTAGCATATATTTGAAGTTCAGTGCCAAAGTAGGATGTTGTTTACTCTTTTTATGAAATTATTTACTAACAAAGACTGTGGCTTGCTAACATCGTCTGTGAATAAATAGAATCACCACTACTAAACTGAAAGCAGTTGTTTAAAAGTTTTTGTTTCAACGTTATTGGGTTTTTTATCAACCTCTGAAATTATACTAAAACAATTAGTCACCCTCAGTCTCGGTGACTATCGGTGTATTTACCTCGCCGCTCGCGGCTCGGTAAATATTCACCGATAGTCACCTCGACTTCGGTGACTAATTGTTAATTATTGACTTCTGGTGATGTTTCCATTCTATTCTATTATTCCACTCTACACTATTATTGACTTCTGGTGATGTTTCCACTCTATTCTATTATTCCACTCTATTCTATTATTGACTTCTTGTGATGTTTCCACTCTATTCTATTATTCCACTCTATTCTATTATTCCACTCTACACTATTATTGACTTCTGGTGATGTTTCCACTCTATTCTATTTTTCCACTCTATTCTATTATTGACTTCTGGTGATGTTTCCACTCTATTCTATTATTCCACTCTACACTATTATTGACTTCTGGTGATGTTTCCACTTTATTCTATTATTTCACTCTGCACTATTATTGACTTCTGGTGATGTTTCCACTTTATTCTATTATTCCACTTTATTCAATTATTCCACTTTATTCTATTATTCCACTCTACACTATTAGTATAATTTCATAGTGGAAAAGAGGCTTTCCAGCTTTCTGATTGGTCCACTCAGCGGTGAATCTGATATGATTGTTACCGCTTAGCGCGGTGACTATTGCATCACAAGAAATTGTTCTTCAAAAGTAGTTTTGGAAAAGAGACTGGTACTTATTCAACACTGCACTGACTTTACTCGTTTCAGTCTCCTCCTCGGAGTTGTCATTTTGAAGTATGAGATTTTAGAATTTGTTGATTCATTGAACTGTTGATTTTTATTTCAAAATGGGGTCTATAGTTTTTGAGACAAACAAAAGAGCATAATACTGAAAACATTTATCACTGAGATGTTGTAGATATCAAATATCGTAAAAACAAAACTTTATAAAGGTAAGGAAATATATTTTCTATAATTCTTCGTATTTTTTGTATGTTTTGGCTAGGTTTTGGTCGTAGCGATGTTTTCGAAAACTTCGTCATGAGTGAAGAACATATTGAACATGAATTCAGTGCAAAAAAGCCGTATCACAGGACCCAAAACACCAGAATAAAAGTAGCATATATTTGAAGTTCAGTGCCAAAGTAGGATGTTGTTTACTCTTTTTTTGAAATTATTTACTAACAAAGACTGTGGCTTGCTAACATCGTCTGTGAATAAATAGAATCACCACTACTAAAATGAAAGCAGTTGTTTAAAAGTTTTTGTTTCAACGTTATTGGGTTTTTTATCAACCTCTGAAATTATACTAAAACAATTAGTCACCCTCAGTCTCGGTGACTATCGGTGTATTTACCTCGCCGCTCGCGGCTCGGTAAATATTCACCGATAGTCACCTCGACTTCGGTGACTAATTGTTAATTATTGACTTCTGGTGATGTTTCCATTCTATTCTATTATTCCACTCTACACTATTATTGACTTCTGGTGATGTTTCCACTCTATTCTATTATTCCACTCTATTCTATTATTGACTTCTTGTGATGTTTCCACTTTATACTATTATTCCACTCTATTCTATTATTGACTTCTTGTGATGTTTCCACTCTATTCTATTATTCCACTATATTCTATTATTGACTTCTTGTGATGTTTCCACTTTATTCTATTATTCCACTCTATTCTATTATTCACTTCTTGTGATGTTTCCACTCTATTCTATTATTCCACTCTACACTATTATTGACTTCTGGTGATGTTTCTACTCTATTCTATTATTTCACTCTACACTATTATTGACTTCTGGTGATGTTTCCATTCTATTCTATTATTCCACTCTACACTATTATTGACTTCTGGTGATGTTTCCACTCTATTCTATTATTCCACTCTATTCTATTATTGACTTCTTGTGATGTTTCCACTTTATTCTATTATTCCACTCTATTCTATTATTGACTTCTTGCGATGTTTCCACTCTGTTCTATTATTCCACTCTATTCTATTATTGACTTCTGGTGATGTTTCCACTCTATTCTATTATTCCACTCTACACTGTATGTGTAAACTTTATTTAAGTGTCAGATGCATTTAGCTCACAGAACTAATTTGGGACACTGTTGGTTTTACCGAGGAGGGAAACCGGAGGAAAACCAACAACTCTACTCACATGAAGCTAAAATTGCTCACCCATCCAAGTACTAACCCCGTCGGACCGGGCTTAACTTCAGTGGTGAGAGGCAGCCACTTCATACTGCTAGAAATACATGAACGCAACAACCCCTCGCCCGTTTATATGTCGTCTTAGCCTTCTTTCTTTATTCTTTTCCCATAGTAATATTAATGTACATTTTAGCTGAATTCAGGTCATGATCGTTTGAAAAATATTATTGACTTTAGGTGATGTTTCCACTCTATTCTATTATTCCACTCTACACTATTCCACTCAATATTACTATTCCACTCTATACTATTATTCCACTCAATATTATTATTCCACTCTATACTATTCCACTCAATATTATTATTCCACTCTATACTATTCCACTCAATACTGTTATTCCACTGTACACTATTCCACTCAATACTATTATTCCACTCTATACTACTATTTGGCCGTAATTATTCAGAATGTAAGAACACGCACCAGTTTTATATAACAAACAAGAATACTTACCAAAAACAATAATGTCAACTCGTCGTTCGTCAGTTAAAGGTCCACTTTGCACTCGACAAGTGTACGTCCCATTATCGCTCTTACTGATGTTTCTTATGTCCAGTGGCGCACTCAGATATCCCTTTCTTATAGGTATTGCATTGTTATCTTTAAGCCAATATGCAGTAGGAGGGGGGTTACCACCCACTCCAGAACAAATACATGAAACGTTTTCTCCTTCTGTGACATTCACAGGAGTAGTACAGCTAATGTTAGCCTCTGGCTGAACTAAAAAAGAGAAAAAGTAATGAATGGTTAAAATTGGGTATATATAAAAATTTCTACAATGTCAATAAGAGTATTCAATTACTGCAGATTTTGTTTCATTCCGCAAATTTATCGCTTTGAACTGGTGAAGCACTAGTAAAACGCAATTGTCACTTAAACTGTAACCGAAAAATATCGTTGTAGAATGCATGCGTACTTATTAGGAAATATTTACATAGGAAAAAAATACCTTAAAGTGCTTATCAAATGAAACTTAAGTTTGCTTTATTTGAACACTTAGCTTAAAATGTCAAAGTAACCTCTTTTGCAGTTTTTCGTTTCCTTGCTTTGTTGTTGAGATATTTCAGTTTGTTTGATATGTAAATTAAACATCTGGACGTCACATGTGCATAATGAGTTATCAGAGAAGGTTATATATCTTTGCTATTATCAAACATAATCACTTGAAAATCACACCCACATGCTTCCTTCGAATTAATTTGGTTTAATAATAGCAAATATATATAACCTCCGATAACTCATTGTGCACATGCGACGTCAAAATGTACTATTATTCCACTCTATACTATTATTCCACTCTATACTATTATTCCACTCTGTACTATTATTCCACTCTATACTATTATTCCACTCTATACTATTATTCCACTCTATACTATTATTCCACTCTATACTATTATTCCACTCTATACTATTATTCCACTCTATACTATTATTTCACTTTATACTATTATTCCACTGTATACTATTATTCCACTGTATACTATTATTCCACTCTATACTATTATTCCACTCTATACTATTATTCCACTCTATACTATTATTCCACTCTATACTATTATTTCACTCTATACTATTATTCCACTCTATACTATTATTTCACTTTATACTATTATTCCACTGTATACTATTATTCCACTGTATACTATTATTCCACTGTATACTATTATTCCACTCTATACTGTTATTCCACTCTATAATATTATTCCACTCTATACTATTATTCCACTCTATACTATTATTTCACTTTATACTATTATTCCACTCTATACTATTATTCCACTCTATACTATTATTCCGCTCTATACTATTATTCCACTCTATACCATTATTCCACTCTATACTATTATTCCACTCTATACTATTATTCCACTCTATACTATTACTCCACTCTATACTATTATTCCACTCTATACTATTATTCCACGCTATACTATTATTCCACTCTATATTATTATTCCACTCTATACTATTATTCCACTCTATACTACTATTCCACTCTATACTATTATTCCACTCTATACTATTATTCCACTCTATACTATTATTCCACTCTATACTATTATTCCACTCTATACTATTATTCCACTCTATACTATTATTCCACTCTATACTATTATTCCACTCTATACTATTATTCCACTCTATACTATTATTTCACTCTATACTATTATTCCACTCTATACTATTATTTCACTTTATACTATTATTCCATTGTATACTATTATTCCACTGTATACTATTATTCCATTGTATACTATTATTCCACTGTATACTATTATTCCACTGTATACTATTATTCCACTCTATACTGTTATTCCACTCTATAATATTATTCCACTCTATACTATTATTCCACTCTATACTACTATTCCACTCTATACTATTATTCCATTCTATACTATTATTCCACTCTATACTATTATTCCACTCTATACTATTATTCCACTCTATACTATTATTCCACTCTATACTATTATTCCACTCTATACTATTATTCCACTCTATACTATTATTCCACTCTATACTATTATTCCACTCTATACTATTATTCCACTCTATACTATTATTTCACTCTATACTATTATTCCACTCTATACTATTATTTCACTTTATACTATTATTCCATTGTATACTATTATTCCACTGTATACTATTATTCCACTGTATACTATTATTCCACTCTATACTGTTATTCCACTCTATAATATTATTCCACTCTATACTATTATTTCACTTTATACTATTATTCCACTGTATACTATTATTCCACTGTATACTATTATTCCACTGTATACTATTATTCCACTCTATACTATTATTCCACTCTATACTATTATTCCACTCTATACTATTATTCCACTCTATACTATTATTCCACTCTATACTATTATTCCACTCTATACTATTATTCCACTCTATACTATTATTCCACTCTATACTATTATTCCACTCTATACTATTATTCCACTCTATACTATTATTCCACTCTATACTATTATTCCACTCTATACTATTATTCCGCTCTATACTATTATTCCACTCTATACCATTATTCCACTCTATACTATTATTCCACTCTATACTATTATTCCACTCTATACTATTACTCCACTCTATACTATTATTCCACTCTATACTATTATTCCACGCTATACTATTATTCCACTCTATATTATTATTCCACTCTATACTATTATTCCACTCTATACTACTATTCCACTCTATACTATTATTCCATTCTATACTATTATTCCACTCTATACTATTATTCCACTCCATACTATTATTCCACTCTATACTATTATTCCACTCTATACTATTATTCCACTCTATACTATTATTCCACTCTATACTATTATTCCACTCTATACTATTATTCCACTCTATACTCTTATTTCACTTTATACTATTATTCCACTCTATACTATTATTCCACTCTATACTATTATTCCACTCTATACTATTATTCCATTCTATACTATTATTCCACTCTATACTATTATTCCACTCTATACTATTATTCCACTCTATACTACTATTCCACTCTATACTATTATTTCGCCCTGATTTTCGGAATGTAAGAACACGCACCACTTTTATATAACTAAACAAAAATACTTACCAAAAACAGTAACCTCAACTCGTTGTTCGTCCGTTAAAGGTCCACTTTGCACTCGACAAGTGTATGTCCCATTATCGTTCTTACTGACGTTTTTTATGTCCAGTGGCGAACTCAGATATCCCTTTGTTATAGGTACTGTATTGTTATCTTTAAGCCAGTGTGCATTAGGAGGAGGATTGCCACCCACTCCTGAACAAATACATGAAAAATTTTCTCCTTCTGTGACATTCACAGTAGTAGTACAGCTAATGTTAGCCACTGGCTGAACTGCAAAAGAGAAAAAATACTGAATGGTTAAAATTGGGTAAATATAAACATTTCTACAATGTCGTTAAGAGTATTCAATTACTGCATAATTTGTTTCATTCTGCAAATTGATGGCTTTGGACTGGTGATGCACTAGTACAACGCAATTGTCATTTAAGGTAATTCCTCACTTTTGCATTGCGCAGCTTTTCTGCGCATAATCCTGCAATACTAATTCAAGATGTATCCAAGTCTTAGTGACGAAAACTCACAAAAATATCACTAAGGAGGCTAAATCAGCTAATAATAACTTTAACAAGAAGACACTAACTTAATTTGTGGGTTTTGAAAAAGATTAAAAATTTGTTGCGTGGTTTCGTATATAGATGAAATGATACGGAAATGCTCCATGTTCAAGCTTTAACTTTGTGTTTAACCATGTTTAAGATACTCGGTGAATTCCCACTTTTTTTCTCAAATATTTATTTCCTCCACCAGCTCTACAGCATATAATTATGAAATAGAGAAAAATATCACTTCGAGAATTTGAAATGTCGTACGTTTCTCATTCTTGCGGCTTCAAAAAAAAACATGTAACAAGAAAGAATGTCGACATTCTTAATATATAATATAAAAATGTTTCTCAATTGTTATTTTTGTCAAATTTTCTTCCAGTGTTTTTTGTCACTAAATAGTTCATATATAAGTACATCTAAAATATCTATATATATAAAATATACTCACATGAAGCTACAATTTCTCACCCATCCAAGTACTAACCCCATCGGACCGGGCTTAACTTCAGTGGTGAGAGGCTGAACGCAACAACCCCATCGCCCGTTTATATGTCGTCTTAGCCTTCTTTCTTTGGTCTTTTTCCATAGTAATATTAATGTACATTTTAGCTGAATTCAGGTCATGATCCCTTAAAAATTATTTCGTAATCCAACCGAACTTATAATTTGCTGACGTAAATTTAAATAATTTGAATAATTTAACAGGTTAGTTACCAGTACCCTCCTATCCGAACCACGCAAGTTGTGGATTTGATAACATACATACAGATGTATAAACAGGTTACAGGTTTACTTTCAGGTTTTCATCTCGCGTGTAATTTCGCGTGTAAATGGTGTCCACGCATGCCGAGATTACGCCCGGGCTCGGGGATTATTCCACTCTATACTATTCCACTCAATATTATTCCACTCTATACTATTCCACTCAATATTATTATTCCACTTTATACTATTATTTGGCCCTAATTATTCGGAACGCGCACCAGTTTTATATAAATAAACAAAAATACTTACCAAAAACAATAATGTCAACTCGTCGTTCGTCAGTTAAAGGTCCACTTTGCACTCGACAAGTGTATGTCCCATTATCGCTCTTACTAATGTTTCTTATGTCCAATGGCGCACTCAGATATCCCTTTCTTATAGGTATTGAATTGTTATCTTTAAGCCAATATGCAGTAGCAGGGGGGTTGCCACCCACTCCAGAACAAATACATGAAACGTTTTCTCCTTCTGTGACATTCACAGGAGTAGTACAGCTAATGTTAGCCTCTGGCCGAACTAAAAAAAAAGAGAAAAAGTACTGAATAGTTAAAATTAGGTATATATAAAAATTTCTACAATGTCAATAAGAGTATTCAATTACTGCAGATTTTGTTTCATTCTGCAAATTTATCGCTTTGAACTGGTGATGCACTAGTAAAACGCAATTATAACTTAAACTGTAACCGAAAAATATCGTTGTAGAATACATGCGTACTTATTAGGAAATATTTACATAGGAAAAAATACCTTAAAGTGCTTATGAAACGAAACTTAAGTTTGTTTTATTTGAACACTTAGCTTAAAATGTCAAAGTAACCTCTTTTATACAGTTTTTCGTTTCCTTGCTTTGTTGTTGAGATATTTCAGTTTGTTTGATAGGTAAATTAAACATCTGGACGTCACATGTGCATAATGAGTTATCAGAGAAGGTTGTAGATCCTTGCTATTATCAAACATAATACATGTCACTTGAAAATCACACCCACATGCTTCCTTCGAATTAATTTGGTTTAATAATAAACAATTATTGAATGAGGTTGAGCATGATATCGAGAATTATCAAGGACGAGGTTTGTGTTATCCACCGAAGCCGAGGGCTGAGGTGGATAGCACAACCGAGGCCTTGATAATTCTCGATATCATGCGAAAACCGAATCCAATAATTGTTTTATTATATATTCAAAAACAAGAAGCAAAGAACAACACCCGTGGAATAAATCGCGGCCAGCTCGATGGCGTTTGTCGGATATTCTTTTTGCTTTTCGTGTAGATACTCCTCGAAAATACATTTAAACAGTTTTGTTGCTCTCTTCGTGCTTTACTATCTTTCTCTGAGAGCAACGTCGAAATTTCTTCTTCGTTTAACAATGGAAACCGGTTAAAAGCCATTTTGTTTACTCTTCAAAAATATTTAGTTTTGGCGGGATTTTTAGCAAGCTGCCGACCGCGCTGGGGGCTTGGGTTCGACAGCGTGCAATAATACCTTGTTTTGGATCGAAGTTCGATCCAAAACAAGGTATTATTGCACGCTGCTGAAATAACGCGTCAGCTTCCAGATACGGAGAATTAGCGGGGGCGTTTTGGCCAATCACGAACGAGAATAAAGTTTGAATATATAATAATAGCAAAGATATATAACCTCCGATAACTCATTATGCACATGTGACGTCAAAATGTACTATTATTTAACTGTATACTATTATTCCACTCTACACTATTATTCCACTCTATACTATTATTCCACGCTATACTATTATTCCACTCTATACTATTATTCCACTCTATACTATTATTCCACTCTATACTATTATTCCACTCTATACTATTATTCCACTCTATACTATTATTCCATTCTATACTATTATTCCACTCTATACTATTATTCCACTCTACACTATTATTCCACTCTATACTATTATTCCACTCTATACTATTATTCCACTCTATACTATTATTCCACTCTATACTATTATTCCACTCTACACTATTATTCCATTCTATACTATTATTCCACTCTATACTATTATTCCACTCTATACTATTATTCCACTCTATACTATTATTCCACTCTATACTATTATTCCACTCTATACTATTATTCCACTCTATACTATTATTCCACTCTATACTATTATTCCACTCTACACTATTATTTCACTCTATACTATTATTCCACTCTATACTATTATTCCACTCTATACTATTATTCCACTCTATACTACTATTCCACTCTATACTATTATTCCACTCTATACTATTATTCCACTCTATACTATTATTCCACTCTATACTGTTATTCCACTCTATACTATTATTCCACTCTATACTATTAGTCCACTCTATACTATTATTCCAGTCTATACTATTATTTGGCCCTAATTATTCGGAATGTAAGAACACGCACCAGTTTTGTATTTAACAAATAGAAAATCGCTTGCGTGTCTCTGTACTGTGATACAAACACGAATGACGTGATTTCAACCGGAAAGAATGCCTAGTGGAAACACGAGGCGAAGCCGAGTGATATACGCCAGTGATTACGCGAGATTTAACCAAACAGAGCATGCGTTGTACAATATAAAATGAAAATGACGTCAAACGTGTCTCTGTACTCTGAGTGAAAATGGCTCTCGTCCAATCAGAGCGTGCGTAGCATACCTGTTATCTTATAAAACTAAACAAAAATACTTACCAAAAACAGTAACCTCGACTCGTTGTTCGTTAGTTAAAGGTCCACTTTGCACTCGACAAGTGTATGTCCCATTATCGTTCTTACTGACATTTTTTATGTTCAGTAGCGCACTCACATATCCCTTTGTCGTAGTTATTGTATTGTTATCTTTAAGCCAATGTGCATTAGGAGGAGGATTGCCACCCACTCCAGAACAAATACATGAAAAGTTTCCTCCTTCAGTGACATTCACAGGAGTAGCACAGCTAATGTTAGCCACTGGCTGAACTGAAAAAGAGAAATAATACTGAATGGTTAAAATTTGGTAAATATAAACATTTCTACAATGTCAATAAGAGTATTCAATTACTGCATAATTTGTTTCATTCTGCAAATTGATTGCTTTGAACTGGTGATGCACTAGTACAACGCAATTGTCATTTAAGAGAATTCCTCAGTCTTGCATTGCGCAGCTTTTCTTCGCATAATTCTGCAATACTAAGTCAAGATGTATCCAAGTGTTAGTGACGAAAACACATAAAAATATCACTAAATGAGGCTAAATCAGCTAATAATAACTTTGACAAGAAGGCACTAACTTAATTATTGGGTTTTGAAAAAGATTAAAGATTTGTTGCGTGGTTTCGTATATAAATATAATGATAAAATGCTCCATGTTCAAGCTTTAACCTTGTGTAGCTCACGAAGACACTCGGTGCCCCAACTTTTTTTCTCAATTATTTATTTTCTCCACCAGCTCTACAGCATATATGAAATAGAGAAAAATATCACTTCGAGAATTTGAAATGTCGTACGTTTCTCATTCTTGCGGCTTAAAAAAAAAACATGTAACAAGAAAGAATGTCGACATTCTTAATATATAATATAAAAATGTTTCTCAATTGTTATTTTTGTCAAATTTTCTTCCAGTATTTTTTGTCACGAAATAGTTCATATATAAGTAAATCTAAAATATCTATATATATAAAATATACTCACATGAAGCTACAATTTCTTACCCATCCAAGTACTAACCCCATCGGACCGGGCTTAACTTCAGTGGTGATAGGCAGCCACTTTATACTGCTAGAAATACATGAACGCAACAACCCCTCGCCTGTTTATATGTCGTCTTAGCCTTCTTTCTTTGGTCTTTTTCCATAGTAATATTAATGTACATTTTAGCTGAATTCAGGACATGATCACTTAAAAATTATTTCGTAATCCAACCAAACTTATAATTTGCTGACGTAAATTTAAATAATTTGAATAATTTAACAGGTTAGTTACCAGTACCCTGCTATCCGAACCGCGCAAGTTGTGGATTTGATAACATACATACAGATATATAAACAGGTTTACTTTCAGGTTCTCATCTCGCGTGTAATTTCGCGTGTGGATGGTGTCCACGCATGCCGAGATTGCGCCCGGGCTCGGGGATTATTCCACTCTACACTATTCCACTCCATATTATTATTCCACTCTATACTATTCCACTCCATATTATTATTCCACTCTATACTATTCCACTCAATACTATTCCACTCAATATTATTATTCCACTCTATACTATTCCACTCTGTACTATTCCACTCAATATTATTATTCCACTCTATACTATTCCACTCAATATTATTATTCCACTCTATACTATTCCACTTAATATTATTATTCCACTCTATACTATTCCACTCAATATTATTATTCCACTCTATACTATTCCACTCAATATTATTATTCCACTCTATACTATTCCACTCAATATTATTATTCCACTCTATACTATTCCACTCCATATTATTATTCCACTCTATACTATTCCACTTAATATTATTATTCCACTCTATACTATTCCACTCAAGATTATTATTCCACTCTATACTATTCCACTCAATATTATTATTCCGCTCTATACTATTCCACTCAATATTATTATTCCACTCTATACTGTTCCACTCAATATTATTATTCCACTCTACACTATTCCACTCAATATTATTATTCCACTCTATACTATTCCACTCCATATTATTATTCCACTCTATACTATTCCACTCAATATTATTATTCCACTCTATACTATTCCACTCCATATTATTATTCCACTCTATACTATTCCACTCAATATTATTATTCCACTCTACTATTCCACTCAATATTATTATTCCACTCTATACTATTCCACTCAATATTATTATTCCACTCAATATTATTATTCCACTCTATACTATTCCACTCAATATTATTGTTATATAGCTAGAGTTTCGCTGGATGCAACGATGACTGTCATTGGTTGGTTTGTGGTCGCATGACCTTAGCTAAATTTCAATGTCTACGGAGCAGGCAATAATTGAGAACTTATTCAGGGTTGCCAGATTGGCCTCTTGGAGGCCAAATAACTCGATTTTGGCTTCTTTTTTTCTTGCTTGGCCCCGAAAAAAAAGTTTGGCCTTTTGGCTTCTTTTTGGCCTCTTTTCACTTCAAAGCAAATGTTAAAAATTTTATTGATCTTTAATTGTAAAAATAATTTAGTTGTATGGTAAATGATGTAGGAGGTTGATTTGTAATGTAAATTTCTGAGGATAATCATATGGGATAATCTAGTTGTGTTTTTAGCCAATCACAGTTTATGAAATTCAGCCAATTGTAATGCCGATAAACTAACGAATAACATTGAGTAAGCAATGCGTTCGCAGACGTCCGCTTCTCTTATCTTTTCTCCTTATTTTTCGAATATAATGCCCCGATTCAGTCAACCCGTACCTGTTGCTTCAGTTCCAGTGCTCTTTTTGCTGACTATTCAACCGAGGAATCAAAAAGCCCTGGTACAAGCTTGCCATTTGGCTTCTTTTTGGCCTCTTGAAAAAATAGTAGTTTGGCCAACCTCGTACCCAGGGCCATTTGTAGGGAACTGGGCCAAGATGGTGGGAACAAATGGCCCTGGTGGAGGCCAGGATGTCTCATTGGTCAAGAACTTATGGCGTAAATCAGACGGTTTGATTTTGTTTTTTGTTTTTTTAAAATTGTATTTTGACCTTGTCGGTTGTTCCTGCACACGGCACGGGAAATTATATTTTAAACCATGCAATAATTAGGTGTAATTAGGTATAATTACTGTGTAAAGAACTGAGTTCTAGTTAATAAAATGCGCAATATACTGCGCATTTTGGGCTAGCCTCCACCAGGGCCATTTGTTCCCGCCATTTTGTTCTATTCGCCATCTTGGCCCAGTTCCCTACAAATGGCCCTGGGTACGAGGTTGTAGTTTGGCCTCTTTTGGTGGATTTTGGCTACTTTTCAAACCATATCTGGCTCCGAGCATGCGCTGGAGCCTGGCAACCCTGATTACTTATTGCCTGCTCGGTCAATAAGTTTTCAATTGTTGCCCGCTAGAACTTTGAACTCTTCAAGGCATCCTATAAACGAAAGCTTGTTTGGTACGAAAAAAAGAATATTTATAGATCTTCAAAGCATGTGTGAAGATGAACTGGAGAAATGTATTTCTGTTCTTTTGTTCTGAGACTCATATTTGTTTGGTTGAAGTGAAATTACGGAGCCAGGCGAAATGTTTTGGTAAGTCTTTCAGTTTGTCTTTTGTGTACTTTCCTTGATAAACGTCGAAATTCAAATTATTCAGTGAAACTCTAGCTATATAACAAAACACGTAATGTCTGATCCCTCGGGAAACAGTTAGATTTGTTTTCCCTCGAGTCTCGATGTTTCCCTCGACTTCGTCCCGGGAAATGTCAAGACTCTCGGGAAAACAAAACTAACTGTTTCCCTCGAGAGCAGACATTAAGTGTATATTATTCCACTCTATACTATTCCACTCAATATTATTATTCCACTCTACTATTCCAATCAATATTATTATTCCACTCTATACTATTCCACTCAATATTATTATTCCACTCTATACTATTCCACTCAATATTATTATTCCACTCTATACTATTCCACTCAATACTGTTATTCTACTCAATACTTATTCCACTCAACACTATTCCAATCAATACTATTATTCCACTCTATACTACTATTTGGCCCTGATTATTCGGAGTGTAAGAACACGCACCAGTTTTATATAACTAAACAAGAATACTTACCAAAAACAATAATGTCAACTCGTCGTTCGTCAGTTAAAGGTCCACTTTGCACTCGACAGGTGTACGTCCCATTATCGTCCTTACTGATGTTTCTTATGTCCAGTGACGCACTCAGATATCCTTTTGTTATAGGTATTGCGTTGTTATCTTTAAGCCAATATGCAGTAGCAGGAGGATTGCCACCCACTCCAGAACAAATACATGAAACGTTTTCTCCTTCTCTGACATTCACAGGAGTAGTACAGCTAATGTTAGCCTCTGGCCGAACTAAAAAAGAGAGAAAAGGTAATGAATGGTTAAAATTGGATATATATAAAAATTTCTACAATGTCAATAAGAGTATTCAATTACTGCATAATGTTTTCTTTTTTTCATACTGTTTTCATACGTCGTTGAGCAGTAATACTTTAAAACTTTATAAATGTCGCTTGCTGAAATTTTGCTTTTTCACAGTTTTCTGGCGTTCTTTTAAAATTCCCTGTTTTCACACGAAGTTGTCAAAGCCATTTGGATAATAAAACTCATTTGCATCCCCGTAGCTCTCTGTTGAAATATATTTTTTCTGTGGCAAGCGAAATAGTTATGAAAATCGATCAATTTTAAATGACAGAATGTAAAAAAACAACTTTTTTTTGTTTTTGTTTTGAAATCCGCAGCGGTCCGTATCGTGTGATACGGACCGCTCGCAAACCAATCAGAGCGCGCGAATCAGATGGATACCGGACCGTAAAAAAATAAATAGAGAGCTTAAGCAACAGACGTTTTAGAGCCACGGACGGCAATTGAATTCAATAGCATTTTTCATTCAAAACAATGATAATGAGCAATTTAAAATTCCAAGAGCAAAGTGAACGCCGTCGTCGTTCTACACAAGACGTCATTGAGAGCATTTTCACGTTCTTGAGACGACGGGAACTTCTAGAACGTTGAAGCCTGTCATGTAGTTTTACTACAATAGACATGCTTTTAAAGTAGAAAACTTGTATTTTAAGGGAGATAATTTCATTACATTACAATATAAAATAAAGGATCTGTATTTTTATATAAAGATTGAAATTTAAGCTTATGAGCTAACAGTTTAGATATGTGATTATTCATAACCTTTGTTTTTGGGTACAAAAATCTTTTCAAAGAATACACGGTTCAGTAGTTCTGTATTGTATTCCTATTCTTCCGGTCACCGTCCGTGTCTCAAAAACGCCTGATATGCTTAAGCTCTCTAATAACCCTCTCCGACAACTCATTATGCACATGCGATGTCAAAATGTCTAACTTGCATATCAAACAACTTGAAGTATATCTAAAACGAAGCACTTCAAAAATGTTACTTTGTAATTTTAAGTGTTCTTTCAAATAAGACAAACTTAATGGACGGAAAACTGTTGAGATACCCTCTTTAAAAAGGTGATTTAAGACGTATATAGTAAAAATGCAAAAACTTTTCGGGAACCACACCCCCAACCCTAGAGAAATGTCGGGTATCACCTACCTATATTAAGAAGGCTTCTGATTGGTTTAGGTAACCTTAACCTAAAACCTTCCCCTAACCCTAATCAGTAAGGAGCATGGGAACAAATTGATAGTCGACAATGCGACTGGTTACTTATAGCCAATCAGAAAACTCGTTCATCTTAGGTAGGTCTTTACTGGAAATGTCTCGTCACTTCAGCGTGGAAGGTCTATGAGGGGGACATTACGAGTTAAGTTTGCTCCTTGCTGCCGATAGTACTCACTACGCCAGTGCAACTATTCCGACTAACCCACGTTATAGACAGAACTACATCACAGAAGTAAAATGGAGTTTACAGCACTACATGTAAACATTGAAAAGTAAAAACGGATCCGGAAATGGTCGCTGTCGTAATGGTCATTGTCGTATTTATCCAACCCAGTGAACTCTACACTACCTAGAAGGCTGACTACAGTCAATCACTGGACGAAAAAGTGAGGCCAAACATGGAGACTATTTGAACGTCAGTTTCAGGCCCCTACGCGGCCATTTTGGATGTCAGCTTAAGTTTTGTATGGCTTGAAGATAAAACTCTATTGTTGTGCTTATACATAAACGTTGATTTGTTCATAGTCAATCGAGATATGGTCTGGAATCTCGGCAAACTTCAAAGCGCCTATAATGAGCTGTGATTTTATGTTGAACCGTACCTTACACCGTGCACATCCTTTGTTTTAGGTTTATTACTCGGGCTACCTGTGGTAGCCGAGTCTAGGTTTCGGCTCTGTTATTATTATTGTTATTTTTTGTGTCGACAAATTGCAATTATTGCATCATCCCGATAGGCTTTGCGAAACCACGCTGTGTACTGTATCATGGCTGATTTTCATGCAGGAGCGTGCAGGAGTGATGCGTTTTTTCTCTCCTGACGGCCTTTGGTTGTGTTGTTCGAAGTGAATTTGTGTTTTAATGATAAACACGCTCACAATGCTTACAAATTATGGACTATAGTAGACCTGGGTTGGTCGGCGATCTCGATAACCGTACGCACGAAAATTCTCGATCAATGTGTTCTCGATCAATTTACATGTGTTATTAACTAAATTGTACTGAAAATGTTGCTCAAGTGCTGTAAATCAAAGAACAAAGAAAGTTGATAAAGCCAACTTGCAAGTGAAAGGTACATGTTATGTTTTACATCTTTATCGATTCGAGGTTGACATTTAGCCGAACTGACTTGTGTCTGTGAATGCTGTGTGTAAATGTATTGATGTTTAAACTGTATTAATATTTGTGGTTTGCTTCATTTTTGCTTGTATTGTTTATTATTGATTTATTGTACTGATGTCTTGCAAATAAAAGTCGATGTTATTCAACAGTTTATGCATTACTTTCATCAAGTGTGTATTATTGTTTGGGTACACATTGACATATCTGGTATTAATCAAACAGCAACACAGTTGGAGTTGTGAGTTGGCCAAATGAATATGAATACCAAGTTATCTATGAAAGCCCCAAGAATACATGTTTTAATGCAAAGTTATACAGTATATGTGAACACCAAAGTTATATGTAAGATTAATGCCAAAAGTATTGTACAATTGAACATGGAGATGCTAACTTGATATATACTGTAGCATGAGCAGTGCTGTTGATAATGCTGTTGCGGCCTTTAAAATGAAAGACTTCAGATATCGTTATGTGAGATCTGTGAACACCATCTAAACAGTTTATTAACAATAACTAAAATATTAAAGTGTAATATGTGCACAAAATGTCACAATATAATGCCACAGCAATGTCATGATGGCTTTCAGTATATGAATTCTATGTTGTCCCAATCTAGGTTGTCCATGCTTGTAAGTTTATAATAGTAGTCAATAAAAAAATTGTTCTTTATAAAACAAGTGAGTGCGCTTTCTAACTAGCTTTCTAACATGCCTTCCTCCGCCAATCTCATTCTCCACAGTCATTGCCATTCCGATTGCCGATTGCCCATGCCCAGTAGCCCGAGTTAACGCCTAGCGGGCGTCTTGTTAATATTTAAATAGCACGGTTGAGTGATTGAACTGAACTGAAACGTTGCTATTGGATAATTCGTTCATTATACTAGAATACAATACAATACAATACAATACAATACAATATTTTAATTAGTCTCCCAAACTGGGCTTTTCAGACCTAATTTACAATAAAAATTTGAAGTAAATGTAAATATTACAAATGTATAAAAACTAGGTAAAACTGGCTACTATATGAGTTTATTTATAGTTCAAACACGCACATATTAACAATTAATTGCTAATGCTTCTCAGACTTCCAATCCTCAATGAGGAGCTTTTTTAGCGCATGCTTGAAAGGCTTCACAGCATTAATCTCTGTAATGTTATTAGGAAGAGAGTTCCAAATGTGGACAGCTCTATAATGGAAGGCTTGTTGTGCTAGCGAAGTTCTGCACTTCGGAAAATGTAATTTGTCACAGTTTCGGGTGTTTCGACTGTGCACCTCAGATCTTAACTTAAAAATAGATGACAAGTAATCAGGTGCTAAGCCATTCATGCATTTAAACGTTAAGACGGCATCTCTTAAATATAAAAGTTTAGCTATTGGCAAAAAGTTCAATTCTTTGAGCGTAGGTGTTATATGTTCATACTTTAACTTGCCAGAAAGTATACGAGCTGCAAAGTTTTGTACAAGTTGTAATTTCCCTACGTTGTGCTTGCTTGTACCTGACCATACAGATGAGCAATAAAAAAGTTTAGAAAAAACTAAACAGTTTATAACCATTAGTAGTATAAGTTTATAACCATTAGTAGTATAACCATTGGTAGATTGGTCTAAAAGATGACGAATCCTGTTAATCATACAAAGTTTACTCATCAGGTCAGACACTAGGGTACAAATATGTTCATTAAAAGAAAGGTGCCTGTCGAGCACAATACCCAAATATTTAACTGAGGTCACAATGGTGAGTTCTTTCCCCATAAACATAATAGGCGGTATAGATGTTCGCTTTAACATTTGTGAAGATCCAAAGACACACAGCTTAGTTTTGCCAGGATTGACAAGTAGTTGATTCGCACAGCACCATGAGGCAACACTTGTTAGATCGTTCTTTAGGTCTGCCATAGCACTGTCTTTGACGTCTTTGAGAAAAGAAACATACAGCTTCGAGTCGTCTACGTATGACTCAATATTACTGTGAGAGCAGACCGCTGGTAAATCATTAATGTATAGATTGAACAAAAGTGGACCAAGTATTGATCCCTGCGGTACCCCATGCTTTAGAACAAGTGGCTTCGATAATGAATTGTTTATACGTGTACATTGCTCTCTGCCCGTCAAATAACTGGTAAACCACTTTAAGGCATCCTCTGAAACTCCCAGGCCGCTAAGCTTCTTTAACAGTGTCTCATGGTGTATGCTGTCAAATGCCTTACTAAGATCTAAGAACAGCACGGCAGTGACTTTGCGCTCATCTATAGCTCTGTATAAATGGTTTGTAAATAACACTCCTAGGGATTCTGTCGAATGAAGTTTTTTATTACCACTTTGATGCATCGAGAGTTTTCTTGTGGTGATAAGATATTCCATAAACTGATCACATGCTATGCGCTCACACACTTTCGACAAGACCGGTAACAAGGAAATAGGTCGGTTGTTATCTGGAATTTCGTGATCACCTTCTTTTACATGTGGAATTACTTCAGCCAATTTCCATACTTTAGGAAATTGGCCTTCCATCAGGGAGCTATTGATCAGATCCGTAACAACCGGGAGAATATGGGGTAGACAGGTTTGGATGACTTTCAAACTAACTTTATCGTGACCAGGAGACTTGTTGGATGGCATGCCCGTGATAGTATTCTTGACCTCAAGAGTAGAGACACGGCGAAAAGAAAAAGCAGTGGATATGTTTATAATTGGGTCAAAAACTTCCTGGAGAACAGGAGGTTCAGGAACACTAGGTAGATCAAATTCTGCCGCCAATTGTTTGGATTGCTCCGCAATTTTGTCGCCAACTGATGTAAAGAATTCGTTGAATTCTTTGGCTACTTCAACACCATCACGGGAATAAGCAAGGCAGGGATTACCAGATGATGACAAGCAACGGCGAACTGTTTTCCAAACGGATGTTTTATTTTCCTTGTTAGTAATCAATTCACTGCGCACGTAATCCCGCTCCGCTTGCCTAATTTTAGACTTAACATCTTGGCGTAGTATTCTATAAGTCGCCCAGTCACCCGAATTAGAGGTCAGGCGTGCCCGTTTATGTTGGCTGTCTCTTTGCATCATCAATTTTCTTATCTCAGGTGTTATAATCGGAGAGTCTTTACTATGCCTGACCTTTATTATTCGCACTGGAGCATGAATTTCTAACACGTCAAGGAAAAGCTTATTAAAACAATCCACTTTGTCCTCTGTCTGCTCGAATATGTTTACAGTGTCCCATGGGATTCTAGAAATATCTTCGTCAAAGGATTGCGGGTTAAAGTTCCTATAGCTTCTAGTGCTAATTTCAGTGGGCTTAGATTTTGTTAGCTTCAAGTTCAATACGCAAAAAACAAGAAAATGATCACTAATAGTTATATCAAAAACTCCACTTTCTTTCAGTAAAACCGGATTCGAAGACAGCATTACATCAATCAGTGTTTCAGTAGTTTCAGTGATTCTAGTAGGTTTGAAAATAAATTGTGAAAGGTTCATGGAGGTACAAAGGTCTTTCAGAGCACGAGATTCTAAACTATCAGATAGTAAATTACAGTTCAGGTCACCAGCGATAATGATATCTTTGCGAAGTGTTAGAGCTTGTAAATACTTAGGGACAAAATCTTCATTAAAACAGGTGATTGGGCATCCAGGGGGTCTGTACGCAGTGCAAACCAATAAGGATTTCAGCTTCTTATGTTGTAGACTGAACCATAATTGCTGAAATCCGTTTGCCGAAGATGCTGTAAGGTCTTCTAATTTCTTGATTTTCAACGAATTGCGTACATAGGCGCAGACACCACCACCTGATTTCGAGATACGATCTAATCTCACTAGTCGGTAGCCGTCCACACTTATTTCCCCGTTCCTCACCGTGGAATTTAGCCATGTCTCCGAAATTGTAAACACATCATAGTCACCGTTAAGAATTAGATCTTTAATCTGGAGAAAATGTTCCCGATTTTTTAACGAGCGAACATTAAGATGCGATATCTTGATATTATGCCTTTGTCCATAGCCAAAATTGGCATAAATTGGTTTCACCGTGTTCTGGACGTTGATGTTTGTAAGATTGCCCTTATTTCGAGACCGAGACGGTACATCGGAAAGATTTCTACGGCTAGTTATACGAACTGGTATTTGAGACTCAGGGCCAGGATGCGGATGCACGTCTCCACAAATTAAAATGGCTGACAACGTACAATTAAAAGTTGCTGAAGTGTTTGAATAATACGAAATGCGACTTCTCCCCCACTTAGGTTTGGTCGAACACACGATAACACAGGTCTAATCACTGACCCAGTGGTGCTTGTTTCCGACCATGCAAATGGGATTCTCGAGAATAATTTGACTGTATATGCAAATTCGAGATCTGCCACGAGGTGAAACTTGCCAAGTTGTCTTGCCATGTCCGATATCTTTCCTCTGTGTTCTAAGCAGATTTAACTTAAATTCCACATACCAGTTTGGTTTCCCGTTCTCGCCGACTCCCACACAAGTCAGAGGGCACTTCTCTTGAAAGATTGACTCGGCTAGAAGGACATAAGCCAACAAAATTACGGACGCTGAAATCACACGTCCAACCATGACGTAAGACCAACGTACGTCTCAATGCGTTCAACGTACGTACAATGCGTTCAGTCACCGTGCACCGCTCACAAAAGTGCATAAAGGCGAACAAAAAGATAGAACAAAGACTTTAGCTGAGTTTCCAGACCATATCAGTTTTTGAATGATTATGATTTGTTTCTGTTCTTTTAAAAAGGATATACGTATCACAGGAATACCTTTTCAAGTCTTTTTGTCAAGAATAAATTATGTTGTTAGTGAAATATTTTTGGTCGACAACTATATTGTTGTTCCCAGTGCCCCACAATCTTAACCGCATCCACACATATATACAAATAAATATTCAGATCACAGAAATTTGTTCGCCTATCACGCTTGTCCATGCGTGTAAAATGACTCCACGCGTGTCGAGATTAGCATCCACTCTATACTATTATTGACTTCTGGTGATGTTTCCACTCTATTCTATTATTCCACTCTACACTATTATTGACTTCTGGTGATGTTTCCACTCTATTCTATTATTCCACTCTGCACTATTATTGACTTCTGGTGATGTTTCCACTCTATTCTATTATTCCACTCTATACTATTATTGACTTCTTGTGATGTTTCCACTCTATTCTATTATTCCACTCTATACTATTATTGACTTCTGGTGATGTTTCCACTCTATTCTATTATTCCACTCTACACTATTACTGACTTCTGGTGATGTTTCCACTCTATTCTATTATTCCACTCTATATACTATTATTGACTTCTGGTGATGTTTCCACTCTATTCTATTATTCCACTCCACACCATTATTGACTTCTGGTGATGTTTCCACTCTATTCTATTATTCCACTCTACAC
Source organism: Corallium rubrum (assembly GCA_964035015.1). NCBI lineage: Eukaryota > Metazoa > Cnidaria > Anthozoa > Scleralcyonacea > Coralliidae > Corallium > Corallium rubrum. Next base: position 294,616 of record CAXIUP010000266.1, on the reverse strand, counting down.
TATTATTGACTTCTGGTGATGTTTCCACTCTATTCTATTATTCCACTCCACACCATTATTGACTTCTGGTGATGTTTCCACTCTATTCTATTATTCCACTCTACACTATTATTGACTTCTGGTGATGTTTCCACTCTATTCTATTATTCCACTCTATACTATTATTGAATTCTGGTGATGTTTCCACTCTATTCTATTATTCCACTCTACACTATTATTGACTTCTGGTGATGTTTCCACTCCATTCTATTATTCCACTCTACACTATTATTGACTTCTGGTGATGTTTCCACTCTATTCTATTATTCCACTCTATACTATTATTGACTTCTGGTGATGTTTCCACTCCATTCTATTATTCCACTCTACACTATTATTGACTTCTGGTGATGTTTCCACTCCATTCTATTATTCCACTCCACACCATTATTGACTTCTGGTGATGTTTCCACTCTATACTATTATTGACTTCTTGTGATATTTCCACTCTATTCTATTATTCCACTCTGCACTATTATTGACTTCTGGTGATGTTTCCACTCTATTCTATTATTCCACTCTACACTATTATTGACTTCTGGTGATGTTTCCACTCTATTCTATTACTCCACTCTACACTATTATTGACTTCTGGTGATGTTTCCACTCTATTCTATTATTCCACTCTGCACTATTATTGACTTCTTGTGATGTTTCCACTCTATTCTATTATTCCACTCTGCACTATTATTGACTTCTGGTGATGTTTCCACTCTATTCTATTATTCCACTCTATACTATTATTGACTTCTGGTGATGTTTCCACTTTATTCTATTATTCCACTCTATACTATTATTGACTTCTTGTGATGTTTCCACTCTATTCTATTATTCCACTCTATACTATTATTGACTTCTGGTGATGTTTCCACTCTATTCTATTATTCCACTCAACACTATTATTGACTTCTGGTGATGTTTCCACTCTATTCTATTATTATTATCCCGTTATCGGAGGTTTTGCCTCTGTGGGTATTCCCTGCGTAATTGTATATTTTAGTTTATTTCTTGTCTATAATCTTGTACTGGCGAAGCTTATAAATGAATAAACAAATAAATTCCACTGTATACTATTATTAAACTCACCACTATTATTTTGCCCCGATTATTTGGAATGTAAGAACACATACCACTTTTATATAACTAAACAAAAATACTTACCAAAAACAGTAATGTCAACTCGTTGTTCGTCAGTTAAAGTTCCACTTTGCGCTCGACAAATGTATGTCCCATTATCCTTCTTACTGGCGTTTTTTATGTCCAGTAGTGCACTCAGATATCCCTTTGTTATAGGTGTTGAATTGTCATATTTATGCCAATATGCAGTAGGAGGAGGACTACCACCCACTCCAGAACAAATACATGAAATATTTTCTCCTTCTGTGACATTCACAGTAGTAGTACAGCTAATGTTAGCCATTGGCTGAACTGAAAAAGAGAAAAAATACTGAATGGTTAAAATTCGGTAAATATAAACATTTCTACAATGTCAATAAGAGTATTCAATTACTGCATGATTTGTTTCATTCTGCAAATTGATCGCTTTGGACTGGTGATGCACTAGTACAACGCAATTGTCATTTAAGGTAATTCCTCAGTTTTGCATTGCGCAGATTTTCTGCGCATAATTCTGCAATACTAATTCAAGATGTATCCAAGTGTTAGTGACGAAAATACATGAAAATATCACTAAGAAAGCTAAATCAGCTAATAATAACTTTGACAAGAAGACACTAACTTAACTTTTGGGTTTTGAAAAAGATTAAAGATTTGTTGCGTGGTTTCGTATATAGAGGATATTACACGGTGGCTTGAAGATATGGATTTTATCTTCGAGTGGTGAAAACAATATTTTACGAATGAGCGTAGCGAATGAGTAAAATATTGTTTTTACCACGAGAAGATAAAATTCATATCTTCAAACCACCGTGTAATTTTCTTTTTATTATATAGATTCAATGCAAAAGGTGGGAAAATGTTTAATCACGTGATCGATATCTTCACTAGTGACGATATGGCAAATATGTCACTGCATATTTCTTAGTAAAACACTCCCATCTATATAATAAATAAGTAGATCTAAAATATCAAATATTTTTCCAGTCAGTATTAACTAATTAGTGCTTTTATGAAGGATTTTTCAAGATAAGACGAAATCAAAAGTTAGCCAAAATAGCTACAAATTTGGAAAACATCATGATTTACTGGCAGTTGTATTTTCTAAACGAGTTCCGTGACCCCAACTTTTTTTTTCTATTTTACTATGAACATATCACAAACTTTAATACTGAGGAGTTTCAGCAATTTTTCACTTCTGTAGAAAAAAAATGGCTTAAAGTGCTTATGAAACGAAACTTAAGTTTGGTTTGTTTGAAATAATACCATCGCCTCGGATTCTTTCGTTCTCCGAGGGAATGTAAACCTCGTATTTCCCTCATCGCTCATGCAAGAGGGAAATTTATCCTTTGTCTTCTAATTTTTCCGTGCATGTTGATGAGGGAAAGTTAGAAGACAAAGAAATCCTTCTAATTTTCCCGTACATGTTGATGAGGGAAAATTAGAAGACAAAGAAATTCTTTGTCTTCTTCTAAATTTCCCGCTTGCATATATTTTCCCTCATCAACATGCATGGCAAAATTAGATGCAACTTCTCTGACCAACCGTGTAAATTTCCTGTCGGTAAGATTCTCAAAGTTTTCCTCGGCGATCATAATATTACAAACTAATACAATGACGTTTTGGGAAATTAGCGATTAAATTTCCCCTTTGCCTCGGGAAGATTTGTAAATGTCCTCGGGGCCGCACAAGTCATGTTATTACTTATAAGAACATTTAGCTTAAAATGACAAAGTAACAGCTTTTGCAGTTTTTCGTATCCTTGCTTCGTTCTTGAGATATTTCAGTTTGTTTGATATGCAAATTAAACGTTTTGACGTCGCATGACATGTGCATAATCAGTTATTGATGAAGGTTAATCTTTGCTATTCTACAAATATAATCACTTGAAATTCCACATGTTTGGTGGTGTGGGAGAAACACAGGCAGTATCAGGCCCGGTTCAAACGTCGAACTTCACATGAACCGATCCTAATTCCAACAATTAAGTTCATGCAAAGATCGACGTCTGAATCAGTCTGTTTCGACTGTTTTGATGAAGACCGATCAAACGATAAAGTTCGACATCGCTTGTCGGGAATTTCGACTTTGAATCGAGTTCGATTCAAACGTCGAACTTCACATGAACTAAACGTACTGCATTTTATCTCTCAAGTCCCTCGCGTGTCCCCGTTATCCCTTTTCATAATTATTATAATATATTTCCTTCCATAATACCTAAAGAGAACAATAGAGCAAGCTATTATACAAGTATAATCGGCCAAGCTATTATACAAGTATAATGTTACCTAATCCGCCGCTTTTTTTGTGAAGGGCGTTGATAGTCTAGTGGATAACACAGTCGTAAAGTGTTGCATTGGCTGAGATCGATGTCGCCGAGTCCCCAGTTTTTCGTTTTGTTCTATGCTCGTTCATGTGTTTTTAGTTAGTCCGTTTTGGTTTTCTTCCGGCTTTTTTCTTGTTATTTAGTAATTTTGTAAGGTCCTGAGCTTACCAAGGCAATGTTTTCGTGTATTTCTTGCTATTTCTAGGCTATTCTGTTGCGTAAACTGCCGCTCCTCTGCGCTAAAATATATATTGCGCATTTTGTAGGGCGTTGAAGCCTGGGCGCAAGTTGAGGGACCCATAGGGATAATTTTGAAACTACCGTATACTACCGTACAGCCCGGCGGGTAGGCGAGCAATCGGCGAGATTTTTGACGACTGGTAGCCGAGGAAAAGTGTGCGAATCGGGTGAAGAGCTTTACGCTTTCTGTTCCGCTATTATTAAGGACTACCGCTGATCATTACGTTTATCTTTTCAGAAACCAGTTAATTAAGTTCGACATTTGAATCAAGTTAGATTTAGGTCGACCTAAATAGTAAATAAGATCGGTTCATGTGAAGCTCGACGTTTGAACCGGGCCTCAGCGATGTCATGTATAACCTTCTCCGATAACTCATTATGCACATGTGACGTCAAACTGTTCAGTTTGCATATCAAACAATTTGAAATATAGCTACTGTAGAACGAAATTATCTTAAAAGGTATTGGCAATAAAAAATAAGTTTGTCTCATTTGAAAGAACTCGTCAAACGGTATAAGAAGACCCGTATCTGTTTTGGTTTTGGAAATATTTCGACCAAAGATAGCGTGCTGTCCGCCATCTTGTTGTGATATTGGGTCTAATTAGTATAGGTAATCGCATGGGGCCGAGGAAAATTAAGGTTTAATTTCACGAGTGTTTTCAAAATTTTACAAAATTGCCCGAGTCCCGAAGCGACGAGGGTAATTTGTAAGATTTTGAAAACACGAGTGAACTTAAACCTTAATTTTACGAGAACTCATGCGATTATGTGTCAATAGTATAGTGCATGGGCGAAATTATTCAAGAGCTGTGTTATGTCCAGAAAATGTCGGAGTACATGTACCTTATCACGGTTCTATGCTCGGCAACATTCCAATTTTCCTTGCTCTATCGCTGTGCCTGTTGCTTTCTTTTTGTAAACACAGGCAAAAGTTTGTAAATTTTCTAGTGTATTCATTTTCATTAATAGTTTACACTCCTTCAATAGTTTAAATTAGTTCAAAGTAAACAAAAAAGCGTTTTCAGACCGAAAAATCTTGCAGATTTGTTGAAAAAATGTCAGTCCTCTGAGGTTCACTGTTGCTAAGTAACCAAGCGACCAATCACATGCAAGTACTGCTGATCGAGGAACCAATCAAGTGCAAGTAATTTTGCCCTAAATTACAAAAAAATGCCCTCTTCATTAGCCAATCATATTCGCGTAATTTTGCCCTGTATATTATTAACTAGGAAATTGGTGACGTCACAAGCATGGTAACAAGCATGAAACTACTCCGTGGGAGACCAAATTTCCACGGGAGGCTTCTAAATGTTGTGGGTCAATTTAAAATGGAAATAGCGCAACAAAAAATCGAGTTTGTAGCTCATAATGTCATAAGGTTAGCAAGATAAAAATCTCACTTTACCCCGGTTATGTCGTCACATGCATAATTTTGCATATCGAAAATAATTCCAAGATGGCGGACAGTACGCTGTCTTTAGTCAAAATATTTCCGAAACCAAAACAGATACGGAAAATTGTAAAAGGTCTTCTTATACCATTTAACGAGTTCTTTCAAATGAGATAAACTTAATTTTTATTGCCAATACCCTTTAAAAGCATTATTTTGGATAAAATATATTCAAAAAGCAAACAAAACTATTGGTACTAATTTGTTCATTTGTTGCCTCCTTTTGTTTTTTTAATGTAGTCATTATCTACGTTGACAATTCTTCGCCAACTCTATTGGAAATGAGGTACTTTTAATATGTATTTTACTACGTATCACTTCTAGGAAAACATTGGTATAAAATAATAGTATAGTATAATAATTGGAAAATATTGGTATAATAAGTATCAAGTATATACAGTGATGGTCTTTCCCATTAGCGTTCCTGAGCCAGTTGAGCTTATGTAACCCTGTTTTTATCTCTTAATTTACTATTTAAAACATTTCCGTAAAGAAATAAAAAGACTTTGTCACAGAGGTGGTATAAATCTTTTTACGGTGCTTGGGGAGTTAAAAGATGATTCACAGAGCTGGTGAAACACTCGGCTATCGCCTCGTGATGTTCAAGCATATCTCGCGTTTCTGAACTTCGTTGTCAAGGTAACTTCGCGCATGCGCTACGGGGAAAGTGTCGGATGTTGGATCTTTTCTCTGGAGACTTCTGCTATCAGGGAATGATGGTCTTTTCGAAGTATCACATGTACATGTATGAAACACCGCTGCCAAACGTTTGCGCATGTGCGAATTCGCTGAGTAAACATTGCAAGAGAAGTGGGAACTAGCCGTGGCGACAACAACCAGACAGTGAAGACTAAGTAAGACTCAACTATTCATTTGTGTTTTAAAAAAAGGGTAAAGAAAATTACGAAGGGGTAAATTCAGAATATGTTACAATATTGACAAGGAAGCCATGCACGAATTACCTACCTTATCTTTTTGGTAGTATGCTTATAATTTTAACTTTTGTGTCGGACTCTCGGACCAGTCCAAATATTTCAGTGTTTTCTCGCCCTTTTTCCGAGGACGAGCTTGGACGTCGCACATGCGCAAAACGTTTGGCAGTGGTGTTCATGTATGATAGGATGGGTCATGAAATGTTTTCAATAATCCGTGGTGGGCCATGAAATTTTGTTGAGTTTCTCAGGATGGGCCACCGAAATGTTTTTGGAAAATGTCATTTTCCCCTCTGGTCCACCCTAGAAGTTACTTTATGACATGTCCCTAAACTGTTATACATCATAGAGTATTAGACTACTCAAAATCTAAGAAGCACGGCTGGGGGTCAACAAGGTATCGTGCAAGTTTTCAGACTAAATTACAGTGTATATTCAGGCTATATATACAAGTTATGTGTACGACGTTGGTATTTATCTTGGCGATATCCAATAACGTGACTTCTGTGTTGCATTTTCATTGTTTATACACGCAGATGGCATCAGATCGCGTCAGCAGCTTGTTTTTCTTTTTTCCTGATTTAAAATCGTTCAATAAACCACTTGACGTTTTATTTTATAAAACAAATAGATTACATTTTCCCATGTGCGTGTGCTGTAACAGAAGACGTCACAGCGTGTAAAGTCACACTACTCAACTTCGCCTCGTGTCATACGTTTTTTCTCTTTACACGCTGTGACGTCATCTGTGACCTATTACAGTACACACGCGCAGAAGATTGTGATCTATTTGTTAAGCAATATTTCATAAACGAGTGGGAGTGTTTTACCAGGGGTTACAAACACGAGAGGACAATGAAAATCACGAGGCCGTTAACCGAGTAATTTTCATTGTTCTCGAGTGTTTGTAAAACATGAGAGAATAATGAAAATCACAAGACTTACAAACACGAGAGAACATTAAAAATTACGAGGTAATAGGCCGAGTGATTTTTGTTGTTCTCGAGTGTTTACAACCCCTGCTGATAAAATACGGTACACGAGTTTATGAAATAGCTTCTCAATCGTGAATTATAGTAGAGGGACTTGGTCATATTGGTGCATATTGGATTAGACAATGGTTTCACGTTGAATTTATAATTTAAAATGTGGTAATAAACGGTTCTTTGTTCGTGCAGTTTATTATCTGATTTCTTAATTATAAATTCAGTTAGGGCGACCTTTAACAGGTTTCAAACTCATATACATGACCAAATATTTTCCTCTGATTGGTTTAATCGCTCATAATTATTAATGAGTTTGAGAATTATTTCGGACGCGTACCGGACGAATTCGGAACCGTACTCGAATTTGCAAGGTATTACCTGTTTACACGGAGTCGTGCACTGTTAGGCGCTCTTTTTTTAAGTGTTTACACGGTACCGGACCAATTGTAGACCAATCTTGTACCCAGACTCACTTGAGAGTTTTTGCTATCGTGCGTATGCGCAGACGATCTGTCGCTATGATGGGTCTATACTTCATGTTAGTAACCCTATGTGGAATATGATATTCTTCTTATATCCAATCCTCTACCGCGCTATCCGTGCAAATACTAGACCGGTTTCGGCGTTTACACCGAATTCGGAACCGCGCAGGTTAAAAACTAGACCTGAATTTTTCAGGTCTCGAATTCGTCCAGTTTCGTGGGTCCCGTGTAAACGGAATGCAGAACCGTACAAATTCGAGTAGGGTTCTGAATTCGTCTGGTACACACGTAAAAACGCACAAGCTGTTACAGACCTGCAAGCAAGTTGTTACAAGGCTGTTCAACAGGCTCTCACCGTCATGTGTTCGCACTGGCTGTCCCAGTCTGTTAACATGTCTGTAACAAGTTGTTGACAACTTGTAACAAGGCTGATGACTCCAACAGATTGATGACAAGTTGTTCCAACAACCTGTTACCGCTCTGCACTCAACAAGTTGTTAACAGGTTGATGCTAACAAGGTTGTAGCAGCATCTTGAATGAACAGCATTGTTACAACTTGTTCCCAGCCTTGCTACAAGCCTGTTGCGAACACATCCTGTTGACAAGCTGTGAGATTTTTACGTGTGTACCGTGTAAACGGGGCCTTAATTAAGTCGTGACTTATTTTCTCTCGTTTAAATGGCCCTAATGTGCAAAATGTGCACGTGCGTAAGGTTACAGCACAGTGACATGACGGGCGATTTCAAGCTCTCTTCAAAATCAGCAGGAAACTATATTGTGGTTAATGTGAACAGGAAAATACCTTTTATTTTTTACGACTGGTATATAAGATACTGAAACCTGCACTAAAGTACTGAGTGCGAGGCTAAGATGCAAAGGTTTTAAAAATTAAAAATACTTACTCAATATTGTGGACATCGAGAGAAGTTAAACACTTCGATTAAGAGCGCACTCGAAAGGTGATGATGACGAAACACTTTGATAAATATCTAACAAACTATTGTAAACGTTTGGCAAGGTGTTTCGACAAATGACTTTTTGAAATATATAGGGACGCTCATCTATAACCAGCAAACTACTGAGCTGAAGCCTGGTTTCCATTTTATCGCAACACGATCAATCAAAAATGAACTCGGCGATCGCAGCGATCGATCGTAACGATCATATGGAAACCACTGACGCAACGATCGTTGCATTTTATATGGCAACGGTGATTTTGCAATCTCAGCGATCTTGGTGATCAGTATTTTTATTTATTTATTTGATTTGCCACTGCTAAATTACAAAGACGATCGCAACAACAACAACAACAACAACAACAACAACAACAACAACAACAACAACAACAACAACAACAACAACAACAACAACAACAACAACAACAACAACAACAACAACAACAACAACAACAACAACAACAACAACAACAACAACAACAACAAAATAATAATAAATACGTGGCAGGGTGGTCGCGACAGCTTACGCCAATTATAGCGGTCCCAGGATAAAGTTAAGATATTAAAAGATAAAAGAAATAATAATAATAATAATAATATGGTCAACTGCAGCAACAGAGAGTACCAGCCAAACTCCGGGCTGAGCCACACATTTGGCAAACCGTGCTCCATGTCCTTGGGTCATCCGGGTCATACAGTCTCTCCACTGCAGTCATATAGTAAAGCAGTAGGTTACGTTTGAACTCTGTCAACACGACTTCATTTAATCTTAATTGAACCGGTAAGACGTTCCAGGTTCTGCATGCTCTTATGAAAAAGGAGCGCTGATATGTTAGTGTTTTACATTTTCGTGGGCGGAAATGTAGGAGGTTTGGTGTTGAGGAGGTTCTTGTTAATCGATTGGGTATGTGAGAAACAGGTAGCGTTTCAGGTTTGATTTTTGCAAGTCCGTTAATAGCTTTGAAAAAGAAGATCATGTCCAGGTATTCATGCCAGTAAGTGATTGGAAGCAGGTTTAGAGTTAGTAGACGTTGTTTATATGATGTCGAGGAGTAGAATGGAAGATTTAAGATAAACTTGGTTGCTCGGCGTTGGACCTGCTCAACACGCCTGATCAGATCTATAGATTGTGGTGACCATACCTGTGTCGCATATCCAAGATGTGGACGTACAATCGCTAAGTACGTGGTACGACGAACACAAGGATCTGTAGCTTTTCTTAAAGTCCGACGTACTAAGCCAAGCATTTTGTTCGCAATAGTTGCCTGGGCAATAGCTTGTTTTGACCAAGTCAAATCTCTTGATATCCAAACGCCAAGATCTCGTTCCGCGTCGAGCTTCTCGATCAGTTTATCATTAAGTTGGTATGGGTATTTGACTGGAACCTTTTTACGAGTGATTGATTGAGCTTTAGTTTTTTTTTCATTGAAGTTGAGTCCAGAAGTAGATGACCATAAACCAAGCCTGTTGATATCGTCCTGTAGAAGCTCAGCATCGTGACGAGTATCGATTGTTTTGTACAACTTGGTGTCATCAGCGAAACAAGCAACATTTGAAGATAGCAACTTACTTGTTAGGTCGTTTGCATATAGAAGGAAAAGCAACGGTCCAAGTATAGATCCTTGTGGCACTTCCGATGTTACAGGAAGAGCAGAAGACGTTGCTGCAGGTATGGTAACACGTTGCATACGACCCACCAAGTACGAGCCAAACCAAGAGTGGAGATTGCCTTGAATGCCGATTTCTTTCAATTTCTCGAGTAGGACACTGTGACGTACTTTGTCAAAGGCTTTAGTGATGTCTAGGTAGATAATGTCCGTTTGTTTACCGTTGTCAAGTTGTTGGCCAATGTAGTCTAGAACCTGTACTAGTTGCGTCGTGCAAGATTTTCCAGGAATAAACCCGTGTTGGTTTGGATTAATAAACTCTAGTAGGTGGTCCCTAATCTTGGACAAAACACAACGTTCTAGCAGCTTGGAGATATTAGGAAGAAGAGAAATGGGTCTGTAGTTTTCTGCACAGTCTTTGTCACCTTTTTTGTACACCGGGACGATATTAGCGGTTTTCCACTCAACAGGAAAAGAGCCTGATTGTAAAGATATATTAAAGAGCGTGCTTAATGATGGTGCTATCTGTTCAGCAGTTTCTTTCAAAACTCTGTTAGGTATGCCATCGGGTCCTGTTGCTTTGTGAACGTCTAATGCCTTGAGTAAATTATAAACTTCTTCCGGAGTGAGGTCAATGTCACATAGCGCATGTTGATTTGGAGGATTTTCCTCAGGAGTCGTGTTTATTGACAATATTGTTTCAATGTGGAATACAGAAGTGAAGTAGTTGTTAAAGAGATCCGCGATCGTGTTTGGTTTAGTTACAATAGAACTGCCACCTACGCTGGAGGAATTTGTCATTGACATCGTCGATGGTAAACTGTTCTTTTTTGAGGAAAGTTTGAAGATTGATCAAAAGCGTTTTGGGTTAAATTTTATGTCGGAAGACAGTGAAGTGAAAAAGTTTTCTCGGGCTGCAAACATCATACACTTGACTTTAGATCTTAGTTGTTTGAACTTCACTGTTAAGTTTTCACTGCGGGAATGTTTTAGTTTTTTGCGTATTGATTCCTTTTGCCGGATAGCGTGTAAAATTTCACTGGTGATCCAGTATGCATCCCGCGATCAGCGATCATAGAAACAGCGACACAAATGTCGATCGCTACGATCGCCGAGTTATTTTTGACCGATCGTGGCGATTATATGGAAACCAGGCTTAAGCTTCATACAAAGCAGATGTTACAAACTTGAACCAGTGAACTCTATATATACCTGGAAGGTTGACTCCATTCAATCCCAGGACTAAAAAGTGAGGCAAAACATGGCGGCAATGGGGAATTTTTGGGCGTCAGTTCTAGGCTCCTACGCGGTCATCTTGGATGTCTGTCTTAGTCTTTTTTCTCGCGGCCGAACCACGAGCAGTGTTGTGTTCCTTTTGTGTTTACTTTCTGTACTTACAAGAGAAATCCTGTGGGACCAGGGTATAGAAATTCGAAATAAATTGAGACTCACAGAGAATATTCAAATTTAGACAAAGAAATATTTCAGACGGCCCTCACTTGAAGCTCCGTAAAATCCACAAAAATCACTCGATCTCGCTAAAATTGTCATCGGTACATTTGTCAAGAACTTGGCTTTCAGTTCATTGCTCTTTCGACCCAAACGTTCATCTTCGCAGCTCGAGAAACGTTCCTACAAACTGAGGTGATACCAGCCGTTCGTATATACGCATACGGTGAGAGCTTTTGTGAAGCCAAAGCCGGTTTGTATACAAACGTTGCGTTTCAGTCGAGCTGTATAGAAGATGAAAGAGCAATGAACCAAAAGCCGAGTTCTTTACGAATATACTACGTCTACGGCAATTTTCACGAGATCGAGCTGTTTTTGTGTGTTTTTTAAATGAGCGTCGTCTAAAATATTATTTCTCGAATGTTGCCAGCCTTTCCTTATTTTTAGTATAGTTGAAACTCGAGTCGGAAGTCAGAACTGAGACACAAGCATCAACAAACAGAAATTAAGCAGAAGCAAGTTAAAAACATTTATGTCGAAATTCTATATTCCATTTGAATTTGTGCCAACGGTCAACATACGCAGTTCCCCCCGTAAAGAAAATGAGTGGTTCGGTAGCGAAAAAAGACTAAGACTGACATCCAAGATGACCGCGTAGGTGCCTAGAACTGACGTCCAAAAATTCCCCATTGCCGCCATGTTTTGCCTCACTTTTTGATTAGGTGTCAGCCTTCCAGGTATATATATATATAGAGAGAGAGAGTTCACTGGGTTGCACCCATATAGGTCTTAGCTGTAAGCCGTGGTCCGATAAACACCGCTGCCAAACGGTTGCGTATGCGTGGATTTGCTAGAGTAAGCACTGCAAGAGTAGTGCGAACTAGCCGTGGCAACAACAACCAGACAGTGAAGACTAAGTAAGACACGACTATTCATTTGTGTTTTAAAAAAAGGGTAAAGAAAATTATGAAGGGGTAATTTCAGAATATGTCACAATATTGACAAAGAAGTCATGCACAAATTACCTACCTTATCTTTTTAGTAGTATGCTTATAATTTTAACTTTTGTGCTGGACTCTCGGACCAGTCGAAATATTTCAGTGTTTTCCCGCTCTTTTTCCGTGGACGAACTCGGACGTCGCGCGCGCAAAACGTTTGGCAGCGGTACTGGTCCGATATATGTCGTATGACGGCTGCCTGGAGCGCCTTTAATATGCCGCCGACTCGGCCATGTTAAAATTTCAATATGTAAATTGCTCTTGAAAAGCACTTTGTGGGAAGAAGTAATTAAAATATGTACATGTATGTGTAACAATGCGCAAATGCAAATATTTCTACTATATCGACAAGAATATTAAATTAAACTGCTTTGTTTCATTCTACAAATTTGACCGCTTTGAACTGGCAGTGAACTATAAAACGAAGCAATTGTCATGAACTGTATCTTGAAAGGGATTTTAAAACTGAGTACATATATTTATTTTAGTTCAAACAGCTTTAAAATTGTATACGAAAAAATTCAGACCCAAGCAATAAGCGTCAAAAGTGTTACAGGCCTGCATAGTTTACGATGGACAATTTTAAACTCTCTTCAAAATCAACAGAAATGTATATGGTGCCGTAAGGCTAAGATGGAATTGAGGATTGCAAGAATTAGGTTTTAAAATACAATTGCAAATGTTCGGCAACATAAATCCCCAGAAAATTATTTGACCATGACCCGTAGAAATGACCGAAACCATTGACTTTTTGAAGAATAGCAGGACGATCGACTATAATCAATGAGCTACTGATCGAGTCTGGTATAACACAATTTCGGCTATAACCTAGGTTCATTGAATAGAATAGAATAGAATAATTTAATTATGCTCACGTTTTACAATAATGAAAACTTATAATAATTTATTTACAGAATGGCACATATTAAGTTACTTAAATAAATCATAATTTATTTTTTTTGAGCCTGAGGGCTAAGTTAACCGTTTGGTTTTCTGGTTAGCCCCCAGCCTAGTTATGTCCTATGTTTTACGACTGGTAGAGGAAAACGTTTTGAAATTAGCTATATCACTTAAAGAAATAGAGTAAATAGTAATATTGTATGTGTAATACTTTAGCAGTAATAATTATAAGTATCACTGTAATAAAACTAAATTTTTTGCACATCGTAGTTCATCAACTAGATCAACTTCAGAATGGTATTCCCACACATTCCCAACATAGCCTGGGTACTAGCTACCCAAAATTCCTTGCATAATTGTTGATATTGATTCAAGATGGCTGAACTGTCTCCAAAACTAGTGGCTAAAAGCTGACCTGCACCAGGCTAAACTTAAGAACATGACAGACTGAGCATATGATGTGGTTCTGACAATGAAAATACGACAGCTCCAGACTTGTCTTGCGTAATACTGAATAACTTCTCACAATTAGTTAAAACTGGCGCGAAAAGAAAATTAATGTGTTAAAGAAGTGAGTGATTGGCTTGATTTAAATTAAATTCAACTTCTTTCGGCTTTTGTACCGTCTTTTCAGGTTGTTCGAAATCTAATAATTTTGCCTGATCAACAATTTATCATTCGTTGGCAAGATTTGACAAACGGCGTTACTCTACGTCGATCATTTAGAGTTCAAGGACATACACTACAACTTGGAAACACTGACATGCAAAGCGTATATAAGAAGAGAAAACCTGAAAAGCTAAACCGATTAAAACAATAAAAACATGCTGCAAACGCAAGTTAAAACAAGACTATATATGAAGATATTCGCTTTCTCCATTCAGGAGTCACATGTATGTATATAGAATGCATGAACAAGCGAAGGTGTGCCGTATCAACCATGAACCCCTGTTACGCTTCAGTGGTATTGGTATTTCAGATCAGTGCACTTTTGCCTTATGTCCTCCAAAGAGGAGAACACGTGCATGTTGAAGGAATCACCTTCGTGAGCTCCGACAGAAGAATATCGCAATCTACCTGGGTGTTTCACAAGTATTAAAAACATTCGTATTATACTCTACTCTACTCATGCGACCGCAGTCGGAGGAGCCAGAAGGCCCCTCTTTCATTAGCTTCTACCCTAAGGCAGGGGTGGGCGCCACTCCTATCCCAGATGGTGTTGGTTTTGCGGAGGGAGGAAAACCGGAGAACCCGGCGAAAAACCCTCGGAGCACAGGAGAGACCAACTAAACTCTACTCACATGAGTGTTCCAAGCTCGAGAATGGGGCTGTTCCCAGATGGTCACCCATCCAAGTACTAACCCCGCCTAACCGGGCTTAACTATTGGTGAGAGGCAGCGCCCTAACAGCACACGCCACCGGTGCTCCCTATTATAAACGAATAAGAAACAATGATTTTGTGGGTTATTTCAGGTCAAAAGCTAGGTCAGGAATAGACCATTAAAAATTCCTATTTAAACTAATCGAAGAATTCGACGGATATTGCAAAATGACCCCACAATTTCACCCGTTGATATTGTACCTCAACTACGTCTTTCAGAGAATGTGAGCTCACGAACTGTAAGGCATGAGTTTAGCAAGAAATTAGGTTTAAAAGCATATAAACTTGCAAGAAGCCACTGCTTTCATCTAATTAGAATATTCGTGATCGTCTCAACTTTTGTAAAACATACAAGGAGTGGACAGGAGATCAATGGATGAAAGTAATGTTTAATGATGAATAAAAAAATGTCAATATTTCTGGAATACAACAGTTTATGAGAATACGAGCTAATCAGAGCTGTTTATAGCAAAGTTCACAACCACCACTGCGAAACATGGTTACGCTATGATTTGTTGCAATTTCTGCGTTTGATTCGGTAGATGACGTTGGTACTACAGTCCTTATCGGGTTTGTCTTGGTAGAATTTGATTAATAGTCTGAGTTCACTGTGGTGTCTAAAAACACAACCATCACTTCAACAATAGTCTACTTAGATGTCCTCACGGAAAAGTTAGATCATGTGGGCTGTCAAAATGACCATCAAAATGGCCATGTTGGGCTGTGAGACATTTCAGCAAGATCGTGCTCTTGTCCACACAGCGAAATAGTAAGAAAGTGGCTCTTAAAAAACCCGTCAGTTTGTTGTTGGATTGACCCGGTAGCAGCCCTGAAAACTGTTGGATGATTTTAAAGAAAGTCGCATTCTCGTTCCCAGATCCCTTACTTTTCTTAGCGCGGCCGCACGAACATTCTTGGGCCCAAGAACAGGTGGGAAAATTGTCTGAGCATGCGCGAAAACCGTGATATAAACAAGCTTGCGGGGGACTGGGACGGCAATATGGCGGCTTTTAAGCTGTAAATAATCCGAAGAGTTTTTTGGTAATTCCACTTCTTTTTAGATATTTTATTAAAAACGAAATACTGAATAAGAAACATACTATGTTCTACCATACAATAAAAAAGAGAAAAACCCATAATAAATAGTTTTTGGTTATAATACACATAATATTAAAGCTCAGGGAAGTACGAGTTGGCAGTTGCTCGTGTTTTATAAACTCAATAATACAATTTATAACTAGCTTGTGTCTGGCCTTTTTGGTGGTTATGTCAAAGGTTCAGTAGAAAATGAAAAGAACAATTCACAGCAAAAATAAGGAGTTATTGTCACATCTTCATATCACTGCCAATTTAAATTACAACCGAGTCTATTACAGTACAACACATGAGTAACATTCCAACTTTTTTTAACATTAATAAGCAATAAGACTATATATAAACATTTAAACATAGGTACATGTAGCAGAATATATGTAAATTAAATAAACTTGAATCCTTTCAGTATCTTCACTCAACGTTGTTGGTCAACCTTTGCTTGAACACACTTATTTAAATCTAGCAATTTCAAAATAAGCATGTATATAAATATATACAGCATATTAAACACTTCACTCTTTTAACTTTTTCTTTAGCCATAAATATAGCTAATATAGTATCTAAAAAGAGAAAAAGAACACAAAGATTTGCATGATAACAATGCAATATTATTTTTGGTAGCAGTTATTCCGTTCAATATTCCAAATCCGAAATGGCGGCTTCAAGTGACTCAAATTCAAAGCGTGAAATTCAAGTGTTTACGATTTTTTGAAGCTCAGAAACTGGTACAATGTTAACAATTAGGATCAAAAGCATACTTTGAAAGACAAAAAAATTGGTGGCATAGGCGAAAATTTTCATTTATTGGCTTTCGTCGCTTTTTATAGCTGTCAAAATTGTGTACCCAAAATGAGCAAACTTTAGAGTTCGCGTAGGCTTCGGAAATGCAGTTGATTCTTAAACAGACTGGTTTTAGTCATACTGCAAGAACCTGTAAGCAGTTGTAAAGTTTCATTTAGTAGATCAACAAACAATATACGGTAATTCAAGCACATTTCCTAAGCCGACTGTTATCGCAATTTCCTATGGACAGGCGAAAGGGCACAAGATTCAGTTCGTTTTCGATTTTTCTGGACGTTGTCATTTATTTCAGTGGATGGAGCAACGAACTATGGATAGTTTAAGAAAATAAAATTTGGGTGGCAAAGGGCTAAATTTTTAACTGTGGCTCGTTCAAAAGCACTGATTTTAACTGTATTTAGGATATTAAGCAACTAGGCGATAAATTTACACCGTCAAGTGGGCTTCAATATTAACAATTCACACAGTATTTTTAAAGATAAACATATGATCTAGATACTTCAACTCACCTTTTAGTAGTATTTTTCTGTTTAAACAGTTTGTCGACACAAACAAAATGGACATCGAAACGAAAAACCCTGTTTGTTGCATATTCTCCTCGAATAATCCAAGGTTTCCATAACTCCGATCATAGGAATATATAGCTCACATGAAAGTCATCACAACCAGTTTTAAATCGCCGAGGTTTCTCTTCTTCAGCGTACCAAATATTTCAGTTAACAAAACATTCAAACCTGAACGAACCTCATTTCGAACAAAAATAAAGAAACAGAGCAAATGCGCCCGCGATTTTTGGTCAGTTAAGACAATTTTCCCACCTGTTGGGCCCAAATTAGGTTTAAAATCATACAAACCTGCAAGAAGCCACTGCTTTCATCTAATTAGAATATTCGTGATCGTCTCAACTTTTGTAAAACATACAAGGAGTGATCAGGAGATCATTGGATGAAAGTAATGTTTAATGTTGAATGAAAGAATGTCCATATTTCTGGAATACAACAGTTGGTGAGAATACGAGCTAATCGGAGCTGTGGTATAGCAAAGTTCACAACCACCACTGCGAAACATGCAGCCTTGGCTATGCTATGATTTGTTACAATTTCTACATTTGATTCGGTAGCTGACGTTGGTACTACAGTCCTTATCGGGTTTGTCTTGGCAGAATTTGATTAATAGTCTGAGTTCACTATGGATCGTGTCCAAAAACACAAACCATCACTTCAACAATAGTCTACTTAGGCGGCCGCGCTAAGAAAAGTAGGGGATCTGGGAACGAGAATGAGAAAGTCGCTGATAGACAACCCCGCATCTGTCGACGACACTATGAAAATCATTCATCAAGGAAGTGTGGTTGTCCGAAAAATAATGCCAGAATACTGCATAAATCTAATAAATCTTTGCCCAAGAGAATAAAAGCAGAAATAAAGAGGTTTCCGACTATTAATCAAATTCTGCCAAGACAAACCCAATAAGGACTGTAGTAACATCATCTCGCGAATCAAATATAGAACTTGCAACAAATCGTACATCGGACAAACATCGCGAGCCCTCCACAATAGAATTAAGGAACACTAAAACGGCTTCAAAGACATAAACACTTCCTCCCTCGTTGCAAAACATTGCTTATATAGGTACTGGACACAAATTCGACTTTGAAAATCCCATGCAGTGTTATCCCAGCTATTTCTTACTTGAAGCATACCACTCTGACCACGAACTCAACTCTATTAACGAACGCATCGAATTTCTGATAATCTATAAGAACATGGCGCTACCAACAATAACGTCATCAAACCCACAACGGCAACGAAATTGCGACAACGTTCAACCATCATCCGCATACTGAGGATGACTTCAGAAGAAGCCTAAACGTTTACGAGATTAATAATTAAAAGTCAGTGACAACAAACTTTAATAAAGTAAATTTACAACTCAGAGTCTGACTACAACTGAAACAATATCAAAGAAGAAAAGCAGTCCTCTAAAACAAAGATATTATTCCACCAAATACTCGAAGTTTTGGTTTTTCGCTTATCATAATGACCACATTAACTAATTGTGTATCAATAAACACCATTTTTTTAACAGTATTCAAAATCTAAGGTTTTTGGTATAACATTCCAGACTTCTTGCCGGGACTATACACTGTACATTACAGATATGTACTACTTTTAACTGACGTCATGAAAGTTATAATATAAATGCGAGATTGGCGCTATCAAAAATTGCGAATGTTAATTCAAACCGATCGCTCAAGGCCTTTCCAATCACATGTTTCATAACTTCCTTCATTTCTTAGCTCAGACATGAGACATCACTCCCCAGCTAGTTAATGATAAAAACAAAGTATTCTGGAATGAACTTATATCCTTTAAATTGTGTGCAAATACCAAGTATTTACAATAATAAATCTACGTGTTCTGACTGCCGCTATCTTGAATTTCGTTCGGTGATTTTTCATGTTCTAGAATGAGAGTGTGGCGTACGAGTGATAAAAAAAATCGCATGCGACAATATCATGAATGGCAGTTACCCGCGGCGTTCTCCAGGCAAAAATGAGTTTGTATTTTAATTGTATTTTAAACTCATTTCTGAGGCCAGACTTATAACACAGTATTTATAAACACATGATCACGAACGCATGACTCGAAAGTGATTTACAACCGACCACGCGCTATAGACCGAAACTGAGTATATTGGATTACATAATAAGCGCACGATTTTGGTAAAAAGACTCTCACTCACTGTAAAACATGTAGATGTTCTTACCAGATATTCTCACCAATACAATATTAATTTTTTAAAGTGGTCAATGCAAGTGGCTATACTCCAGCAGTTTTACAAGCATGCCACTATTTAAATCATATACCGTATAAATGTTTTAAAAATTAGAATATTAAATTGGTACCGTAGTATAAACCTTATTAGCATATACCTCGCAGGTTAATAGTTTTACATATGCAAGCCAACTATACTGTTTATCAGTGACTGTACCGAGGCCCCTCCCGGTACAGTGTGTCACTCATCAAAATATTCCAAAATTCTTGGGGTCACGTGACCAGCCTTTGTTGATTGGGTTTGTTTCATGTCAACTCGTCACTTCGTCAGTCGTCACGTATACTAGTCCACGACTGATTCGAACTTTAAAATCCGTTTTAAAGGCCAATTGGATAGACAAATCTGCCAACAAAACAACCCGACTTCCTTTGGGAGTAGTTAGCGGCCAACAAACAACAGATTTTAGTCATTTTACATGGAAGTTTACGATACTAGATCGCACCTTGTTCTTGGTCAGCAAATGCTTTATATCCTACAATATCCCTGTAGTATCCTCTTCAATGGATTCATTATTGTCCTTTATCTTCCTAATTTTATCATATCAACCCACATGTCTCACAACGTTCCTTATTCATCTCGCGCCATTCTCGCGTGTATTGATGAAGTTTACACGCGAGATATTCGTTCTACCCATGCGTAGCTAATACGGGTCAGCCCGTATTTCGCGAGCCTCGACAGCCGCAATTTCCCGTCGTGCTTCTCCTCCGCCCCTCCATTTGAGAAGGCCCTGGGTACGAGGTTGAGCAGGAGATTTTGTCGATAAACAAGGCTGGTGTAGACGAAACACCATTATTAAATTTATTTCCATTACATGTAGAATAACGAGAAAAGTCAACAAAATTAAGTAGAAAAGTGTACACCGGTATGTTTCTTTAAACTTTTCAGATAGCCATTAATATCCAAAAAATGCAAAAACTGTTTTGTCGACAATTATCAAGTATACGCCAAGTTGGTAGCGATCGTGTCTTGCATAAAAATATCAAAAAATATAAGAATGTTAAACTTGTTATTTTGTTTTTGATGTATATGCTAATACAATTACTCACCTCAGTGTCGGTGGATACATTGTTCAGCATTATTCACCTCCACTGCGGTGAATAATTGTTAAATGACAAAACTTATAAGAAACAAGACGCCTGGATCAGGCGTTCACTCGTGCTACTGGCAAAGCGCGGATGTCTCCTCTGCAAAGGCTCTAACCGCGCGAACAAAGGTGGGAGTGGGCCGAGGAAGATCAGATCGAAGGTTGAATGTGGTGCATACTTCACACTGGTGACCATATTTACGATCAAGACAGTTGTCAGCCACATCTGATCACTGTTAAACTACAAAGTCAGTCAAACAGCCTTGAAACTGTATAGGATTGGTTTCGCTGTTACTTCAAGATTTGTGTCAATTGCCTTACAGCTCATCACCGCCGGAGAATAATTATTTTATGTACATTTAATTAACTCCAATCTCACTTAAAACAACATATTGAGTTTGAGAGGTGAAAGTGCTTCAGTTCCGTCTAGCAGGTGACCTGAGATTAGGCTGGCCTAAACTGAATCTCAGGCCGGGCTCATGAAAACGATCTATTAATAGCAAAACCACTACAACCGACCTGAGTTCGGGCCGGCCTCGTGTACACGACATGCACTCCCTTAGTTTTTTCAATATTGTTGCAATGCATGATATACCAGGCGGAAAACGTAATTTGAAAATAAAGTGCTCAGCAAATGACTTTGAAACAAGACATGAGGACTTCAAAGATTATAAACATTAAATTAGCAATTATTTTTTTTTATAATCTTTGAAGTCGTCATGTCTTGTCTCAAAGTCATTTGCCGACATTTACATACGAGTATTTCAGATCATAAAGGTATTTCGGCCCTCAGGGAAAACACTCTCGATTTCTCAGCTTTCAGCCGTCTTATCTCATTCTAGGAATAACGACCATCCCATATCTTCTTCTGATTTTAGTATCTTAGCTTCGGGAAATTTTTAACTTGACGTTCTTATCAATGAAAGTATATTTATCTCTCAAGTCAACCCTTCTCTCATTAACAATATCCGATCCTTTCCTTTAACACTATTAATTTCTATTGCTGATTCCTCACCTGTCTACTCACTCCCATTTCTTTCTCTTACTTCATCACATCTATTTTTGTATCGGTTAACTATATTAGTCGAAAATATATAATTGAATAGTGACAAAATGTTAGTAAATTAAATTATGTTTTTCCAAACTTTATCGTTATGGCTTTTGTGAAAATTAATCGCTGGGCAATTATCTTTTTGACAAGACTATGCTTTCCGCCTGGTATATCAATAGCTACAAAGTATATTAGTTGTTAATGACCTATAAGAACAAAAGAAATTTTAGGAAACATGGTATTATTGCGGAGCTCTTGCACGTATTCCCAAGCTGGATGGCAACTGAACGTCGATACTTTGAAGTTGCCACCCAACATGGCGACTTTGACAATTAAATTTGTCATCTGCAAGAGCCCAATAGGAACATTGAGGCCACTGGCAATAGACCGTCCTTCAGATTTAACCCTCAATGATCCAACCTCGTACTAAGGGTCGTGTGGGCGGAGGAGCGTAGGTAAGAGTGTAAGTAGGTAAGACCCTGGGTATAATGTTGAACGTTGCTATTTTGTTAATTTCAGTTTCTCCAAAAATGATAAATCAAATGAACCAAAGTCCAAAATGTACCTACTGTATAGATTAAGCACAATCATGCAGTAGCCAATCAGGGCATGCGTTATTACTTATTTGAAGCAAATTTTACAAAAGAGCTAAAGGCCAAACTGCAACCAAAAACAGTGAGACAAGTACATCGCAGTCACAAGTAGCAAATAATACAATCATTGATGGAATTCTTAGTGCAATAAAAACCACAAACTTACCTTGAATAATAACGAGAAAATCTTTTTTATTTTCAACTAAAATATCATCAGCCGTTGCTCGAACTTCATATGTTCCACTATCATTCAGCGTGGTGTTCACTAAAACCAAACTAGCTTTTCCTTTAATAGAAGCTCTGACATCAAATTGCTTTTCAGCACCAGGATTACGTTTTCTACATAACCTTACAATGGAGTCTTTTCTCCAGAACACTTCAACAACTTCACTGCCATCATAATCATAGGTTACGTTCAGTGTTAAGGACTTTCCTTTCTCTACGTATGCTGGACTGATTGAACCTGGCTTTAGAGTCAGAGATACAGCTGAAACAAGACAAAATAAGGGACATTACCCAATACTTATAATGAATGGGGGGCATTCATGAACATGCTTTACTCGGCGTTGTAATTAATGTGGTATATTAAAAGAGTTAATTAACCTGATATAAAGTCACTGAAAAAATGTTTGACATCCCAGACGTCGAGATTGATCCAACCAAGGTTGCGGGAATAAACCAAATAAGACAAAATAAGGGATAGCAAATACTCTATATTATATATGTATATATTCCTAAAGGACTTAGTTTACGTGATTTGATTTAATTTTATTTTACATATTCTAATATTCATATAATTTGCTTGTATTTATATATATATATATATATATATATATATATATATATATATATATATATATATATATATATATATGTGGCGGAAACATCAATAGAACACTCTATTTTATATAATAAATAAATGTAAGTTACAAGTCATTCTCGTCAATTGGTGTTAAAGTTTGAAACAGGTTATCCTTCCATTCGTTCTTTAAGTAAATCCTTGTTTAAGAAAAAGTGTAAACATTTATTGATGGAAACAATTCTGTCTTGTGATGATTATGTTGATCTTTCCCATATTATGCAGACATTAGATCAAAACATTAATTTCATTTTTCTCAATTCTTTTATATTTACATTGTAAAATATGACCGTCCAGTCTCTATATGTAACAGCCAGTTCTGTTATGTAGTTGATGGTACATGTACTTCAATTTCTACATTTATAACTTTGTGTCAGTGCATATAACCTGTGGGTGGGTTACTTGTTTTGTATGCACACGTTTCCCAATCAAAGAAAAATAATGTACGTGCATGCAGTCTTATTGTAACAGAAGTTATTCAACTGCATCCACAACTTGTGCTAAACTTGATGTGGGAACCATGTCTTCAGTGTATTTTTAATTAAGTCATTAAATAAAATTTGTCTTTGTTCCTACATAATAGCCATAGGCCAACACTACTAAAAAATGTCTGTTAATATTTACCTTCAAGTTCTGCTGCAAAACAAAATCCCAGTGCTAGAATGTAAAGTGCATAACCAGGCCAAGCCATCTGAAAATTCTTACATATAGTTGTTTACCAGTAGTCTAAAAAAAAACCCCAGGAAATTGCGATTTCACCAAGTTTTCACTGAACTTCAGCATTTTAGTAAGATCAACTGACCAAGGCACTTAAAGTCAGGAAGACAAATAATTTTAGCCTTAATGCAACCCAGCCAAATTATTATTTCTAATGAAGAGAGTAATTGCATGCACAAATCTGAACAAAAGCTCACTGCACACTTTTCCCAATCAAAGAAAAACAATGTACATGCATGCAGTCTTATTGTAACAGAAATTATCCAACTGCATCCACAACTTGTCCTAAACAGTGCTTGTGGTTGTTCAATGTGCAGGGCCACATTAAGCTCTAGTGTGGCCCTGGGCACTAGAGGAAGTTAGGGGTAGACCTAGCATAAAATCTTATGTGGCTCAAATGGGAAGTCCAATATCTAGTGGGGCTTGAGCACTGACTTCTATATAACTGGATTGCGGGTCCACGATACTTTTGTATTACATGAAGTGTCCCCAATTGAACGGCGCCATCTTTGATTTTCTGGTTTGCTGATTGGTTAATTTTAGACCTAACAAGATGGCGTCCTGTCGGTCATCTGTGATTGGTCAATTTCGCGGCTAAGACCTAACAAGATGGCGCTTGATGGCGTGTATTTGGGCCATTTTTTCGTGGGGCACCCACAGTCCAGTTATATAGAAGTCAGTGGGCTTGAGGCATCTTCCCTGAAAAATTTTGAAAAATAGAGTCTCTGAAAATGCATTTCCTGCATTTTAAGAGTGATATTGAGTCATATTCCAGGATCGTTTTGTACATGTGTTTTGTGCGAATTTTACCCAAATCTTTGTACAAATTTTACCCAAATCAAAATTTTTCTTTAGGCTTTCAACCAATATTAAAATGTTTAGAATTTCATAAACAAGTTGACATGAATGACATCACATCAATTTATTAAAGTATGAATTTTATGTTGATTAAGAATCCACAAATAAATTCCCAACGCAGCCAGGTGAAGAATGAGACATAGCTTAACACTTAACTCTGGCTTAAAAGTTTTTTGAACGTAGCTTAAAAAGTTACTGTTCATGACCCAACGTTTCAACACTCCAATCTAGTGTCTTCATCAGGTCCCATATTTATACTCTCATAGAAGCATTGATGACGTTACCTATCAACAAGATGCAAATAGGCTTCTGGCAGTAGACCACATCGCGATTTAATGGAGCAAGGGCGCTATTGATGTGGCCAAGCTTCCAAACAAAGTCTTTGGTGACAGAGTTGGAAAAAAGCTGCGGGTATGCGGGTACCACCCACGTAGGGTTTACTTTAGTGAGGAATGTTTAGAATGAAAACACGTGAAACAACACATTCCATAATCTGAGAAAGTTACAACTGACCAAGCAAGGTGTCGAGGAGAAAAGCGATTTGTAGCAAAACATTGGCTAACCAACAATTATGCTGCACTGGCAGTGGCTACAAGGTACCGACAACTAGGAAGCGACGAGAATTCTTTTTTGAGAGCAGTGGCTTGCAGACTTTTTATTTCAATGGTATTTGGGTTCATGGGATTTGATACATACTGGCAATTGTTCATTTCAACGAAAATGTAAAAATAGAAGTGAAAAGGACAAAAGAGGGAAAGACATACTTTTGTACCACTATCCAAAATACAAAAATGGGGAAGAATTGGTTCGAACTGTTCCAGTACCCCCTACAGCACATACAACTATTTGAATGATTTGAAAAATTTATTATTCAGCAGTACCAAAGAGGCTATGGTACTGAGAATAAATGAATTTTCAGAAAATATCCCATGCCCTCTTAGTTCCCAATTTGATGATAAGCTCAACCACCATTCTGCAATTAAGAAGTATACGCAGACAAGAGATGGTTATGCAGTTGTTCCCACCTTGTAAGTATCCTTGTAATGTATTATGCAATTATTTTTTCATATCCTAAATTTCATATATATTTCTCACTGCCAATGCTAATGCCAAGATAGATGATTAACTTACTGCCAGTGTATAAAATGTGCAAAAAGTTTTTGTTAATAGTCATTGAGCGAGAGCATCTTCAGAAAACTGTCAATGACCAGCAAACTCATGGACCAGCAAAGAAGACACCATGTTGCAAAATGTGCAAGAATCCAATGAAAGGGCATAAATGTGGACAATGCTAAACATAGTTGTGGAGACAGTTATTTCTATTTTTATATATTATTTGATATTACAGTATTAATTGCAACTGAGTTAGTTTGGAAGTACATGTATTTTAAAACCATACTTGTGTTAACCGAACAAACTTTTAAGTTTTCCTAGATGCTCATGCCGTATCAGGGTGGTAGGGTATATAAACATGGGATAAGATAACCAAGTGTTTTTGACAAGAAAGTTATCATCTGAATGAAATAATGATTTGCTGTATAGTCAACATATTATCATTCTGGGGCCGGTTGTACGAAAGGCGTTTAAGTCGCTACCCACCGTTTAACTCACTATCCACCGTATAAAATTTAAACGCTTGAGAAATCGCGTTGTACGAAGCCCGTTTAGCACTATCCACCGGTTAAATTTCGGCAATCCAGCGGATAAATTTAAACGGTGTCTTGAGACCGTTTAAATCACTATCCGGCGGATAAAACGTTGTGTGTGTTGTCAATTTTAACAAAAATAAACAAAATGGCGTTGTACAGATTACCTGGCATCTATTTGTATGCACTTCCATGAGAAAATAGAGGAGCAGATAGAGTGTTTAGACGTGAAATTGACAACGTACTGCAATTACGATGACGAGCTACGGAGACGATACCATTTCGGTAGGCCCCTGGGTAGGCAAACAACCATCGCCTATATAATCCATCTTGTACAAGACGGAATAAGTCCCGAAACTAATCGCAGCCACGCCGTTTCGGCCACAAATCAAGTGTTAATATTATATATACTTCGATTTCTGGTGTCGGGAAGCTTCCAACAAGTGACCGGAGATACTCTTGCGAGCTTGGATAAGTCCACTGTCTGCCGAATAATACGTCGTGTGATGTTGCTCTCTCCCATACTAAAAGTTAACCAATTTCTTCAATTTCCCCAATTGCAAGAAGCCCGTGACACGGTAAAATAAGGTTTTTACGAGATCCCCAATTTTACCGATATTTTCCTCAGCAAGCTGAAGAATTAAAGCGTGGTTTTCAATTCTCACTCTTTTATTTTCCCTTTGAAATTTACCAAGCTCGAGCTGCATAGCAACACATAGCAACCAACGAGAATAACCGGTTTTTTCCTGCTTTCCCTGGTTAAATTTGAGCTTATCCGACGGATAGTTAAACGCGACGCTAAACGGCCTTCGTACAACACAAATTTATCCACTGGATAACTATCCGTCGGATAGTAAATTTATCCGCTGGATAGCGCTAAACACCGTTTAAGTTAAACGCCTTTCGTACAACCGGGCCCTGTTGTATAATAGTTCAAGAATCTTTTAGCCTTTTTGCTGTATATAGAGCATAAATTATATAGATTTTATTACAACAGGGCAAAGCTTGTATTATGTAGGAGTCAAATCCATTTGCAATCATGCCCAGGCTCACTCCAAGTCTACTTAGTTGAGTATATTTGACCGTTAAGTCAAGCAGTTGGTCAGCAGTAGTAACTTATAATAAATGTGATTTTCTTTGCTGATCATTCTTCGTAGATAGTTTCTTGTTTTTTTGAATAAACAATGGAACAATAAAAGACTGAGAAAAGCATCATCTTGATTTTTTGAGACCTAACATAATGGGGAATTTGACCAAATATTTTCAAAACTGTCAAGTACTGTACCTGGGTATTTTATTCATGCTTTAGTGTTTAAAAAAACACAACATATTTTAATAGTTTAATAAGTAAATTATGTTTAAAAAATATAGTTACTTGGTACTTGCTTAAATATAAATTATAGTATTTATGAAGTTACACTATTCCATCTCAACGTTTTAACAAACATATGTCAGAAAGTATTCAGCTAATCAACACTGTCTATTCCAAAATACACCCCTCTTCCACTGACTTATAACCCGTGAAGTTTATATCCTTTCGGCCTTTCCTTCTGAAAATGTTTTTCGTATTTTGGCACGCTGGAAGTGGTCTTGATTATCAAAGCCCATGAACACAAACACCATTGAAATAAAAAGTCTGTGAGCCACTGCTCTCAAAAAAGCATTCTCGACGCTTCCCAGTTGTCGGTACCTTGTACCACATTTCGTTTTTAGGCCATTTACTGCAACTCGTAGAACTTGTGGGTGTAAAACAACGGCATTAAAATCAACCTGTTGTTGTATGTAATGCTGGCTCGGGCTGAAATTGTTCAGCAGCTTCAATGTCATTGCGGTATCGATACTTCCTTGGCCCCACACAACAAACCAGAGTCGCAATGGCCACACGTGCACCACTGATTCATTCGAAGCTTCTTTTACCTCGTATCGATCTTGAATCGCCCTCAAAAGAATACCATCAACATCAACTCCATCCTGTTTGTCATTCTTAGCACTGTCTGCAAAAGGTTGGTGAGCATACGGTTCATACTTCTGAAGATTCAGAAGATTCATCTAAACTGCTTGACATGTCTACACTGTTGTTCGACAAATCCGAAGACATGCCTTCTTCTTCTAAGTCGTAATCACGTTCCGTTGACATTCTTGCACAAATCCAAAGTATGTTTATTATGATCACACTTTCAGTTTAATAATTTTACAATCAGCAGGCAAAGCCAAAGACTTTATTCTATTACTTTAAAAGAAGAGCAACTCAGCGCACAACATTTAAATGCTTCGCGATGATAGTGAGTACAACTTTCTACGTCATAACTCTGGCCTAGGCCTCTTCTGTGAGTTGTGCTCGGACATGTTAAAAAGGCCAGATTCGAATGCTATTTTGACTGTTAAAACGAACTTCTAATAAAAAATAAAGTGCTTCATTGAAAAGAGGGCATTTTAAAGTGCCAAAACCATCAAACTATATGAAAACATAATTTACAGTTCATATGCCCTTTAAAAACCCATCCGGAGGAAGGTTGAATATTTTTTCCAACTCTGTTTGGTGATACTGTGGATTGGTAGTGAGAGTGCGTTGGATAATTCATAAACAGGCACGCTAAGCGTGGTTGTGACTACCGCTCATTCTACTGCTTCTAACGCGGCTTAAAGGCACAGTGTCACTAAGACGCAAATTTGAAAAATTCGGGGACAAATTCAAGTCAGCATGATTAAAGTCATAGTGAGCTATCAGACATTTCAAAACTTGGACTAAATAGTTCTATAGAAAATGCATAGAGATGACAATGATTTAAATGTTGGGGAAAATCATGGAAAATACCATAAGAAGTAATCTGAAAAAATGCAACTAAGTTTTCAAGGCCATCAACTGTCAGCAAGACATGTTCCAGAATAACTTGCCATGCCATGCCTGTGCTTTGAGTGAGAATCAAAGATTCTACAGCTATTGTTCAACATGTTAAACACTGCAACACTTACAATTTGTTTCTCCTCAAATTGTAAATGCATTTTTTAAGGAGATATAAGGCCCGTTATTATCTGTCATAAATAATTTAACAGTTAACGATTCCCCACTATAGGTTTAATTATATGTTTGCCCATTTATTGATACCATAGCAGGAACATCAGTCAACAACTAGAAATCTTTTTTAACAGAACATTCGATACAATCGTATAGACAGTTACCATGATTCAAAATATTATTTAAATCAGAAGAATCCCAGGTGTCAATATGTTGTTTAATGTATTTGAATATTATAGCGGTTAATGACATTGGTACGAATTATTTAGCTGCATTATCACAGTAGTTTTGATATTAAATCTTATAGTCTAGATTGTTTCTATTTCTGGGCGTTCGTAACCGCTTGTAATCAATAAGGGACATCATTAACCGCAATTTCGACCTCATTAAAAATGACCCAGAAACAGCTTCCATTTTCTCTGAGAAACCCCTAGTATCTTTTCGGCATAGCAAAAACATCCGGGAAAACGTTGTTCACAGCTCACTGCAGCAAGCCTTGGTATCACATGTTGGCACCAGCTCTTGCTGTCGTGGTAGGTGCAACACCTGTAAATATTTAGACTCCTCAATTTCAATTTCGGCTCCAAAATGTAGGTTCAACATAACCCACAGTTTCACTTGCACTTCCTCCAACCTCATTTACTGTATCTCTTGCAGTAATTGTCCCATGCTTTACATCGGAGAAATTGGAAGACGTTTAGGTGACAGGTTTGTTGAACACCTTCGTGATGTCAAATACAATGTGCAAAACAAACCTGTTGCCAGGCACTTCAACAGTGCCAACCACTCCTTTTCCAACATGAAAATCTGTGCCATTCAGCCCATTACAGGTTGTAACGATACTCGTCGTAAACAAGAAATGCGTCTCATTTACAAACTTGGTACCATTCACCCTCACGGCCTCAATGAGCGATTCTCTTTCATTTAGCTCACTCCACCACCATATTCCACACCTTTTCCTTAACCTTTTTCCGATTATTTAAATAGTAATTTATAACCTGTTTCTTTGCCTATTTGCAGGTAGCTGACCCACAAATTGGGTCAGCACCTGCACACAGGCTAAAATTACATATTAATTTATTTGTTTACTTTGTTTTTATTGGCTTACATGTGTTCACGTGATTCCCATTGTAGCTCTGCTATAAATACGCGTGACCACATGTGAGTTGTTTACTAATTTCTCCTGACGAAGGGCCTTCGCTCGAAACGTCGAGAAGATTTTTCTCTTTTTTTCAGGCCAACGCGACATAACCCTGGTAATATTTCGATCTATAAGAGGCTGCTTCTGTGCACGTCGTCTGTTGTGAACAGTCAGAGCGTGACCCAAATTGTTGTATCAGATTCCAGGAAGCGATACGTAAGTACTGACTTTTCGTCTTTGGTCATCGCTTATATGTTTAATAGTGCAAGAACAATATGATTTTCGTTTCTTGTTTTTTCGGACACAAGTTTACTGGAACATTTAAATAGGTCTGTATTCTGTTTGCGACCAAGTGCCATCGACAAGGACTATAAGTGCTGGCTGTCGTCGCGACGTCGCCTAGCTACTTCAGTGAAGGTAAAATGAAAGAGAAATCGAAGTATAATCAACATGACATTTTCCCAAACTGTATGAATGTCATCAGTTAAGTTTTCATTCACATTTTTTTCGTGTGTACGACATACATTCACAAGTTTATCTTGGGCGAGGACTAGGAGCGTTGTTAAAAACGTGGCATAAACCAAGGCGCCTTATTAATTTGCAATAACAAAAAAACGCGTGTTTCTCGCGTGGGTTTGACGAACAAACGACGAGCACTTCGCTTGACAAGTTACAACAGATTTCAAGGCTTTCAGTTTCTCAATAATAGCTCCATAGTTCCCAATAATATCTCAATAGTACTCAATAATATCTCAATAGTTTCTCAACAGAGCGTAACCTTGACGCTCAGTCAGGCCGCTGGCTTGGGTCTGCCCAAAATTTTCGTTCTATAAAGTCTCGATAGCGTAACACTTGACGCTAAGTCAGACTGCTAGGTTGTTGGGTCTGCGCAAACTTGCGTTTCTTTAACAAAATAAAATAAAACAAGATGTTGAAAAACACTTAAAAAAGCAAACAAAGCACCTAGTCAAATTGATGTAACAGGAGCAAAGTAGCTCAGTTGGAGTCTTGGAGATTTGCTTCAGATTCAGATCTATTGAGATAGATTTATATGCAAGATAGGAAACGTCAGAGCTTTGACACTACTTCTTACCTTGTAATTAATAGACAGAAACCTTTCCGAAAAGGAAAGGTTTAAAGGTAGCGTTGAGGATACGACAAGAGCACTAAATATAGCAATAGCAGTCATCCAAACACGAGGCTGAACCGGACCAAACCGGTTTCACTTCTGCAGGGCCTCCACGAATGACGTGATCACTTCTCGAATACGTATGTATGTATGTATGTATGTAAAGTCTTTATTGAGATAAAAATAGAATAGTTACATCAGACGTGTAACTTTACAAATAATGTGAGCACGATATAAAAAAACCAACAAAAAAAAACGAACAACAAAAACAAACAAACAAACAAACAAACAAACAAACAAACAAACAAACAAACAAACAAACAAACAAACAAACAAACAAACAAACAAACAAACAAACAAACAAACAAACAAACAAACAAACAAACAAACAAACAAACAAACAAACAAACAAACAAACAAACAAACAAACAAACAAACAAACAAACAAACAAACAAACAAACAAACAAACAAACAAACAAACAAACAAACAAACAAACAAACAAACAAACAAACAAACAAACAAACAAACAAACAAACAAACAAACAAACAAACAAACAAACAAAAACTTATACTAGCTATAGTTAAAAGTTCAATTAGGGTTCTATATAAATTGCAGTAGGCATCTATTAATAAAGGATCTCTTATATCTCTCTGTCTGAATTTTTGGCAGGATATAGTTATGTCCTCGCTTTCTAAGTGTTCTTGTTCTCTTAGGGGGTAGTAGGTCGTATAGACTATGAGTTGTGTCGTTCGAAATTGTGTTCCACAATTTTCTGTCTCTCTCGCTAATTATGTCAAATAACACATAGTTTTTGTATCTGCGCTTGCGCAGATATATTGCTATCGTGTTGTGTGTTAGCTTTTTTGTGTAACCACTGACCTGTAGTGTGTGCTGTGGTGTAACTCTAACCAATGCGCGACAATTACATCGGGGACAATCGATCGAAGCTCAGAATTTTTTGGCGTCAACGTACGAGCTGTCAGGTTGAACGATGGAAACAAGTATTCTTTAATCCCGATCGTGTTTATAATATTATTTCGTCGCCATATCAAAAGAGCAAGTGAGCAACACTATTTTCGAAGAAAGGCAATATTGCTGATACAAATGGCAAGTCAGTTTTTAACATGACTTATAGTAAACTTGCCAGTGTGATCTACCACAGTTCTTGTGCGTTATACAGAACGATTGAAGAGTTGACAAAAGGTTTTCAACTCGTTGGGCGATTTTATATTGAGTCAGGCGACTCAGGCCAACACGTGTAAGCTGTTTATGATTTAGGACCGTGGTCTTCAAGTGACAAACATACTCTTCGGAAGACAAACAATTCTCTTTGGAGGAAACTTACAAGTATATATTTCACAACCGGTAGCATCATTTTACATTTTTAATGCAATCAAGTTTTATTAGCAGTACACACATGTACTCAGTATTGACTGCTTGCTATAGATCGTTTTCACTCACGTGATCGGTGGCCCCATTGGGGTGGTGAAACAATACGAAATATTTGAATAAGAAAGAGGTAATTCCCATACCGTACACCAATATGGCCGCCGTGACGTCAGATGAAAACGATCTATATAAAGTTGTATCTAATAAACATTCTTCTTTTACATTTTTAAAGTAATCAAGTTTATTAGCAGTGCCTATTTAAATATTAGGTTGTTGTAAGTTGACAAAGTTGTATCTAATAAACCACAATCTATTAGTTATTACGTTCACTGAAGTGGCCTGTTTACAAGGAGGTAGGGTTACCCTAGCACCCAGGTCAAAGTTATGGTCATCCTGCAGCCCAGGTCAACTTTATTAGACCTGGTTACCAACCACTGGCGGGCACTAATAACAGGTAGGCAGGTAGGTGCGTTATCCCTACCAAATGCATTTACAAGGACGAAACATAACCTGGCTACTAGGGTAACCAGTTACAGTTAACCTTGTAAATACAACAAACAAAAAATGCAAGAAATCTATGATAGCTCGGGTAATACTAGCCTCCTCCCCAGGCAACTCTGTGTCTTCCCAAACGGCAGCTTTTCAATGTTTGGCTGAGCACAAAGGGACAGCAAGGGATTGGGAGCGGCTCACGCTCAGTCTCCCGCGTGAACTCGGTCAGATAATCGCCTTTTCGGATGCCACAGAGTTGCCTGCGGAGGAGGCTAGGGTAATACGAATGCTTTAGACACTTCCCAAATTTGCTTCAAGGGGCATGAACAATGGGTTGAAATTGAGGTTGAATATCAGTGACGATAGTGAAGGCATTACGATTTCATGTGAACCTCGAGTTCATGCCATTGTTTCATAGGCACTATTTATAGGCTATAAATTCGCTTCTAAGGTGTTCGGCGCAGATACATGTACGCTATGCGTACCTTTTGTTTGACGTGTAGCCATATCGAAAGGCTCGCTTGAGGAACTTGTCGACACGATCTAGGTATTTCCTTTAAAGTCTACTCCCCAAACCTCAATTCCATAAAGAATGAGAGAGAGAATGAGTGAGTCAAACAGTTGGCTTATTTGATCCTTAGGATATCCATAGAATCTGCGCGCAAGTCCGTAATATGTACAACCGGCTACTGGCTTTGGCTAGCAAGCTATCAATTTGGAGATCCCAGTTACAGGGGTTTTCTTGAAATGTTAATCCGAGAATCTTTAGATAAGGTTGTCGTGTAATTGTTGGTAATAAAGGTGGTACTGGTTTTCTTGTCCTATCTCGTACAACCCTTTCCTTTGTTTTCGTCATATTCAATGTCATACGGTTGTTCAGCGCCCAACTTTCTATGTTTTTCACTTCGATGAGAGAAGTGTCACAATTAGCTTTTACAGGA
Organism: Corallium rubrum; assembly: GCA_964035015.1. Taxonomy (NCBI): domain Eukaryota; kingdom Metazoa; phylum Cnidaria; class Anthozoa; order Scleralcyonacea; family Coralliidae; genus Corallium; species Corallium rubrum. The sequence continues at coordinate 260,098 of CAXIUP010000266.1, read as the reverse complement.
ACACTTAAATTAGTGTCATCAGCAAACTTTACTAATACGTTCCTTTCCGGGTACACTGGGCGTGTGTCATGAACCATGATGGCAAATAATACTGGACCAAGTACTGAACCTTGGGGAACCCCTCTGTTGATATTTACAAACTCTGTAGTCATTCCATCAACCACGACCCTTTGTTTCCTGTTGCCAAGAAAATTAAATATCCAGTTGATTACATATGGATTAATGTCAAAGACTTTTGTTTATTGCAAACTATATCATGTGGGACTGTGTCAAACGCTTTGCTGAAGTCGAATGAAAATACTCGTACAAAATCCGCGTCTTCAGCCAACCACTTGCCCCAGTTATGATAACATTTAATAAGGGTCATTGTCGTGTTGTGCTTTTCTTTATAGGCAAATTGATCCTTACCGATAGCCGATTTCATCGATGCAATTGAGGTACCAGGCGGAAATCGAAGTCTGGTTAAAAATATTATTGCCCAGCAAATTATTCTTAAAAGAGGCATTGTTGAATTCAAACAAGAAACCAATAGTCAAACATATTAAATTTTATTCAACTGACGTTTCGTTACTGTCCAGTAACATCTTCAGAGTGAAGGGAATAATTTACAGCGATTGATTATAAATAACTTAACTGATACATAACTAGGTGGTGAAAGATGTGACAGAAAATACTAATGAGGCGAGAAGCGAGAGATCGGAAATAAAACAAGAAAGGTTGACAGGAGTATAATAAAGATGAATAATGAGACAAACCAAAAAAATTAAAAATTATATATATATATATATATATATATATATATATATATATATATATATATATATATATATATACATATATATATATATACGTGTGGGTTTTGGTCTACGAAACGCAAAGAGTGCTCGATAACATATAGTTAGAGCAAATATAGATTTTCGCTTACCTCAAAAGTCTGCTACAGGCTTCACAAGATTTTCGAGTCTGCTACAAGATTCTTTTTTAGATGAAACAGCCTGTAGCAGACTTTTGAGGTAAGCGAAAATATATATATATATATATATATATATATGGATAAATAAAAACAACAATCAAAATAGAGATAGAGGAAAAGATTTAATGTTTTTGTTTAAAGACTGATTAATCTTTGAAATTAGTAAACTTTCCCGAATGAGAACTTCAAATGGAGAAGCGCCGGAAGCTAAAACAGAAAAGTCGTCGAAAGAAATAGGGTGACCGGATAATTTATGGTGTGCAAGCACTGCCGAGAGGCAAGAAACGGATAGAGCTTTTCCTGTAAAAGGCGAGATGCCCATGTGTTCAGAAACTCTGACGTGTAAATGTCGGCTTGTTTCGCCGATATACAACGAACACACTCTTATAGTTTAGCTAAGTTTCTCGTTCCGCTTCTTCGTCCTCTTTCCTTAGGTATTTATGTCATTAACGATTCTTTTTCTTTCATCCATGAGCTTTTTTCTTTAAATTTTAACACTGATAACGTAGTAATGGCTAGCTTTGATATCACTTCTCTGTTTACAAACATCCCAATTAACGAAACCATAAATATCATCGTAGATCAGTTATTTTCCAACAGTCATGTTTTTGAAGGTTTCTCTCGCGATCAATTTACTCAACTTTTAAATTTAGCGGTCAAAAACTGCCATTTCTTGTTTAACGGTAAATTCTATGACCAAGTTGATGGAGTGGCAATGGGTTCACAACTTGGTCCGCTTTTCGCCAATATATTTTTATCTTTTCATGAAAAGAAGAGGTTGGACAACTGTTCTACACGTTTTAAACCGATCTTTTACAGGCGTTACGTTGATGATTCTTTTATCCTTTTCAAATCTCGAGATCACATTTCACCCTTCCTAAATTATTTAAATTCGCAGCATGCCAGTATTAAGTTTACTCACGAGATTGAAAATAACAAAACGCTAGCTTTCCTTGACATTAAAATTGGTCGCTCGAATGGTTCTTTTGTTACATCGGTCTATCGTAAACCAACGTTTACAGGCTTATTCACTAATTTTGAAAGTTTTTTACCCATAATTTATAAGAAAGGGTTTATCTACACTCTTTTTTTTATTTCGGTATTATAATTTATGCTCGTCATATATTTCATTCCACGAAGAACTTGATAAGTTCAAAGCACTTTTATCCCAGAATGGATATCCTAAACGATTTGTCGAAAAGTGCATTTCCACCTTCCTTGAAAAAATATTTTCTCCTCCGGTTAATAAAGAGTCTACAGCACCGAAGTATGTTATTCCGGTTGTTTTAACATTTACTGGAAATCGTATTTTACAAATTCGTCAACAATTGATTAAGTTATTTTCATCTGCTTTTCCGCAAATTAAACTTCGTGTCATCTTTCGACCTATAACTCGTATGTCTAACTTTTTCCGCTTTAAAGACCGTGTCCCTATGAGACTGAGATCTCATGTCGTGTATAAATACAAGTGCCAACGCTGCGACGCGTTGTATATCGGCGAAACAAGCCGACATTTACTGAACACATGGGCATCTCGCCTTTTACAGGAAAAGCTCTATCCGTTTCTTGCCTCTCGGCAGTGCTTGCACACCATAAATTATCCGGTCACCCTATTTCTTTCGACGACTTTTCTGTTTTAGCTTCCGGCGCTTCTCCATTTGAAGTTCTTATTCGGGAAAGTTTACTAATTTCAAAGATTAATCCGTCTTTAAACAAAAACATTAAATCTTTTCCTCTATCTCTATTTTGATGGTGTTTTTATATATATATATATATATATATATATATATATATATTTATAATTTTTTATTTTTTTGGTTTGTCTCATTATTCATCTTTATTATACTCCTGTCAACCTTTCTTGTTTTATTTCCGATCTCTCGCTTCTCGCCTCATTAGTATTTTCTGTCACATGCTTCACCACCTAGTTATGTATCAGTTAAGTTATTTATAATCAATCGCTGTAAATTATTCCCTTCAGCCGATTTCATGATGGTGGAAAGTTCTTGTTTTAATACTATCTTTTCAAAGATTCGCATGATGATGTTGGTTAACGAAATAGGTCTAAGTTGATTGCATGCTTCCAAGGGGGATTCTTTGGGAGACGGTAAGACATTTGCCAACTTCCATAAATGAGGTACTACTTGCAATCGGAGAGAAGTGTTGAAAATCTTAGTGACTACAGGCGCTAACTGGTCAGAATAATCTCTCCAAAATCAGTAGGGAAGTTCATCTGGTCCAGGAGCTGTGTGCCTTTGATGAGAGAGGAATATTCTAACAGTATGCTCATCAATAGATGGAATTCGAGTGACATCTGAAATTGGTAAATGTTCCGGTAAAGAGTAATTTGGATCAGTATTAATTGATTGGAAGTACGTATTGATGCATGGTATCAGGATCGATTATTGAACTAACGGGGAAACTTTGATTTTTCCTCCCGGTAATTTTATTGACTGTACTCCACCACTCGCGGGATCCCGCCTTTTTGCTTTTGTTCTCGTTGTTAACAGCTCGAATCTGGTTTCTCCGGATCAATTTGTTTATTCGTTCTTGGAGGGCAACATTATCCAGCTGATTGTGATGGCACGTGTTGTTATTCCTGATGTTGCACAAATGTTTAACTAATGGTGACATATAAGGTGGATCGCGCGACGACACTTTGACTTTAATTAAAGGAAAGCATTTATCTAACATTTTTAAGAGAGATTCGTTTAATAGTCGCACACTTTCACATGGGTCATCTGGATTAACGACACCACATTCCCAGTCGGAGTTATTTAAGATATTTTCCATTTTTATTTTACGGTGTTCTCTTACATCACGGAAATAAACAAACTTTCTAGTTGGGTTAGTAGATATGCGAGGATGGACTAGGACTGTTAGATGGTCAGATCGAACTAAGCCCTGTGACACTGTTGGACTTCTCCATAGGTACGGGCAATTAGCTGTACATAGCCCCAATTAGCTGTACATAGCTAAATACATTGACACTTAAATAAAGTTATTCATTCAAATAAATACATCTAATACCCGTTGCCCACGTGTAGCTACTTTTACCATTTGTTGGAGTGCATGTTGGCTAATAAGGTCTTTAATATTCAGTTTGTTAATGTCGCCGGCAATGGCAATCTTTCCGTTAGGATCCAATAATAGTATTTGTTCACAGCTCTCAGACAAATGGTCTAATAAGTCGACATCTGGATATACTGGATCTGGGGATAAACCGCAGCGACGTAGTACTTGGAGTTGGAAGTTACGATTTCAGATGGTCTGCAACATTAAAACATTTGACTTTCCAGTCGTTCCTGCAAACATAGTCCCTAGAATTATATTGTCTGGAGACGCGGCGAACATCAAAGCGGTTAACAATGAGCTACAATTTAGGTTGAGGGTGGCAAATAAGGTGCACAGTCTTTTGTTTTACGTTCATTAATATTTATAAAGCAACGCTGCTATTGGTTGATTGCTTCATTATACCAAAAATACAATGTGTTCAACAAGCGTTAAGGTGAAATAAGGTGCACAAACGTGAACAAAAACCTAGAACAAAGACTTTGGCCGCGTTTCCAGACAATTTATTTCTAGGGACTATGCTGCAAAGTATAGCTACACCACCGCCAGCCCGTAGGTCAGAACGATCTTTTCGTAGTAATATGTAGCCGTCTGGACAAATCGTATGCGAAGGTATATTTTTGTTTAGCCAAGTTTCAGAAACAAAACAGATGTCGATCTTGTTTGAATGAAGTTCAGCATAGAGAGCTGGTGTAGCATCAGGTTTGGCTAAGGAACGGGCGTTAATTATCATGCACTTAGGGACAATTTTTGGAGCTGTTGGACCGGGTTTTTCGGTAGGAATAGTAATAAGATTTGAGATGTTTACTCCACGTTTCCGTTGGTAATTTGCATATGTAAATGCTGAACGCCGATGTTTACCTGGAGAAATATTTAATACTTGAATTGGATTTTTTGTAAATCGTAAACGAGTTCATAATCCAGCTCTGCAACCTCTTGTCCGAAGAATATTCGAGTCCTTTAAAGATGTAATAAGGTGGCTAGGCAGCCAGGAAGGGGCATATTGCTTTAGCGAAAACAGAACTGGTCTTGTGTAGTTAATTGAGCGTGTAGTAGACGACAGAGTTATGTGGCTCATGACTGACTCCTTTTGCTTATATTCGATTTCGATGGGCCCAGGATTCGGTGAAACATCTACGAAAACTGTTAGGTCCATAATAAATGGTTTTGATTGTAGAACAAGACACGTAGAACCACGCTTTGACTCTTTCTTAATATCAGTCTACTGCTATACTCACGCGACTCAGAAGCAGATAATATTTTTCACTAAAATAGGTTGAATCCTGTCCATCAGCTTTCAATCTATCGATAATCTTCAAGGATGGGTCTTTACGGACGTAAATATTACTGTTAACAACCAGAATACACTTTAAAAAGACAGTTGTTATAATAAGAAGGCTTGAGAGCCTATACATTTTACCGGCAGCCATGACAGGCGCTCACACCTGGCGATCTTGTCGACATCCGACGATATATGTCGAGTATAACGTAAGTGAGGTCCAAAACAAGCACGCACTCAATCAAGCAAGATCATGCCGACGTTGAAGATCTTGCAGCCCCTCTCAAAACTGTGACCTGTCCATGATGCAAGGTGGCAGCAGAATTGTACAATTTTCAAGATGGCTGCGATGCAAAGAATTCGTTATCTCCTAAGTCTGGAAGTTTAAAAGCGGCAGGGCGTTATTCTTTAAATACAAGCGAACTACGTAAACCACGCATTGCTCCTTTCATGCAAACACTCTCCTCTACTACGTTTATACAAACTTGAAGAAAGCTTAGTCGTAATAGTAAAACAGAGCAACGCAAAGATAAGTTCAATGGTCTTTTTGCCATTTTCAATGAACTTACTCACAGTACATTGCATTACACATGAACAGTGTTAAATATTGCTTTTGAGTATACACGATAGAATTGTATCTCCTAAGATATCAGACTTATTACGTTGCAAATACAGCTACTACAGACACACAACTAAAGAATTGTTTGTGGAAGCTTTATATTTAACTGTTATTGGACTGTTTGCTTCTATTCTTCGTATCGTAATCCCAAGTACTGGGAAGTCAATGTAATTGTACGTTCTCCTGATGGAAGCACAGAACTAGTGCTAGATGATATAATATATTAAATGTAATGAATAAAATAAATAAAGAGCAAGATGATAAAAGCAGGTTTGAATTAGATTCAGAAAAAGTGCAATCTATTTTGTCAACAATGGATTCAAAGTTGCACGAAAGGTTGCTTATGTGTTCTTCTTGGAGCTAGCAGGTTAGTTTAATATGAAATAGTATTTTTACAATTCGAAGTTCTATTTCAACCATATTTTAACCCACTCGTGTCTTGGCTGGCTGAGTGGTCTTCTTTTCACGAATATATTTGACAACAAACCCCATGTTTGCTAAGTGGGGTTATGCAATAACCAAGGTAAACAGCTAGGTAACCACGCATGGTTGCAAGACTGACAGCGCAGCCATAGGTGACTGGCACTAGTTGAGCAACATCGCTGCGCTAACTAGGCTATCAGTCAGACGTAAGCTGTTGGACTCCGAGAAAAACGATTCACCCAATGTCCCTCCCTTTAATCAAGGAGGTAAGGTAATACAAATCGGTGTGATCGGTGCAAGCTAAACCGATGGGGTTGGGGGTGGTGGTCAGCTCAAAATCCTGCATGGACGGATCTTGACCTGGATCCAAGGACTGTTATTCACCCCAGGCCCTCTTGGGTAAGAGCTTGCACCAACCTTCCAAAATGGTAATTATGGTGAATGAAGATATTAAATTTTTAACAATTTAGGGACCAGACCGACCAGTCATTATTTATAGCTGGGATGGGGGCTGAAAAAAATATATCTTGGATCACAAAAATTGTTTAACCCCATCATTTAAACTCCACTGTAAAACAGAAAAATTTTTTTACCCCATCCCTACACCTATTTTGTTACACAAAGTAACATGTTAACCCTTTAACAGCCATCAGTGGTACAATTTACATAGTAGTTTACATAGTAAATCTCTCAGAAGAAAGCAATATTAAGGTTACATCATATCACAGAATCTTATTTCAACAAAATACTCACCGCGCGCTCAATTTTTGAGTTTTGTCTCTCAAATTGGGCAAGCACAATGATAGATCACTGCAGAAGCCAACAATTTAACAAAAATTCTACACATTTAAAAACTGCAGTTACTACGAGGTGCTTTTTAAATAATAGCGCACTTTGCGCCAGGAGATATCGCCGGTTCTGGTTTCACTCAGAAGCTTCCAAAACATCATATTTCTCATCTCAAATGATCAAAGAACAAAACCGTGTTCGCATTTTGTGACAGGTATTGTATTTGCTTTGATATTAAACGGAAAGTTGACTCGTCTTGATTTGGTAAAAACGATAGAAGATATGCATATTATTGGAAAAGTATTGCACTAAATCTAAAATGCGAACACGGTTTTTAGTGCAAAGTTTCATTGCAGTATTGTGATGAGGGGCGAAAATTCACACGATCCGGGGGGTAAACTTACCAGGTTTAACGACATGCATACTTGTAGTTAAAGGCTAAAAACCCGTGAAAATGTGAAACACTAGTATCAGTCTTTCATATACAACAAATATTTATGTCGCTTAAAGCTCGTAAGTCCTAAAGAGCGATAACAGACAGGTTTGTACCTTATCTATGGGTATTTCTTGAAAGACGTGTAAAATCCTGGTAATATCTTAATATATCGAGAATGAAAGAAGTTTCCCCCCGGAATATATTAGAATAGCACTGCGCACGCGTGGTTTTGTTTACGACTGGCGAAGAAATGGAGCCGTCAATTTTCTTCTCAAAACAATGACTTTCTAGGCTTAGCTGCATGGCTAATTAAATATGGTCTGGACGAAAGGATTTATAGTCTGCCTAGCGGAAGGTGCGAATAAATGTTAAAAGCTTTATATTCAACTTTAATATGGTCTGGCATGTTGACGATGTTGTGAAGTCAGTTCGTAGAGTGTTATGGTTCGTGTCTGTTATATTTTACACGAGTGACGCTCGAGCAGTTTTGCACGTCAGCTGAATAACAAATTCTGTATACTGGAGATTGTAGACTGTCTTCGCATTTTGACTTGGCGTTTAATAAACAACTATACGGAGAACCCTGGCCATATATTAAACATGATTATCTGTACCTGCGTGAAGTTAGCACGTGATTGGGCAGACGATTCGCAAGGCTACATAACTTGAAGCTAGCAACATAATCATCAGGCGATCGTAATTTGTGGCAACAAAAACTTTTGTATCTTTGCATCTACTTCGCAGATTTTAGTCAATTTTGATCTGGATCGACCACAGGGAGCCCAACTGACGCCTGTGATGGTCTTTTTTTTCTTTTCTTTATATTAAGCTTCTGACTGAAAACCGAGGCCGCTTAACAGTTGTGTAAGCTGGGATCGTGGCGCTTCTCTAAAGTCTAAACATTTGGTAATACATATATATATATATATATATATATATATATATATATATATATATATATACATTTGGTAATATATATATATATATATATATATATATATATATATATATATATATATATATTTTCGCTTACCTCAAAAGTCTGCAACAGGCTGTTTCATCTAAAGTAAGCGAAAATCTATATTTGGTAAGCGAAAATCTATATTTGCTCTAACTATATGTTATCGAGCACTCTTTGCGTTTCGTAGACCAAAACCCACACGTATATATATATATATATACATTTGGTAATATATATATATATATATATATATATATATATATATATATATATATATATATAGCTCACTCCACCACCATATTCCACACCTTTTCCTTAACCTTTTTCCGATGATTTAAATAGTAATTTATAACCTGTTTCTTTGCCTATTTGCAGGTAGCTGACCCACAAATTGGGTCAGCACCTGCACACAGGCTAAAATTACATATTAATTTATTTGTTTACTTTGTTTTTATTGGCTTACATGTGTTCACGTGATTCCCATTGTAGCTCTGCTATAAATACGCGTGACCACATGTGAGTTGTTTACTAATTTCTCCTGACGAAGGGCCTTCGCTGGAAACGTCGAGAAGATTTTTCTCTTTTTTTTCAGGCCAACGTGACTTAACCCTGGTAATATTTATATATTATATATTATATATAATATATAATATATATATATATATATATATATATATATGATATATATATATATATGATATATATATATATATATATATATATATATATATATATATATATATATATATATATATATATATATATATATATGATATATATATATATATATCATATATATATATATATAATACGTGTGGGTTTTGGTCTACGAAACGCAAAGAGTGCTCGATAACATATAGTTAGAGCAAATATAGATTTTCGCTTACCTCAAAAGTCTGCAACAGGCTGTTTCATCTAAAAAAGAATCTTCAGGCAGATGACAATTATCGAAAACAGGGGTGCTTATATCCTTCCTGACGGAACGTGGGAGTGTGGGGGCGAAACAATACATGCATTCATGGCTTTTGTTGCGCTGTTTGCGCGGAATTTGTTCCGATGACGACATTGACTGATAATTTCTGCTCTTTTGTTGAGTAAACAATTCTTGTTTTTATCTTTCAAAATATGAAATTTTTCTTCTAAACATAGATTACATCGTTTTGAACCTCCCGTGTACGAAAGAGAATGTTTTAAAATTTGCCAATTAATACTAAAATCCTTATTGTTTTCTTTCAATGCCCAAATGTATTTCGAAAGTTCGGTGTCGTTTGCATGCTTTTTATGCTGAAAAGACTTAGTGTGGTTGGCCAATCGCTCTTTGAATGTGGTTGAAGTCATGCCAATGTAATTCTTGATCGTGTTTGTGTTGTTTACTGTGACTGTTGCTTTGTATACTATGTCCCTAGTCATGCATTGTTTTCTAAGTGGACAATTCGTGTTTTTCCTACAATTGCAACTGCTAGTGTCCTTATCCTGTGGCATGTTATTCCTAGATATGTGTGCATTGTGTTTAGTGATTATTGACTTAACATTGTTCATGCAGCTGTAACTTACTTTGACTGTGTTTCTGTTAAAAATCTTATGGAGCTTGTGGTGTGGTGGGAAGTGCTTGTCAATTAGGTTTAGGAAATTACGTCCTATGTTTGTGCTTACACTCTTGCTAAAAGGTGGGTTGAACCAAGTGATGTTGCGTTGCCTATTCCTGCGTGGTTGCTGTGCTGTGTGTTGAGTGTAGCTAAGATCATGATCAAAGTTGCTGTGCCTAAGTGCGTTCTGATATATGGGTGCAGATTCCTGAAAAACTTGTTCATCTGATGAGAGAAGTGCAATGCGCTTGTTGATTGATGCAGGTAACTGTCTTGTGATGCTTGGTGGGTGGTTAGAGTGCTTATTTATGTAAAGCGGATCGTCATTGGGCTTCCTATAGGGCCTATAATTTCCATTGTTAAGGTCGAAAGTTACATCTAAAAAGTTTACTATGCGTAAATTTGATTCGGCGGTAATTTTTAGGTCAAACTGCTCGAAAATTTTGTGGAGTTCTTTCCTTGTTTTGTCTGCTAAACGTGCTGATTTACTTTTTATAATAGCCAAACCGTCATCTCTATATAGGCCAATGCTTTCTTTGCCAAATTTCTTACTTAGGTGATTTAAAATGAAAAGGCCTACTAACTCACAAACTTCCGCGCCGTCGAAACAACCCATGGTAACGTCAAACAAAGTATTGCTATCTTTTTTTATCCATGAAATTCCGGTATTGAAAAGGAGAGATTTTCTAGCGTGTTTTATTATTGAAATATTGTTTTCAGTTATAGTAGTCAAATTCGAAGCCCAAGATAATGCTTGGTCCAATAGTTTTTCAGAAATAGACGGATAGAAATCGACAATGTCAAACGAAATAAAACTATGTCTGTCCTTATCTTTTATATTGCCAAACCACTCAATTACTTGTTTTGTATTTCTCCATTGATTTAAATTCAGTTTTTGTCTCAAATTAGAATTAATTTTGTCCAAAATCACCTTACTTAGTTTTCGGATTCGCTTTTAGCGGGGTTAATTAATCGGCATTTTGGATTGTTTTCGAAATTTTCTTTGTGGTCTTTTAAAGATATAAATGCTTCGCGTTTTTTCATTTTTTCAATTTTGTCGCCGATTCCTAAACTGTTCGAAATTTCTTTTAGTTCCGAATCAATTTCATCTATAGTGTCCTCGGATCCATGCTTATATGTTTTTGTGATGTTGTCATGTAGGAGCTTGTTGTATGTGTCGAGCGGGGTTTCATAAATGTTCCTAGTTTTGTCTGCAAAAATGAAAATGTTGGGAGATGAATTAATTTTCTTTAAATCGGTGGCCAAACATTTCTGAAACTGGTTCGTATATGGCCGAAATTGTATATTTTCGATGAGTTTTATAAGGTCGTCTTCGAAAGGTTTTATTTCCGGAATAGAAGGAGGTGTGTTGTTGGACGCAAGGCCGAAAGGGTTGTTTTGATTTTCTCTCTGTTTGTTTTTAAGAAAGAAATTGGCTTTCCATCTCATACGTTTTATTACACTTTCCACTTTTTCAATCAAATTCTTCAAGTGGAAAGTGTAATAAAACGTATGAGATGGAAAGCCAATTTCTTTCTTAAAAACAAACAGAGAGAAAATCAAAACAACCCTTTCGGCCTTGCGTCCAACAACACACCTCCTTCTATTCCGGAAATAAAACCTTTCGAAGACGACCTTATAAAACTCATCGAAAATATACAATTTCGGCCATATACGAACCAGTTTCAGAAATGTTTGGCCACCGATTTAAAGAAAATTAATTCATCTCCCAACATTTTCATTTTTGCAGACAAAACTAGGAACATTTATGAAACCCGCTCGACACATACAACAAGCTCCTACATGACAACATCACAAAAACATATAAGCATGGATCCGAGGACACTATAGATGAAATTGATTCGGAACTAAAAGAAATTTCGAACAGTTTAGGAATCGGCGACAAAATTGAAAAAATGAAAAAACGCGAAGCATTTATATCTTTAAAAGACCACAAAGAAAATTTCGAAAACAATCCAAAATGCCGATTAATTAACCCCGCTAAAAGCGAATCCGAAAACTAAGTAAGGTGATTTTGGACAAAATTAATTCTAATTTGAGACAAAAACTGAATTTAAATCAATGGAGAAATACAAAACAAGTAATTGAGTGGTTTGGCAATATAAAAGATAAGGACAGACATAGTTTTATTTCGTTTGACATTGTCGATTTCTATCCGTCTATTTCTGAAAAACTATTGGACCAAGCATTATCTTGGGCTTCGAATTTGACTACTATAACTGAAAACAATATTTCAATAATAAAACACGCTAGAAAATCTCTCCTTTTCAATACCGGAATTTCATGGATAAAAAAAGATAGCAATACTTTGTTTGACGTTACCATGGGTTGTTTCGACGGCGCGGAAGTTTGTGAGTTAGTAGGCCTTTTCATTTTAAATCACCTAAGTAAGAAATTTGGCAAAGAAAGCATTGGCCTATATAGAGATGACGGTTTGGCTATTATAAAAAGTAAATCAGCACGTTTAGCAGACAAAACAAGGAAAGAACTCCACAAAATTTTCGAGCAGTTTGACCTAAAAATTACCGCCGAATCAAATTTACGCATAGTAAACTTTTTAGATGTAACTTTCGACCTTAACAATGGAAATTATAGGCCCTATAGGAAGCCCAATGACGATCCGCTTTACATAAATAAGCACTCTAACCACCCACCAAGCATCACAAGACAGTTACCTGCATCAATCAACAAGCGCATTGCACTTCTCTCATCAGATGAACAAGTTTTTCAGGAATCTGCACCCATATATCAGAACGCACTTAGGCACAGCAACTTTGATCATGATCTTAGCTACACTCAACACACAGCACAGCAACCACGCAGGAATAGGCAACGCAACATCACTTGGTTCAACCCACCTTTTAGCAAGAGTGTAAGCACAAACATAGGACGTAATTTCCTAAACCTAATTGACAAGCACTTCCCACCACACCACAAGCTCCATAAGATTTTTAACAGAAACACAGTCAAAGTAAGTTACAGCTGCATGAACAATGTTAAGTCAATAATCACTAAACACAATGCACACATATCTAGGAATAACATGCCACAGGATAAGGACACTAGCAGTTGCAATTGTAGGAAAAACACGAATTGTCCACTTAGAAAACAATGCATGACTAGGGACATAGTATACAAAGCAACAGTCACAGTAAACAACACAAACACGATCAAGAATTACATTGGCATGACTTCAACCACATTCAAAGAGCGATTGACCAACCACACTAAGTCTTTTCAGCATAAAAAGCATGCAAACGACACCGAACTTTCGAAATACATTTGGGCATTGAAAGAAAACAATAAGGATTTTAGTATTAATTGGCAAATTTTAAAACATTCTCTTTCGTACACGGGAGGTTCAAAACGATGTAATCTATGTTTAGAAGAAAAATTTCATATTTTGAAAGATAAAAACAAGAATTGTTTACTCAACAAAAGAGCAGAAATTATCAGTCAATGTCGTCATCGGAACAAATTCCGCGCAAACAGCGCAACAAAAGCCATGAATGCATGTATTGTTTCGCCCCCACACTCCCACGTTCCGTCAGGAAGGATATAAGCACCCCTGTTTTCGATAATTGTCATCTGCCTGAAGATTCTTTTTTAGATGAAACAGCCTGTTGCAGACTTTTGGAGGTAAGCGAAAATCTATATATATAATATATATATATATATATATATATATATATGATATATATATATATATGATATATATATATATATATATATATATATATATATTATATATATATATATATATATATATATATATATATATATATATATATATATATATATATATATATATATATATATATATATATATATATATATAGTTTCATTATATATATATATATATATATATATATATATATATATATATATATAGTTTCATATATATATATATATATATATATATATATATATATATATATATATATATATATATATATGCAAATTGCAAGCGCGCAGTAATATGAAACTCGAAACAGCTGTGGGCTTCTGTGCCACGTGAATGGCGCGTGACGCTCACTGAAAGCTGAGACAACTAAACATCACACCGCATGTGTGGAGCAATTTGTTGGAGCTCAAATTACTAGGACACAGGACACTGCACTTTTTGGTTGTCTCAGCTTTCAGTGAGCGTCATGCGCCACTCACCTGGCACAGAAGCCCACAGCTGTTTCGAGTTTCAAATTACCGCGCGCTGTAATTTGCATATATAAGCAAATATTACCAACTGTTTAGAGAAGCGCCGCGATCCCAGCTTACACAACTGTTAAGCGGCCTAGGTTTTCAGTCAGAAGCTCAATATAATAAGACAAAAAAAGAGGAAGGACCATCACAGGCGTCAGAGTTTGGCTCCCTGTGGATCATCTGGACGTCACACGATATATATTAGTATCGGAATTCTTGTGATGCGCCAAGCTTTTTACGCAAAAATTTCAAGGAGTTCAAAAAGAACTTGTTATTAAACAAAGCGAAGGGCACAAAGTATTCATGTTTGTCAGAGTTTATAATTTATTTTTTTGCCTTCTTGACAAGAGAAAATGACTCTTTAAGAGTCCCTCGAGGTTCTATTTTGGGTTGTTTGTCTGAGTTTTGGCTTGTATTAAATTAACTTGGGCTTGGCTTTAGAAAATGGGCTGGCAGATTGCGGGGCTAGCAGCTCTGTCCATACACGTGGCAAAAATTGTTACTATCTTTGACTAGAAACTTTGCACTATCCTTGGGATCTATTATTCCTTTACTGTTGTTCAACATTGTGGCAAAGTTTGGAAAGAATTGGATAAAACGCAAGCCGCCGATATCTATTTTAGTAGAGGGAATTCTGTAAAAGAGGATAAAAGATTTGGCGGGGTTTTGCCCTTTTCTCATTTATCGATTAGAGCAAAATATACTTTTGTTTTCCCTCTGTGCCTTTGATTTCAAAGGCATGGCGCCCGCGGACTCACGGGTC
Organism: Corallium rubrum; assembly: GCA_964035015.1. Lineage (NCBI taxonomy): Eukaryota > Metazoa > Cnidaria > Anthozoa > Scleralcyonacea > Coralliidae > Corallium > Corallium rubrum. The sequence goes on along the minus strand of CAXIUP010000266.1, from coordinate 244,976 downwards.
GAGAAAGATCAGTAATATACTTCTTTTGGAATTTCATTGTGTTGTTCAAATAAACGATGTCTTCAAAACAACAAACCGCGACAAGATATTCAAAGATATTCGATACCCGCGAAGATTTCACGCGGCGCATAAACTAATAATTCGCTATCAATTATAATTGCAACTTTCGCGCCAAGAAATTATAAGTAGTCGTAACATTTTTGGCTATATCTTGGTCGCTTTTTAATATTTTCAGGGGGAAATTACGGCAATCGAGAGATTTCTAGTTTCTTAATGTAAATCGATAAAAATGTAAAATATGATGAAATCAGTGTTTTATCATATATTGTAAGTCAGAGAAAGAGTACTAATAAGGAGTTGGAGATTTATATTAGCAGTGATGATGTTGCAATTGACATTTTCACAGATGATGAACAGTAATTTCAAACCAATTTTGGGTTAATTATGTTAAATAAATACACCTATAAAAATATTATGTTAAATTATGTTAAATGTTTTCCTCAGATGTGCTTGTTTTTTCAGTCACCCCATCATTTTCTTTTTGGCCCCACACTGACCCTGGCCATAAATAATGACTGGTCCCTTATTGAACTTTTTTCAATAGATCTGAAATACACACAGTAGTTTACATTTACAAATGAATAGATGTTATCTATTATAATATACAAATATTTTAAGAGTGAATTTAAAATAGCTTGAGTGGGGTAGACTCTAATAATATATTGCAATTTTAATAAGTATTAAAAATCTAAATGTTCACATTTAATAATTTTATTAATACTGTATTGTTCTTTGTCTCTGTCTGTGCATAGGATATGATGCAAAATGAATCATAACACATTTTGTTTTTGCTATATGTTTAATACAATTGTCCTGCAGTGAACTTGAGAATCTTTGGGATTAAGTCTGATGAAATTAAGAGAGAAAAAGAAAGAGTTTTTCAAACCTCAGAAGACTGGAAAAAACATTTTATCTGCTGAACACTATTCTGTACAAGCATATGCATGACGACGAAATGCACAAGAAAAATGAAGAGACTTAATTAATCTACATATAAATATATATAAGAAAACTAGTTACAGTACCTGGAGAAGTAGCCTGGATAGAAGCAGGGGGTTATACGAAAAGTTCATCTACTGTACAGCTATTTGATGAAAACTGAGTGAAAAGAAACAAACTAACAACCAAGGGCAGATCATGTATCTTAAACAGTGAAGACAAAGAATTTTTAGCCAAAGCAATAGCAAAGCAACTTATCATGACAGCAGAAAGAATACAGTGATGTCACAAACCAAAAAGTCTTGGCAATTAAGAAGGGGAAAAAATGCTTGTTAAGTCAATATATTACCACCATGGCATGTACAATAGTGCAAAGGAAGTGGGTTACTCTGCTTTAAAAAGCCACCAAACACCAAACTGTGTAGTTGCATTTTTCGCAACTGGTCCCGGTTTGGTCTTAAAATGTATATATTCTACACTCGAATTTTCCTTCACCAAAAATCCCTAGAACATGCTATGATAAATATAATTGGGTAGCTGGAGTCCTTTCGCTACGGTACACGAGAAATGTCGTGTCGAATTTCAGTGCCAGTTTTCCCACAACACGACATTCTCGTGTTTCTTACCAAGCGCCATACTATTGGTCAAATCTTTGTTTACCTTACCTTATATGGAAATTGAAATGCACCAATGAGTAGCCCATGAAATTCTGCGCATTTCATTAAACCAAAAACAACCTCGTGCGAGCAAGTTATCATAGCGAAATTTCAGTCTTAAATTAAACTTTTAATCGCGTAATGGAAAACGATTATAACCGCATTTTCGGTGATAGCGATGATGAAGAGGAGTTTTTAGGTTTTCCTAACTATCAGGAAAACGATACATCCAGCGACGAGTCAAGCGGAGATGAAGTAGAAGACGACGCTAATGGCGATGTGCTTCGATGGAAGAAAAAAGGACATCACTGGTGTTAAAAGGAGGACATCACTAGTGTTTTGTCAGTGCCAAGGGAAAGATCAGCGAAGGCCTACTTTCAACTGCTCTTCCCAGACAGTTTGTTTCAACGTATTGTTGATCAAACAAATTTATTCGCTCAACAAGTTGACGAAGCGAAGCAGGATGACATCGATTTCCAATGGTAGAATGCCGATGGCAGGCCAAAAGAAACATCGGTTGAAGAAATGAAGGCTCTCTTTGGTATCTTCATCATCATGGGTATAGAAGAGTACATGATTGAAAAACCATGGCTAGTATAGCAATTCTGTGCATAACACAGTAATTCGAAGTTCCCTAATTTATTAAATTTATGTGCAAGTATTATTACCGTAAGTGAAAAGTATTCGTCATTCCATGTACGTCGCCAGGCATTAGCCATATTTGTTTATTTAATCTGATGCCGTCAACAAGCTTTGAATCTACATTTATAAACGCATGTGTTGATAATAATTTTTCAGTTAGATCTGTCCAAACATGGTTTAACGTATATCCAAACAAAACAGATCACCAGATTAACATAATCCATAGCTGTGTGTGCTTCAGGAAGAAACGACTTCGATCGAGCTGAAAGTGAAGTATTTCCGGAGTCAACACTAAACAGCTGGCGTGGTTGGACTATATAGAAGTAATCCGAACTTCAGTGTTTAATTCTGTCAGAATAATAAAACTTTAAAGAAATTTACTAAGAATCTAACACATCGCCCAAATAGCGTGAAGACGTTCTCTAATACGTAAATGAATAATGATACAATAAATTAAAGCAATAAATTAAAGATATTGGACGAGCATGTTGTGGTAAAGTTGCGACGAAGCAACTACAAACTTGTTAACAACTTCGACGAAAGAGAAGATTCGCAGTTTGCAAGCTCATAAGAGAAAGTAAATTCATTGTGCCGATGCAATGAGTCGGCATGTAAATATATTGTCAGCCGAGAAACTGCTTGTTCGCTTCTGAAAATACGTCTAACGGCTATTTATTAGTACAGTCACAAAGACAAGTCATACGTACCGTTGTTACAAATTAGCAAAATGTCGTCTTCTATACATACGGTGGTAATCGAACGCGAAATATAATCCTTCCTGGTCGGGAACACTATCCTTTCGCTTTATATTGCAAAGTACTTCCTGCTTGCCACCAGGCGGGGAAAATATAAAAGATTAATAATAACTGAACCGTATTTTCTTGAAAGCCTGTCTCTTTCCGCCCCTGTGGCTTAGTCTCTATAGAAACGCTGAAAAAGGGAGGAGCGTTAATATAATTAATGCAAGTCACGTCTAGGAATATTAAAATGATTAGTTCACGAGCTCGCATGCCAAGGTATGTTGAGAAGTACACGAGTATTCCTTTTACTGTTGCATGTTGCAATAGAAGTTTTCTAAAATATTGTATCAGTTTATTTGCCAGTGATTTATTGGCCGTCCTGAACTTCCTGTTTTGAATTTTCTTTGTTTTGTTATTCTTGGCCAGCCAATAGGAATCACGCGAGAATAAGTTTCAATCAACTGTAACTTGTCAGAGATGGCAAATGAATAGCAACAATATTTTAGAATCTGGTAATTACTATACACTTAATGTCTGTTCTCGAGGAAACAGTTTTGTTTTCCCGAGAGTCTTGATATTTCCCGAGACGAAGTCGAGGGAAACATCGAGACTCGAGGGAAAACAAAACTAACTGTTTCCCGAGGGAACAGACATTTAGTGTTTTGTTATATAGCTTGAGTTTCGCTAAATAATTTCGACGCTTATCAAGGGAAAGTACACAAAGGACAAACGCTAAGACTTACCAAAACATTTCGCCTGGCTCCGTAATTTCCCTTCAACCAAACAAATATATTAGTTTCAGAACAAAGGAACAGCAATACATTTCTCCAGTTAACTTCACACATGCTTTGAAGACCAGAAGCAAATAACGCTAGTTCGGCCTCTCAGACCCCGACCACAACACCCCTATAGGTCTTTTAGTTATATGTAATTTAGTTTAACATCCCGCATTTGGGAGAAAGAAGTCCCCTAAGATTAAGGATAATCATGAATTCTAAGTGAGAGGACATGTTGTGCGGGCCTAACGGTTTACACTGAGCTGAGACTTCATGTAATTATCTACGAATGTCATGTTTGGGGGAACCATGGCGGTCATGCACAGAACGGACTGTACGTCACCTTTAAATTAATTTATCTAAAACACTTTGCGAGCACGGAAGAAGCTCTACAGTCAAGAGAAATGTTTATGAAATGGAAATATTTACAGAACAAACACACTAGTATTAAAATGACGCGTTGGTCGAGATACTGATCGAAATACAGAGTGTTCTGCAAGGGGGTCGATGGCACCCAGGGTAGGGGGGTGGGGGGACACGGTCCGCTACTTTTGGAAATCTAAGATAATAAATTAATAATGTAAGCAGGAAGTTCTTAGAACATATTAGCGAAAGGATTGTGCCTGACCAGACAGAAATATAACCTTTATTCTTGACTACTGGCTTATTTACAGAAGACTCAATTTTCTGTTTATAACAACGAAGGTATGTGTGATTTGTTTTTCAGTGGAATGAAACAAAATGAAATCTTCAGCAGACTTGTAATAAGCTTCCGGAATTTCACAGTAGTTATATAAAGTCTGCTTTCTGTCGGCCTAGCTCATGGCATGTAAAAACGAACAGCATGGTTACGTCTTCGATCAACAAGCTTAAAATTAGGAATATTGAGCTGGCCAGCACGTACAAGCTTGACGTGTCCTGATCACAATGTTGAAAAGAATTCACATGTTTAATTTATCATCATGATATAAACAATGAACTGTTTTCAAAGCGGGAAGTTGTTCAACCCACGTTCTAACAAAAATTGTATCATCTTAATTAAATCTCATATGCAAACGCTATAACTTAAGCCCCGGTCAAACGAGGTTGAGAGTTGATGAGAGTCGATGAGACTTGCAACTCTCGGTCGCGTTTGACCACCAACTCTCATCGACTCTCATGCACTCTTATCAACTCTCATCAACTTTGAGCTGGTTCAAATTTTAATGAGAGTTGATGAGAGTTTAGCGGCTGGCGGTTTGCACTTTGTAAAAACAGGCTCAACAAAAATGGCGAAGGAACGGAACGATCCTGAATATATTTCTGAAACTCTGGAAAAACCAGAAGCAAACAATGCCGAAGTAGTAATTGTCCAGTACGAGATTGTAAAATATACGAACTTTGTTTACCTCGAAATTCGTTCCTAGTCTCCCTGCTAACGCGGTAAATCCTACAACTCTCGTCAACTCTCACTTGCCAACTCTCATCAACTCTCATCCTCGTTTGACCCGGGGCTATACATGTGGGAAGCATTAGCACATGTGACTTACAAATTTGCAACCTAGTCTTCATCTGAGCCTAAGTAGCTCAATGGTTAGAGCGTCTATCTGTCTGAGGCTCAGTAATATTTTCTGAGTATTTTAGTTTGATAAACAGCTTAGAATCGTGCAAGTAATACAGAGTGTATCAAAAAAATTCCAACCCTTAGAAAATGAATTAGCATTCTTTTCAAACAACCTATTGTAGTAGTTTGAAAGCCTTAAACACCTCTGAGCCACGGATGCGTAAAAAACACGGGCTTATACACCTGGGAAATTAAGATAACTTGAAGTGTATGCATGGTGAAAGTATTTAAAAGCCTTTTCTCTTCCTGTTTAACTTATGTGCTGATTAATTTATAACTCAGCGCTTTTAAGCCTGGTTAGTAGTTTGAAAGCCCTAGAGCCTGGTTCTCATATGTCGCCAATCGTCGGCGATTTGTGATTTAGATGCATGTTAAAACGGGAAATGCAGCAACATGTTAAGTAATAAAGAACAATGCAGAAAAGCAGTGCTTTTATTCTTTTACTTAACATGCATCTAAATCACAAATCGCCGACGATCGGTAATTCATTTTCTAAGGGTTCGAATTTTTTTTGATACTCACTGTTTTTGAACAACGAGAGCGAGTGTTTCACCAGGATATCCAAACACGAGAAAGCAATGTATGAAAACACGAGTGTTAGGATATCCCGGTGGGACACCAATCTCGTACCCAGAGCCTGCGATCCTTTTGGTCAGTACCAAGGAACGGAGGCTCTGGGAAACTCCGATGAAACTCGGCACCTGATTTGTTAGTTCAATCAATCTCGACCCAGCAATAAATAACAGTGAAAATTAAAATTCTGTGCACGTTGCCAGCCTGTTTAATTGATTTATCAACGTTCTGTAACACATAATTATAAACGACAAACCCAATGAACAATTGAACACATGAAATAATTCAAGACAGTGAAAATCCCGATAATTTACAAGCTAAAACTATTATTATTGTCGCTTTGTCGCCAAACAACATCTGTCGTCTGATTCGTCTCGTATTTATTCGCAGTTTCGTCTCAGAACTTTAAAAATAACATTAGAGAATACAAGGTCGATATAATTTAGCCAAAATTCCTAACAGAAAGTACAATTCCTTACCTGAGCAGCTGAACCGAGCCGATCACGGCCGACGCGGACAAATAAAACCTACGGCTCAAATCGTCCGGTCAACGATTAGGAGAAAAGCAAACAATGGCCATTCTTACACGAAATGCTTTGTCGAGAGCCTTGTAAAACATGTTGATTTTATTCATCGGTAAACAATATTTCCCTGGTCTTCGGACTAGCGAACGATCATCAACATGACAGTTACAAATTTATATGAGGAACTGGGAACCAGAGGACTGGGACCAAAGACCCCGATTTGGGGACTTTTTCATCGGAGTTTCCCAGAGTCTCCGTTCCTTGGTACTGACCAAAGGATCGCAGGCTCTGGGTACGAGATTGGGTGGGACACGAGCTCGAGTTGTTCATATGACTTCTCAAATGAATACCATTTTAATGAATGTTTAATAAACTCTCGTGGGATGGTGATAACCAAGGGTGTACAAAATTTATTCATACTGAGTTGTTTGTCAAGAAGATGCATGTGGTTGAAGCCGCGTATATACTTGACTTTGTTGTCTTTCAAATGGTTGAGGATGTTTTGGCTATATTTGAAAATTCAAAGAAGTTTGAGAAGCATTCAGTCAAGGAATTCGACGTTTTAGACCAGAAAAGGAGTGACAATTAGCCTACCTTAATTTTATCGTTACCAACACACCGTGACTGTCTATAGCTGAGAAGGCGACCAGAGTTCATTAGCTCACAAGCCTATCTTCGCTTGGCTGTTTTACCGATTCGTTTTGTCGTTCAAACGTTGTTCTTGGAAAGAAAATTACTATAACCAAAGCGAAATGTCATGAAATTTAGCTGGCGATGTGTCATGCATGATGTTTGTCTTCTTTTCTCAGTCTGATACGTCTGTTAGCCAGGGTTGCCAGGTCCTCCGGGCCAAAATAAGCCAAACGCATGTTCAAAATAAGCCAAAAAAGCCAAACTCTAAAATTAAGGCGGGGGACTGGGCCCGAGTGCTAATTGCAGTAATAATTATGCAAGTATGCCATAAACAATCGGTTTATCACTTTATCTGACATAAAAACTTAAAATTTGCTTATTTTTTAAAATTATTTATTTAGGTATACACTCACATTTCACATTTAATTTCAAAACATTTCATATAGTTCAAATAGTTCAAGTATGTATATATATATATATATATATATATATATATATATATATATATATAAGATAGTCTGTCATGCAAAGTATTCAGTTTAAAACTCGGTTAACAAGAAAAGTTCATCTTAGTCAACTGCTGAAGTTTTAAACGGATCAAAATTCTTGAATTATCCCATGGTTATCCAACACTCGGATCGGGTAATCCCTACTGCTCTATACCGAGATTTAACAATTAGTCTTTCTAAACAACAAAGCGGCAAATTTTAACCGATGAAAAACTGAAATATGGTGAAAAGACCGACGACTTTCCATTTTTTAGAAAAAAAGCCAAAAATAAGCCAAAAAATAGTTATAAGCCAAATGAAATTTTTCCAAGCCAAGCGTTGTAAAAACAAGCCAAATTAGAGAAATTTGGCTTTAAAAAAGCCAAACTGGCAACCCTGCTGTTGGCTTGTGTTGAATGCGTAGTTAAGATATTTGAGGAAGATCACTCGTGACTTTCATCAAATATCTTAATTACACATGCAGGAAAAATCTATTGTAGTCTTTTGTAGCTGAGGGTGTTTCACTGGGATATCCAAATGCCATCTCGTGATCAAATGCGCCTTCATTATTGGTTAACTAGCTCATGAATTATTCATGAATTTGAGAAGGGTGAATCCTGGGTGTATTAAAAACGAAGTGACTATCAATTCGCAGAGCGATCACCGCACGCAAACGGAGGCTCTGGGATAATCAGGGATTTTATTTGCGGATGATTCTCTACTCCCATAGAAGTCTTCATGCACTGGACAAAAATGTGAGTGAAGAACTGAATAATGTATGTCATTGGCTAGAAGCGAACAAGCTAACTCTAAATACCAGTAAATCCAATTTTGTCATTTTTTATTCCTGTCAGAAAACATTAGATTATGTACCAGGCATATATTTTGTATGCCAAATCTGTAAATAAATAAAAATAAAAACTCAAGGTATTTGATTACGAGAAAGTGTCACCACTGGAACTGAAAACCACCATGAAATACCTCGGATTGCTGATTGATTCAGACTTATCATGGAAATATCACATCGATTATGTCAGTCTCACTGATCAATGTCTTGCTCAAATTAAGTAGAATTGTCAGAATTATTGCTCGTCTTAGACACTAAGTTCCCAAGCATACTTTCCTAATTATGGAATTACACTTTGGGGTCAAGCTTGTAAATCTTGTCAGACATGTTGGCCATATTAATATAAATTGCTTCGTCTGAATATGAAATCATCCACGCAATGACCCGATTAATTTGCTATCAAAAACTTTTATCATCATTCCAGCAATGTCTAGTACATCACAATTAAGAATTGCCTACGATTCATACTTAAAATACTTACTAAATTTGTAAAAACTTCATCTTGAATATCCCGCTCCCGCTCCTTGAATATCTTGATCTCGCTCCATGGAGTCATGATGTCAACAATGACTTATGAAATACTTGGTGTACAGTAGTTATTTTGGCTTCGGTGGTTTGTCGTGAGTCAATCGTTTTATTCTGTGTTTTGATTGGCTCCGATTCTTTTGTTAACTTAACTTGCACGCACGATAGCAATGTATCTACTCGCGCATGCGCAGTAGATACAAAAATTGTTGAAATGTGTTGTATTTTAACTAGTTTTTATGACATTTCATGACCTTCTTAAAAATCACCACTCAGAATGTAGGAAATGGCATTTTCGAGACTCTAAATTTCAAATGTTTCCAGGGGGCATAGCCCCGGACTCCCGTAGGAGAGTCCCCTCATGGGAAAATTCTTAAAAAGGTCCTGTTCAGCCCCCCCCCCCCCGGACAAAAACAAAACTCTACGCCTATGAGATCTGCAGCGCGTGATAAGTTTTACCAACTTTGATCAAGGTTAAATATTCAAGCCAAGTCATTTTGTTTGACTGGTGTAAAAGTTTGGAATAGTTTGCCCTCTACAATTCGCTCCCTGAGTAAATCTGATTTTAAACAGAGATGCAAAAGTTTGTCGTTTCATCTTGTGACGACTATTTTGACCTTGCTCAGATGATATATTTCACTTTTGGTTCTTGAATAATTTCTATTTCGCTTACGTCCGGCTTAGTCTTTGTTTGAATACTTGAACTCTATAATATTCATTACCAACTCAGGTGATTATTCTAAAACAGTCAGTTCTGCTGTAACCTGTAGAGCATTTTTGTATGACATATATTTCTTGAGTAACCGTAAATTTAAACAGCTCAGAACTTGATATTATTTACTACTTTAACCCCCCACCACGAATAGCTTGCTAAATGTGGACGAGTTAATATTGTATCTACAGTATTATATTTAAATTGAAATAAATTGATTGATTGATTGATTGATTGATTGATTGATTGATTGATTGATTGATTGATTGATTGATTGATTGATTGATTGATTGATTGATTGATTGATTGATTGATTGATTGATTGATTGATTGATTGATATAGAATAAACCTGTCAGCAGGCATTTAGTCCTGATGCCCGAAATTGATCAAAACATTGTTTTGTTTCATGTTTTAAAGGTTGTATTATTTAGTAGTTATTGACGGAACGTGAGGTCTGTACTAGTGAAATATTGGACCGACGTTTTTAATCCGTGCGAGGTCCGATATTTCACTAGTACAGACCGAACAAGCGAGGTCAATAAGTAGTTTATTATATGGCTACAAGTGTTGTAAACGCTCGTATTCGCCACCATCTTTCTTGTGAACTAAACCAAAATGGCACATGTTTTCCCGTTTTTAAAGTACTTTCCGTTTAGCTTAATGTTTTTATTATTAGGAAAAATTCTCATATAGTCCTAATCAGAAACGCTTTCCAGAAACCAAGATTCAAATTTCCAAACTATTTTAGAAGGAATTAATCAGTGGTGTACAAGAAATAATATGTTGTTAAACCCCCGTAAATGCAAAGAACTCCTTGTTTGTTTTTGGAAAAATAATCCAAATTTCCCTCCAATGATCGTCGACAATCATCCCATTGAGGTGGTGAAATCCGCAAAACTACTTGGCGTAATTTTTAGTGATAACTTAAAATGGAATGACCATGTGGCTTATATCGTGAAAAAGTCCGCGAAACGCCTTTACATGCTTAAACTCCTCAAACGAGCTCGTGCTGACTCTAAAACATTGATTTCAGTGTATTCCTCATGTATAAGACCCATTCTGGAGTACTGCGCCCAAGTATGGCATTATAATATCCCTGAATACCTATCCAATGAAATAGAAAGAATCCAGGTAAGGGCGTTGAAAATAATTAACCCATCAACGCCATACAACGAATCCTTGTCTAAATTTAACATTCCAACACTATCTTCTAGGCGCGAACTGTTATGTTCGATATTTTTTAGAAATAAAGTTCTTCCCCAAACTAGTCCCCTCTCTGACCTAGTAGAATATATTGACCACTGTAGCTATAATTTACGTGTATCGAATAAACTCGTTCCAATTAAATGTAGAACAAATCGCTACAAAAACTCGTTCATTCCCTCATCTGTAACGCTATATAATAATATTTGACTCGTTTAATACTAGATATATTCTTGTTTGTAAATAATATATTATATTAGGCGCATGAAATATTAGATAAAGTCCGTGATATTACTTCCTTGTAAATAATTATATATTTTTTTAATTAACCCTTTTTGTAAATGATAGATGTATTTCAACCTTTATGGTTGCAAAGTCTATTTATTTAATAAATTCAATTCAGTTCAATTCAATTCAATTGGCTTGTTTTCGAGAAGCATATCGTTTACACGAGCTTCGATCACTTGTATCTGGAGTGAGCTTCGTGGCACTTACAGCAACTGCAGCTCTCGATACCAAGAAATGCATGATTTTGGATTCGCTGCTGATACGAATAACAATACACAATACAAGTACGAAGACGGGCCACATGCATTTGGCGTAATTTTTTAACGCGGGATTTCAACGACTTCCTCAAGAATATCTAAATTAATTTGCGATTTACCGTAGAGTGGTATTCGGTATTTTTTTCATCTTCTTCTTTTTTACAAATAAAGCAAACATTTTTTTCCTCATCCGTATTCATAGCAATCAAGTGATTATGACAGAATGCCCACAAGTTAAATTGACAATTTCTTTGCGTCTCAGTGGCGGGTAACGCACGTTTTTGGCCTCTTTCCATGTTAGCTTCTTGTTCAGCTGTTAATCCTCCAGTCCATAAGACATCTCCATATTCCATAACAGGTCTAATTACTGAATTATAAAACTTTATCAGATCTTTTTTAGGAGCACCATAATTCCTTAAAAGTTTTAAGAAGTACAGTCTTTTCGGCATTTTTTTATAATCGACCAAGTATGACCATTTCAAGTTGTCATCGATCCAAAGGCCAAGTAGTTTAAAGGAAGAGACACGGTCTAGTGGTGTTTCATATATTACCAATTTTGGAATCTCGGTTTTCTTCTTTCAAAAGTCGATAATCATTTCTTTACATTTTTCCGTTTAAAACCATGTCTTGATATTTTGACCAATTGACCACAGAATCTAATTTTTCTTACATTTTGCCAATTTGTTCCCCTTATGTGTGAGATGTTGTATTAAGGATTTCAGAGAGGGTAGTATCATCCATATAGATTATTGCCATATTTTCGTCAGTATTGGAAATTTCCCTGCATACTTCCTCTAATCCATTGATTTTTATAATAAAGGCAAGAGGACCAATTTTACTGCCTTGTGGTACCCCACCATTCGCATCCTTTAATCCTGATGTTAGTGTTACATTTCCAATTTTTGTCCTTTATTGTTTCCTTCCCTGTAAGTACGACGCAATCCAAGGAATCAGAGCCTCTCTAATACCCATCCTTTGCATATCCTGAAGGAGTTTATTATGATTAATTAAATCGAACGCTTTAGTAAAATCTAGGAAAAGCACTCTGATGGTAGTTTGAGGATTTTCCAGTGCCTGATTCCAGTTGTGTAATAAATTTGGCAGTGCTAAGATTGTAGATGAACCAGGGAGACCTCCGTACTGTGTAGGTGTTATGTTAGTTGAAACGTCCTGGGTCATCCATTCCACTGCATATGACTCTTGATTCTTAGAGAAAATACTTGTTAAAGCTGTAAGGTTTTTATTCATACTTAAGATGATTACTATATACATGTAAACTAACAAGTGCCGAGCCGCACCTTAATTTCAACCTTAAATACTAATAAGTCACGTGATAAACATGCATATATAAATAACTAAATATAAATAAATAAGTCATGTGATATCCACACATCTCCCTTTTGAGACTAACATAAAACTAACATAAAGAAATATAATTATTAACTACATATAAAATTAAATTACTGCAAAAAGGTCTATTAAACGTTATATAAGTTCAAGTTCACAAATTAAGTCTGGTTGGTGGAATAACTCTTCTACCCGAACGAGTCTTTACAACATTGGTGGGATTGTTGTCTCGGACGTTGCTTTTACTGGTAGTCTTTCCTCTTTGTGGACTTGGTGGTGACTTGTTTTCATTAGTTGTAAAGTTTTCTTTTTGTGGAGTGTTCGTGGGCGAATTTCTGCCGGAACACGTCTTTTGCAGGGCTTGGAACCAAGTGTCGCCTGTTCCTTCTCAGAAAAGACTGTTCGGTCTTAACAACATATGATCCAGGCTCCTTGCACTTTTGAACAACCACTGCAGGAGAATCCATGTCTGGTATCCAAATTCTGTCTCCTGGGTGCAATTGAGGAAGAACTGATGCTCGATGACGTTTGTTGTAATCTTCAGCCTGTTGACATTTGTAAGCTAGTTTAGTCTTCCGCAACTGTTCCATATCTGGCAATTCTGGGACCAGTTTTTTCGGTGACAACGGAAGGGTCGAGCGCAGTTTTCTACCCATCAACAACTCTGCTGGAATATATCCATTCTGGAGAGGCGTTGATCTATAGGAAAGAAGTTCCAAGTATGGATCTTCTGACTTGGTTAACAAGGCTTTGGCGGTTTTGACTGCTCGCTCTGCTTCTCCATTGCTTTGAGAGTAGCGAGGGCTACTCGTCAGGTGAGTAAATCCCCAATCTTCAGCAAATTTGGAAAACTCAGCTGAAGAAAATTGTGGCCCATTATCCGAGACAACAATTTCCGGAATACCATGGCGACAGAAGAATGATTTTAAATGGCTAATTGCGTTTTGTGCGTTAGTACCCTTAAGTGGAGCAATTTCGAAGAATCGTGAGTAATAGTCTACAGCGATAATATAGTTCTTACCATTATGATGGAAAAGATCAGTGCCCACTTTTTGCCATGGTCGTTCTGGAAGCGTCGTCGGTATCATTGGCTCCGCATGCTTCTCTCTGTGCTTGCAACAGGTTGGACAAGTTGTAACCCTATCTTCAATCTGCCTACTTAATCCAGGCCACCACACAGACTCACGCGCTCTTTCCCGACATTTGCGAATTCCTTGATGACCTGAGTGAATCTTGTCCAGGATATCCAAGCGAAGTGCCGACGGAACGACTAGTCGCGAGTCCTTCATCAACAGACCTCTCTGGACTGTAATGTTGGCTCTCTCCGACCAGTAAACCTGAAGTGCAGAATTCAGCCTCGATCTTTCTGGCCAACCTTCGGTACAGAATTCTATAAGTTTTCTGCATACCTCGTCATCTTGCTGGTGAAGTCGTAGTTCCTCTAATTTCCGCTCGTTAGCTGGTAAATTTTCAAGGATGTTACATACATACAAATTCAAATCTTCTGTCAGACGAATATCGGCTTTCGTAGGTGGTCTTCTGATCGGTACTCTTGAAAGATTGTCAGCTATGACTAACTCCTTTCCAGGTACATGGCAGATGTTGAACGGATATTTCATCAGTCTCATTCTGAATCTTTGGATTCTGGGAGGGTGCTCATCAAGATTTTTTGAACCAAACAGTGGGACCAATGGCTTGTGGTCTGTTTCGAGTAACATATCTTTTCCTAAGATATATTCGTTGAATTTTTCGCACGCCCAGATGGTTGCTAATGCTTCTATTTCAATCTGGGCATAGCGCTGTTCAGTGCTTGTCATGGATCTCGATGCATAAGCGACTGGTTTTCTTTCCCCACTCCCTTGTTCCTGCAGAAGGACGGCACCTAGCCCATACGATGAAGCATCTGCAGATAACGTCGTTTTCTTGTCAGGATCATAATGAGCGAGGACTGGTGTTGAACTCAATTCAGCTTTCAACTTGTCGAAGGCATCTTGTTGGACTTGTCCCCCAAAAAAATCGTTTTTCTTACTGAGAAGATCTCTAATTGGTTTTGTATTCTCCGCCAAGTGTGGGACGAATCTTCCCAGCTGGTTAACCATGCCAAGAAATCTGCGCACCTCACTTACATTTTGGGGTGTGTCCATTTCTCGAACTGACTCTGTTTTCTCTCTGTCAGACTTGACTCCATCTTCGTTGAGGAGATATCCTGCCAACTTGACTTCTTTCTTGGAGAACTCACACTTTTCTGGGTTGAGAGTGACTCCGGTGTCGTTGAGTTTCTTCAGTACAGCTCCGAGTCTGGTGTCGTGTTCCATCTGTGTCTTTCCATAAACGAGCATGTCATCAATAATGGAGATATGACCATCTACGCTTTCCAATATTTGGCTCATCTTCTTCTGGTAGTGCTCGGGTGCAGACTTGATCCCAAAAGGCATACGGTTGAAGTAGAACCTACCAAAGGGTGTAATAAATGTCGTCAGCAACCGAGAATCTTGGTCAAGCTTCTCCTGCCAAAAACCAGAATTACAATCAAGCTTGGTGAAGAACTTTGATTCACTGACTTGAGCCAACAAGTTCTCAATCTTCGGAAGAGGATATGTCTCTCTTAGGACACTCTCCTTGAGTTTGGTGAGATCCACACAGATTCGGATTCTTCCATCAGGCTTGGGAACAACTACCATACCAGCACACCAATCGGTGGGTACGTCGACTTTAGAGATAACGTCTAACTTTTCCATCCTCTCTAGTTCTTCTTTGACTTTCTTCATGAGGGGAAGTGCCACCCTTCTCGGTGTTGTCAACGCAAAAGGTTTTGAGTCAGGCTTCAGTTTGATGCTAAATTCTCCTTCTAACTCTCCCAAACCTTTAAACAGATTCGGGTAAGTTGATTTGACTTCTTTTTCAATCCTGCTGCTGTCATCAGATTGAATTACCAAACCAAGGGCGTCGATGGCTGGTCGCCCTAGCAACGGCTCTTTGAGATTTTCAAGGATGTAAATATCTTGCAGGGTTTCTTTGGAGCTTTCGGTCTTCAATTTTCCTTTGCATAATCCTTTCACGGGAAGTTTTGCTTGACCGGGTCCAAACAATACTTTGGAAGTCGCTTTGAGATTAGTTAGCCCAGTTCGTAAATAAACGGACTTCGGAATAACAGTGACATCAGCACCAGTGTCAATCTTGAATCGTACTTTGATCCTGCCCAACGATAAATTCACGAACCACTTGGCTTTGCTTTCTTCGCTTTCGATTGTCCCAAGAAATTCGGACTCCCGACTCGAAGCTTCTTCGCCAAGGTCTTCTGTAATCTCTCGGACTTTCCTACTTTTACATACCACGGCATAATGACCTTGTTTTCTACACTTTAGGCAGGTTGCATTGTTAGCCGGACAATCCTCTCGCTTTTGCGGTGGTGATTTGCCACATCGATAGCACTGATTTCCTTTCTTTACTTGCGGTCGAGAATTTTGTTGTTCTTTTCAATTGGTTTACCCTTCGATGGTGTTTTTCTGTTATTTTGAACACGGTTAATTTTTCCATCTTCGCCATCTCCTTTGAGAATTTCATGATGCTGTTTAATTAGCTCTGAAGACTTCGCCTCCTTGACAGCTTTATCCAAGGTTAATTTTTCGTCTTGCATAAGCCTTTGTGATAACTGAGCATTCCGTATCCCGACAACGATACGGTCTCGTATTGATTCCTCTTTGAGCGTACCAAACTGGCAAGTCTCTGCTAGTCCGTTCAAGGCTTCGATAAAATCAATAATCGACTCTCTCTCACCTTGTACCCGTTTGTTAAAGCGAGCTCGTTCAAAGATGACATTCGATCGGCCGACAAAGTGCGATGCAAAGCGTTCTATTACTGTGTCGTACACATAATCTGTAGAGCTGAGATTGAAGCTTTTCAATATCTCGTTAGCATTTCCACTCATAGCATAAACCAACGCGTTTATTTGAATTTTGTCGTCTTTCTCGTCGAGACCTGCAGCGATGCGATAACATTCGAAGCGTTCTTTCCATCGCTTCCACTCTTCAGGCTTCTTTGAGTCTAATTTCTCCGGTAAAGGAATTTGGGTAGTCGCCATTTGACTTGGTCAATACTACCATTCCTGACACCATGTAAGGTTTTTATTCATACTTAAGATGATTACGATATACATGTAAACTAACAAGTGCCGAACCGCACCTTAATTTCAACCTTAAATACTAATAAGTCACGTGATAAACATGCATATATATATACCGTAAATGTTCGATTTAGCGCCGCGGCGCTTATTAAAATTTACAATATTTTGGTGCGGCGCTTACTCGAGAGCGGCGCTTATTAAAAAAGTTGAAAAAATGCTCATAATACAACTTTAATTATCCATAGAAAAACCCAATAAATTTAACCCAATAATTTTCATAATACCCAATAGCACAATAAATTCAAAAAAAAGCGTCAACGTCCTGGTCATCGCCTTCTTCATCGTCGTCTATCCATAGACGTGGATCAGAGGCATCTTCGACATCTGAATCAGAGACTTCAAAGGGATTTGTGTCCGGCTCTTTTAGGATGGACAGCTGCGATCGAAGTACCTCGCGACCTTGACCGGCGAAAAACTCCAGTGATGTATTAAATATATGTTGATATGTTTGCTGATTCATCTTTTTCGAAGGTGCGGCGCTTAATCAAGAGCGGCACTTATTAAATTATCCTGCTTCTGGATGCGGCGCTTAATCGAGAGGGCGCTTAATCGAACATTTACGGTAACTAAATGTAAATAAGTCATGTGATATCCACACAACAACCTTGTTAGCATCAATCTGTTAACAACTTGTTGAGTGCAGAGCGGTAACAGGTTGTTGGAAAACAACTTGTCTTCAGTCTATTGGAGTCATCAGCCTTGTTACAAGTTGTCAACAACCTGTTACAGACATGTTAACAGACTGGGACTGGACAGCCAGTGCGAACACATGACGGTGACAGCCTGTTTAACAGCCAGGTATGTAACAGCTTGTGCGTTTTTACATGCGTAGCCGAGATGTCGCGTTGTGAGACCGAGATCTCAGTTACCCTAGGGCTGGTGTTTCCCCATGTAAACACGATTGACTGGGCTGGCTCGCCTACCCGGGCTGGCACTAAAAGCTTCGTACACGCGACAAAATTTGTTTTTATCAGCTTTTTTCGACATATTAATTAAAACAACGTATTTCGACACATTATTTAAAACAATGGGACTTCGTGTCTTACCAGAACTGACAATTTACCAGAACTGACAAATTACGCAATTAGCACAACAAGCAAGCCAGTCCGGCTAGGCGAGCTAGCCCTTCTCATGTAAACACGATAAGAATCATCTCGGCAAAGCGGGCTAGCTCAACTACCCAGGCTGGCTCACTTCCATATAAACACCCCCTTGGTTTTACACGTATGTAACGAAACTTGAATTACATCCTCTGCCCACAAATGTATAAGCGTTCTAGTTGCTTCATCTGACCATATTTTCCCCAACTTTTAGTTGTAGATGACTTTGTAGA
This sequence comes from Corallium rubrum, assembly GCA_964035015.1. Classification (NCBI taxonomy): domain Eukaryota; kingdom Metazoa; phylum Cnidaria; class Anthozoa; order Scleralcyonacea; family Coralliidae; genus Corallium; species Corallium rubrum. The sequence goes on along the minus strand of CAXIUP010000266.1, from coordinate 226,646 downwards.
CACCATGTTGCCTGTTTTGAAGAATGTGCGCTTGCGTAAGTTGCTTTTGGTCCATGACTACCTCTTGAGGTGGTCTCGTTTACACAACGAAAATTAGGAGTACCGTGCCAAAAACATTAGCAAGCGTGCAGAAATTTAAGAATGTCGTACCAAAAACTCGTGTCGTGTAAACGGGGCTTACAAAGATATAGAACATTTTGCGATAAGTCATTATGCAAAATGTGACGAAGTTATCTTGAAAGTCAAAATTTGCATATCAAACAAACTGAAATATCTCCACAACGAAGCAAGGAAACAAAAAGCTGCAAAAAATGTTACTTTGTCGTTTTAATTGTTGTTTCAAATAAAACAAACTTAATTTTCGTTTCATGGACACTGTCTAATCAGAAACAAACCAAAACCTTTCCCATCAGCTTATGGACAAAAGTTGGCGCTTACGGTTACATGTTTTCTAAAGTGAGTTTTGAGGGATCTACTCTTGATCCTTTTTGAGTTTGTCAAGGTCGATACTGGTGTAGTTAGTATCCTCATGAGTGCGGTGGCCTCTCCTTTGCAATAAGATTGCACATCATGATACCCTAATATCTTGAAAATTTGAAACCCCAATTTTAAAACAGTAAGAATCACGATTATATAAACGTATTGTATACAATCTCAATCTGAAATCCGAATATACATAGTAATTTTGGAACATAAACTTCTAAAACATATCCCCATGGGTCCACGACAATGACAAATCCCCCTCAAAATGCAGGAAATACTATTTCAGAGACTCTAAAATTCAAACTTTTTTCCGGGGGCATGCCCCGGACCCCCTGGAAGTTTGTCGCACCTTCGGCGCTCCCCTGCCACCACGTAGTAAGTATTGCCTGTATTGCCCCCCCCCCCCCGCGTCCTTGTTACATATTCTGAATTCGAAAGAAAAAACTGAGCACCTTATAGTCACCCCCCTTGCAAAAATCCTGTATCCGCCACTGTAGGGGTCTTCATCAAAAGCCTGTAAGGGTTTCTAGTAGGCCCCTAGCCCTTTATTATTATAATTTTATACTCTCTCGTCTTCAGATGTTGAATTCTCTGTTAATATACTCATGCTGATCAAATGCTCTATATCGTCCAATGATACATCGTTTTGGGTAAAACACAACCTTTCATTTTCCAAGCATGTTATTGTAGAGTAAGAAAATGTTGGAGAATTTGAATTAGTACTGGAACTCCCAGAATGACTTAAAAGATCTGAAGATAATTTTGTCAGGTAATGTTTTCAGGGTTGGTAGATTGCTGAATAAATAAGCCAAATATTATTATAATAACCTTTTGTTTTCTTTGTTTGAAACAAAGAAATCAAAGGGCCGCTTATAACAATGTTTGGCTTATTTATTCAGCAATCTGGCAACCCTGAATGTTTTTCAAATTCAGAATTTGTAAAACTATAATTAAATGCTTTCTTATCTTCATTGGCTTTTGTTGGTTTTTTATTTTCTATAACATTTTCGGGTAATGTATTTAGCTTAAAATGTATATATGGGCGAAATAACTAACTAACTAAATAAATAAATAAATAAATAAATAAATAAATAAATAAATAAACAACTGTAGCCTACAGTCTAACAAAATTAATATTAATCTCATTAACTCTGGTCAGTGCGTTTGTCGAACAGCGCTGACCGGAAACCATTTTGTTTACATTAAAGATCTTGCAGGCCCACTCAAAACTGTGGCCTCTAGGGCCTAGTCTCGCTGTGCATAATGGGATAGGTTGCCATTTTGTTTACAGGATCTCGCAGGCCCGCCCACTGACCTCTTTTGGGTATTGCCACAGAGTAGTAATACAACCAGAAGTCCAACTCCCGTCGGAACCTTGAAGTTTATATCCTCGCGCATGTCGCCTCGCGCATCTTGGTTCCTCGCCATCCTACGCCATCCCACGCAATCCTGGCAAGTTCCCCCGGCAGTTTGGACCTTCAAAAGAAGGTTAAAACTGCCGGGGGAACTTGCCAGGATTGCGTAGGATGGCGTCGGATGGCGTAAAATATCGCGCCTGCGCACTGAAGAAATGCGGACAAGTTTTCACTTGAGTCGGACTTCTGGTTGATCCTTATTCTGTGGTATTGCGTAGGATGGCGAGGAATCAAGATGCGCGAGGCGACATGCGCGAGGATATAAACTTCAAAGGTTCCGACGCGAGTTGGACTTCTGGGGCCGGTTATATGAAGCCTAGATAAATCTCTATCCGGTGGATAACTCGCTATCCGGCGAATAAATTTTATCCAGAGTATAATTTTGGTTGTACGAAGCTTGGATAGTATTATCCCGCGGATAAAAATTGCTATCCGCTTGATAAATTTATCCGGGGTCGGAGGGTAGTTTAAGTTCACTATCCAGTGGATAAAATTGACGTGTTCATGTTGTTGAAACTATAAAATTAAGATTTTTAATAAAATGGTGTTATACAGGTTTTCATTTGAATATTCTTCCTCGAGTACACAGACGAGCAGACAGAATTTACAGACGAGAAATAGAAAACTTTAACATCTTACAATATTATGCCAAGAGTGAGTTGCGAGCACGGTATCGTTTTGGTAGACAAGCAATCGCGTACATAGTCAACCTTGTAGAAGAAGAAATAAGCCCTGCAACGAACCGAAGCTGCCCTATTTCGGCGACAAACCAAGTGTTGATAACACTTAGATTTTTGGCTACAGGCAGCTTTTTGCAAGTAATGGGGGACACCGTTACTGGGGGTAGACAAAGGCCGTACAGTTAGCAGGGTTTTTCATTGGGTAACCTTGGCTATCGCTCGAAGACTTGACGAGTTTGTGAAATTTCCACAAACGCATGCGCAACAGGAAAAAGATGTGATAAAGCAAGGGTTTTATAATCTCGGAGGTTTTCCTTTTGGCATTGGTTGTGTTGACGGAACACGCGTGAGGATCTTTGCGCCTGCAGAAAATGAATGGGATTTTGTAAAAGACAATTTTATTAAAAGTTTATTAAAATTAATTCATCATTACATAGCAACGCTTAGGCCCGTTTCAAACGTCGAATTTTTCATGCGTCGAATACAATTCGTTAATTAAGTGCATGATAAGTTTGACGTTTGAATCGATTAAATTCGACCGTTTTGATTAAATGCGACTGCGAATTAAATTCGACTGCTTAGGTCGAATAAAACGACCTTGATGCGACTTCGATTCAAACGTCGAACTTTCCCGAATGTAATGCATAAATTTTTTAATGTATAATAATTTTCGATACACGTAAATGACATGCGCAAACGTTGATTTCGCGAGGAGAATCGGGCTTCTGAATAAGTGTTCTACACTATGTCCCACCATCAAGGATTTCGAATTATTTGACGACGACAAGAGCGATGGATGCTTGTGGTTGCATTTCTGCCTGCTATAATTAATAAAAGCAGATCTTATTACCATGTATTGTAAAGTACGTGTCATCATTTTTCGCCGTCGTTTTGACTGTTGAATATAATAACATTGTAAATATTAATTTGCTTTTGGTCAACTTTCGAGTTGGACTCCTTTGCTTTCGCCATGTTGTTATAGAAATGATCATTTTAAATTATATTCGACCACATTAAATTTGACGTATGAATCATATGTCGAATACAATAATTTGGTCGACTTTAATTGGTATTATATTCGACACATGAAAAATTCGACGTTTGAACCAGGCCTTAGCGACCAGCTTACATGTGAGTAAAAACCATAGAGAAATTATACTTAGAATGCGTGCTCCAATCTCTCGTCAGTCAAAAAATTGTCGACACAAAATGGCGGATTTATAAGGGCAAAAGGAACTCGCCCCAGGACTTTTTGACAGTTTTTAACACGGCTGCGGTTGGTGATGTTGTGGAGTGATGGATGTATTTTAGTACTGAATTTCTTTGTTTTTTGTACCGGAAAACTTGCTGGATTGGTGAATTTTGTAAAGATGAAGTGCACTATCCTTCGCCAAAACATTTCGAACATTAAACTCTGGATGTAGACATGCAGCGACGATAGCGGCCTTTTAATACGAATGGTTTTAGTGTTTTTACTGTTTTACATTATATTTGAATGATTCCCACTTGCCAATCTGTATGTGATTTATACTGAATGTGGAGGATTAATCCAGGAGACAGTAAGTGGGTTTTTTTCTCTTTTTTATCCAATCTAATAAGGATTTCTAGCTTGTGATTTTTGAAATATAAAATATGTTTATGCACCTGTCATACTTTTTATACATCAGTCTTTTCGACATTTATTTATATTGACATATTAAATCCGTGTTTTTTTAAAGATTTTCTCCTAGTTTCCATTACGTATTTGATTATTTTATTTTCTTTTAAACGGGCTTTGATGCAGACAATTTCTGAGTTTCAAGTTTAGCACTTTTTGTTGCTTTTTGTAATTGTGGTGAATTGATCGAAATATAATTTTGAACTTATAGTTTTTAATACTTTTAATGAAACAAGTGTCTTAAAAATTGTTTTATTTTATGCTAATGTGTATGTGGCTGATTTGTTGTCTTGCATGTATCCAATTTATCCCTATGAAACGTCCTCCAATTCTTTATTTTGAGACGCGATCATTGTTGTATATATATCCCACCCCTTTGCAAAATTCAAAATGGCGGATCTATAAGGGCAAAATAAAATTTAATTTGGACCCCTGTCACGTGACAGAGCACGTATTCTAGGTCTATTATTTCTATGGTAAAAACATGACGTGACGACGATTTAGTCATTTGTCAAGTACTTATCCAGTGGATAGTTATCCCCCCCCCCCCCCCCCCACTATCCATGCTTCGTACAACCACTTTTTATCCAGTGGTTAACTATCCACCGGATAGCAGATTTATCCACTGGACAGGCCTTATCCACCGGATAAGCTATCCAGGCTTCGTACAACCAGTCCCTGGTTATTTACTATTCTGTGTCCGAGCTAGACTTTCTCAAAGTCCTTTTCAAAAATTTTTGACCTTTCGACGTTTTTGACCTTTCGGTTCCCCGTTGAAAAGGACTTTTCTCACCTGCAGCGCGTCAAAATTCACCGGTGAATTTTTCAACAGGTGACGTAATTCGATCGGGAAGTAATTATATTCAGGCTAAATTGCTATGCAAGTGCTAACTTTGAAAGTTGGAGTTAAACAGACTCTTGAAAACGTTTTAGTAGGACTAGAACCACTTTCCATTGCATGTACGACAACCCGAATCACGTCAAAACAGGGCGATGTACATTTCAGCGATTTCCCGCCAGATTATTTAGATTTAAAAACCGGCAAGCGAAATAAGTCCGCCTCTTTCCTCCCCCGGATTAACCGGAAGTAAATGGACGACAACACGCGATCTGATTGGCTACTGAGCCAAACTAGCGTGTTTCCTGCATTTAAAGACCATTTTGAATTTTTCACCGCCACCGATGAAACCAGGATACTTTGGCGAGTTTTTTGTCGTTTTTAATGAATTTTCAGTAGTTTTAATTCAAAGAAAAAGTCAGGAGTACTTGGATATGGATTTAGATCAGCTACTGACACAACAAAACGTTTTCACTGCAACGCTGAAGGCATTTTTATCGCTGAAATTGCCGAGGTGCTCGAAGGCACGTGTGGTCGTAGATGTGGAAAGAAGCTCGTCTTGAGACAGGTAATGTGTAGTTTTCTTGCCTTTATTAACGATTTAAAGACATTGTATAATCTAATAAGTAAATAACTTAGTCGATGGGTGATTGTTGAGTTTTTATGGCGGTTGAAAAGCTTGTGAATTATTCGAGTTTCGCCTCGTGTTTTCGCGGTCATGTCATGTGCTGTGTCAGCACTATTAAATATTTCAGTTAAATTTATAGTCTCTGATAAATTTTGTGGTGAATGCAGCTATCAGTATCGTTATTATTATGTAATATATAATATATCAACAACGAGTTTGAGTGTTTCATCAGGGTATTCAAACACGAGAAAACATGATGAAAGAGTGGTTTTATTGTTTTCTCGTGTCTGGATTCCCCTGATGAAACACGATATACGAGTTGTTGATATGCATCTCAATCGAGCGATTTCAATTAGAAAATGCAATTAAAATAAACCCTCATGAGATTTTATTTATGGGTGTGTGTAAAATTAATTCATACCAGGGACGTAGCCAGGGGGGGGGGAGAGCCAGGGGAGCCGCGGCTCCCCCCCTTTTGATATAAAAGTAACTACAAAACTGATGCACTATGAATTGTGTCAGGAAATAAACTGTAAACAATGTATTCAATCTACTGAGTGTATGCATTTTGAGTATCTGTGTGACGTTTCCGTGTTTTGAGTATTTTATATGACGTTTTTTGACCTTTAGAGTAGGTAAAATCTTCCTCCAAAATCCAGGAAATGGCATTTCAGCGACTCTCGATTTCAAAATTTCCCGGAGGAGTATGCCCCCAGACCCCCCAAAAATTTATTTTGATTTCAGGTCCCCCCCTTTCAAAATCCTGGCTACGTCCCTGATTCATACAGCAACTTGTTTATTTTGCATAGATGATTAAGATCTTAAGAATTAGATGAACACAGGTTTTCATCTAATATCTTGGGCTTTTAATACTGGAGTATCCAATTTCAATCAGGTGATTGAATGAACTATTGTAATTGGCTGATTATCTCATGAATTATTAATGATTTGAAATACTCTCAAACTCATTAATAATTCATGAGATAATCAGCCAATTGATCTTTCCACATGAAGTGAATGGGTCACATGATCATTCTTTTTGACAAATCTGATTGGCTAATGTCCATTGTTTGTCTGAAGTTTTGGATGTCCAAAGTTTTGGATGTCTGAAATTTTGCGAGAACCAATCAAATCTCTCAATGCATTATCCACACACTTCATGCGGAAAGGTCTATTACAACAGTTCACTTCATTCAATCACCTGATTGAAGTTGAACCAAGATATTATTAGATGAAAATCAGTGTTCATCTAATTCTTAAGATCTCAATTATTTATGCAAAATAAACAAGTTGCTGTATGATTAAATTTTACACACACTTATAAATAAAATTAAATTGAAATTGCTCAATTGAGATGGGCCATATCAATTACTTGTTGATCGTGTTTCATCCGGGGAATACAAACACTCGAGAACAATAAAACCACCAGCCTTTGGCCTCATTGCTTTCATCATGTAATGTTTTCTCGTGTACCTAAAACTTATTTCACATGCAGCCATGATGGAAATTGCTCCTAATTATAGTCTAGCTATTATTAATAACAGTAGATGGCAACATTAGTCACCTCAGATTTCAAGGACACTACTTAGGATTCTTGCTGATCCAAGTTCAACAACCTATAGGCAACACGCCTATAGGCAACCTATAGGCACTTACTGGTATAGACTGAACTAAGGGTTAACTCTAATTTGATTCCTGAGTTGATTGTACATAGCAGTGGTACATGTATGCACGGACAACCTTTACTTTGCAAATTATTTTTTATCAACCAGTGTTTATTTCAGGCCTAATTATCTCTATTTTTTATCTAAAACAGAGATAATGAATAATTAGTATGTAACCCCAAGGCAAGAGCACTTCATAAGCACATGACACAAATTATGACCCAGTGTCTGATTTGCTGCTGTACTTGCTTTGAAAAGCTTGTTACAAGCTGCAAAAATGCACTTGCACTTCCTAGTAACATTGAAACAGATTTACAAAAAAAAAGATTTTGGCTAAGGTTATTGTAACTGAAGGAGAGTATTTTGTACTATATTGTCTATTAGTATCTAAACTTGTACTGTACTATACTGTACTGCACTGTACTGTACTATACTGTACTGTACTGTGCTGTGCTGTACTGTACTACACACTACTGTACTGTACTGTACTGTATTGTACTGTACTGTACTGTACTGCCTGAACACACTTATAAGATGTTTGTATTTTAAGATTTGGTATAGTAGTTTATTATAATTATAGATGATCTTCATTGTTGAATTAAAGGGTTTGGCTATATTCTGTAAACCTAGAAACTCAATCTGGAATAAATTATTTGTTTAAACAACATTTTTTTGACTTTCAAATCTTGACTTTTTCCAAATATTCATCTGTTGTTATTAAATATACCGTTTTACAACGTTTTACACTTCACCTTTAAGAATGAACAGTTGTACCAAATTACTTATTCATGTAAGTTAGGTGTTTTTTCCCCATTAATCTTCCAGTGAGTTTTATTCAATAGAGATTTCGGCAACTCCCGTACAGCACAGAAGCCACAATCCTTTTGGTATAGCCTGATCCAAACACGAGGGATGTTACGAGACTTTCGCAAAGCGTGAGAAAACACGAGCTGCTAGGCGAGTGTTTTTTAGCTTTCGAAAGTCGAACAACATCCCGAGTGTTTGGATCAGGCTATCCAAACATGGAAACCCATTAGGTATTTCTTTTATAAAATGATCGACAATAAAATAACAGATTGTGTGAAAAAAAATTATGATAGGAATACATATTCTCCCGAAATTCATCACGTTTCGTTTACTACCAATCACGTTTCGTCTAGTTTCCCCCAGACTCATAAACAACCAATCACATTTCGCCTTGTAACGTCTTTGATGACGAGCCAGTCCCGCGAAACGAGAAAGAAAGTAATCCGAAAATTATTTTGCCGACAAATTCAACATTAAAGATGGGAATATCAATAAATAAGTCTGACCATCGAAACCTCGAAATAATATTATTAGGAAAACGTTTAAACATTACTAGAATCAACCGCCTCAGCCGTCTGCCTCTTGGTTTCAGAGCAAATACAAGAAAAACATTCTTGGCCGTAAAAAGCCGCTGAAACTGAAGCTTCCGAAAAATACTTTCATCGGCAGATTTCATTTGGATTTTATGTCGAGAGCTCTTGGGTATTTTACTTCACATCACAAAGCCTTTTTCTTTTACCAAGTGAGTTCATCAGGCAAGAAAATGAAAGGTATTTGAACAGCATGTTATTCCGTTTTAATATCGTTTTCAAAACGAAATCACGTTGTTTTGTTACCATATTAAAGTACAAACCACCGTATATTTTAGCCAGTTTAGCTTGGCTCTTGAACACAACAGGGTCAGAAAACAATTTCAGGCTTAGTTATAGTTCTCTCACAATATATAAACATAGTGTTGTTGTTTTTTAATGCCTTAAAAAGACTCAAAGACGGTGCTTTTTAACTTTATTAAGATTCGTTCAAGAAATTATTTGTTTGCTTGTAAATGGACATTTAGTATGTTACTAAAAAATTTAGACTAAAGTCTATAAAAGGCGTCACTCAAAATTGCTGCAAATTTCCTTATTTGGATAGCGCTTGCGTAGCATATACATGTTATTTTATAACGCAGCATCCTTTTTAGCTACTTCATGTTAGGTCCACATAATAGTTTGAGTTTCGCTACTTCACGTTAATTAGATGGTTTTGGTTAGGTTTAAGCATGTGTATTTTGTAATAGTAATTATGGCATTAGGGTTAGGGTCAGCACTACCATAAACAACTACGAACCAAACACATATAAAATGTGCCATTAAAAATATATTTTAAAAGTTTCAAAATTTTGCTCAAATGTGCTGGCAGATCGCGGGAAATGTCATTTTAGAGACCCAAATTTCAAAACTTTTCCGAGGGGGCATGCCCCCAGACCCCTCTAGAACTGTGCACCACAAGTAAAACTCAATCTGCCAAAAAAAACCGGACCTAACCTCTGCCCCAATAGTAGCGTCCCCTGTAAGTAGTGGCCCCTCAAAAATAGTGGCCCCCTAAAACTAGTGGCTTCCCAAAAACCAAAAACTAGTGGCTTTCTCAAAAAACCTGTTTTTAAAGGGATACTCCAGGCCCAAAACAAGTCTTGTTCAAATGAAAGACTTATGTGACCTTACCTCCGAATGGCTATTAGTTTCCTTCAAATATTTTTAGTTTGGGAGTAATTTGACTTTGTTTGCGTATTTTCCATATACTGTGAGCCGCCACTGTTGCTTGATTGCGGGCGAAAGCGGTCGCTCCCAATAGTGTTTTGACGTCATTGAGTGATAGTAAACAAATCATAGGAGCAGGGAAATCTGTCTGCGCATGCTTCAGCCGCAAGTCTACGGCGGGTTTTCCACTGGGGTTTTCTAAAGATAATCCAGTGTAAACAAATATGGCGGTCGGATGGCCAGGAAAAGGTTTGCTATTTAATATCGTTTCTTTTCTGCATTTTGAAATGTACAAGGGTCTCGACAAAAGCTACATGCATAGCCTGTAATAGAAGTTGTAAATAAAATAAAGAAAATACGCGGAATGTCGAAAGCCAAACAATATATTTACAAACCTGTGGCATGTCCAGAATGACAGCCGTATAATAACAGCGACAAACGCATGGTTTCGAAGACGAAATGAGGGGTCACCGGCAATTTTTAACGGTAAACATCTACCAACAATGCGTTCCCATATAACCAGGGAATGAAATCACATGATTTTCGTTTTGGAGCAAAAGGCTAAGTTTGCAGAAATTAACAATATTTGCATGTCGTCGTTACACTGTAATTAGTAGCATAGACAAGTCAAACTTCATTGTAAGATCTGAGCAAGATAAAAAAACTAATTATATATTTCTATGCATATATGCGAACGGAATTATACATAAATTTAGCACAACATTGTGGCAGTTAAAAGGGCTTGCTCGACATAAGACAGAATCTAAGTTCGTTTCACAGAAAGCATTAACTAGTAAGCAAGTCGTCGGATGAAAGGAATGAATACATAATTTACCTACCAATTTTCCTATTACTAAATACCCCTCAGAAATCAAGGGCAGAACTTGGATAAACATGAACCGGTAATTAAATTTTGGAGCAAAAGGTAAATTTTACGATATAGTCGATCAGTCACCCCCCACCAATTTGGCTCTAGTGTGGTTTCTCATACCGCCATTTCATCTTCCAATATTTATATAACCTGCCACTTGAAATATCTCCTTTCAAATCTCAGAACAATGTCCGTGTTGCCAGGAAATTATTGACATATGTTAAAGCTCTGGTTAACCAACAGATAGTTAGTAAATCCTGCAAACATCTTGGTGGTTATGTCTTCTTCACATTTTCAAATATATGATGTAAACAGCCACATAATTCAATGAACCTGCTGTATTTCTCAATAGCGGCAACAAATTTCTCTGCTCTTACAAATCATAACAAAAGATCTGTTTCAATCACTCAATGACGTCAAAATACTATTGGGAGCGACCGCTTTCGCCCGCAATCAAGCAACAATGGCGGCTCACAGTATATGGAAAATACGGCAAACAAAGTCAAATTTCTCCCAAACTAAAAATATTTGAAGGAAACTAATAGCCATTCGGAGGTAAGATCACATAAGTCTTTCATTTGAACAAGACTTGTTTCGGGCCTGGAGTATGCCTTTAAGTTATCAGGGTTTTTGTAATATGCAAATAAGTAAGCGAGGTAAGGATTAATCCTCGACGGATTTGACACGTTTTGTTGACGCTAAAACTACCAAGAAAAACCAAGCGAGCTACGCATACAGCTGTTAGAGTTTAAAGCAGTGTTTGAAAGAGAAAATTGTATTTGAAAGCGAAAAAAGTTAGCGAACTTCGAACTGAAGACGGTATGAATATTTAGTATTTTTCATTTCATGTACACTTAAGAACAA
>CAXIUP010000266.1:165000-205000 GCA_964035015.1 Corallium rubrum | reverse complement strand
TTTCGGTTTATCTAAACTCGCGTTGGAGAAGTTGTTTTGAATTTGGTGATTCCTATTGGCTGGAACCAATCAAATACAAAATAGGAAGTTAGTAAATAAACTTCGTGAAATGAATTGGTTAGACCGAGCAGGTTGAGATAGCCTGCGTCCCAACTCCACCCCCAACCAACACCGCTGCCAAACGTTTTGCACATGCGCGACGTCCGAGCTCGTCCCAGGCTCGTCCTCAGAAAAAGAGCAGGAAAACACTGAAATATTTGGACTGGTCCGAGAGTCCGACACAAAAGTTAAAATTATAAGCCTACTACCAAAAAGATAAGGTAGGTAATTTGTGCATGGCTTCCTTGTCAATATTGTAACATATTCTGAATTTACCCCTTCGTAATTTCCTTTACCCTTTTTTTAAAACACAAATGAATAGTCGAGCCTTACTTAGTCTTCACTGTCTGGTTGTTGTCGCCACGGCCAATTCCCACTTCTCTTGCAATGTTTACTCAGCGAGTTCACGCATGCGCAAACGTTTGGCAGCGCTGTTCCCCCAACCCCAATATACAGCCAGCTACACGGGCTAAGATCGGGGTTAAAAGGGATGACTCAAATTGACCCGCGGCTTTCTAAAATACCGTGTGGCATCAAATTTGTGAGTCCCAGGCCTGCGCTAAACGTCGCACAATAGACGAATTTAATTCAGACGAATTTAATTGTTTGAATTTTATTCGACGAAACTGCGACGTATAACTCGATTGAATACGACTCACGAATTAAGTTCGTCTCGGCAATTAAATTCGTCTGAGTTAGATGGATAATGCGACGACAATGCGTGTTCGAGTTACACGACGAATTATCGTCGCGTCGAATTAAATGTTTCTCTTCTGTCTGTGACAATTCCGCACCATGTTTTCAAGAAGTTGTTTTCAGGCTCCACGACTCCAAGTAAAAACCATCAAATTCGACTGAATTTCGACGTTGAACTCGACGTCGCATTTACGTCGCATTACCGATGAAGTTAATTCGAATTAAATTCGTCTAATGTGCGACGTTTAGCGCGCGATTAAGCATGATTTTCCCCAGACATTCTGAAAAAAGTACTTTAATTTGTATTTGTATTTGTAATGGTTTTGTCTGACAACAATATCTTCCTTTGGGCGGCTCAAATATTTTGTCCATTAGGGTACGTATTTGAGGACGTATTTTGGATTTTGAGTCATCTCTTTTAATCTCGAGCGGTGCTTGTTCTTGTGCAAACTGTGAACATAAAAACCTTCAGTTCCTCGTTTTGTGTGAATATCAACATGAACCTAGCTACTTACACCGATAAGCTAAATCTCGCCGATCTCCTTTGCTAAAAATTGCACTTAATAATTGACTAATTGTGCGCCCTTTAAAATGCCTTTGACAGGAAAATCAAGTTTGTCTTATTTGAAAGAACACTTAAAATGACAAAGTAACATATTTTGAAGTTTTTCGTTTCCTTGCTTCGTTCTTGAGATATTTCAAGTTGTTAAGTTCGCGAGGTTATGTTTTGCACCCGTGTTTGTTTGTTTGTTTGTTTGTTTGTTTGTTTGTTTGTTTGTTTGTTTGTTTGTTTGTTTGTTTGTTTGTTTGTTTGTTTGTTTGTTTGTTTGTTTGTTTGTTTGTTTGTTTGTTTGTTTGTTTGTTTGTCTGTCTATTTGTTTGTTTGTTTGTTTGTTTGTTTGTTTGTTTGTTTGTTTGTTTGTTTGTTTGTTTGTTTGTTTGTTTGTTTGTTTGTTTGTTTGTTTGTTTGTTTGTTTGTTTGTTTGTTTGTTTGTTTGTTTGTTTGTTTGTTTGTTTGTTTGTTTGTTTGTTTGTTTGTTTGTTTGTTTGTTTGTTTGTTTGTTTGTTTGTTTGTTTGTTTGTTTGTTTGTTTGTTTGTTTGTTTGTCACCAGGATGTCTCACAAACTACTGCACAGATTTTCATGAAAGTTTGTGGAAAGATTGGTCATTGACAAAGGACCAAACCTTTCAAATTTGGTTGAATTTGCTTGAAATTTGGATGAGAATTTAATATAAATCTGACCATAAGATTTTGTATCTACTGCGCATGCTATCGTGCGTGTAATGTAATGTAATGTAATGTAAGTTAGGTTAAGTTACGTTACGTTACGTTAACAAAAGAATGCCTTCGGAGCCAATCAAAACACAATAAAACGATTGACTCAAGACAAACCACCGAAGCCAAAATAACTATTGTAAACCAAGTATTTAATAAGTCATTGTTCACAGCATCGAGCAAGATATTCAAGGAGCGGGTTATTCTCATATTCAGCAAGAGAATGTTTTTACAAATTTAGTAAGTATTTTAAGTGTGAATCGTAGTCAATTCTTAATTGTGATGTACTAGACGTTGTTGGAATGATGATAAACGTTTTTGAAAGCAAATTAATGGTCATTGGTTCGTTGCATGGACAATTTCATATTCAGACGAGGCAATTTATAAATGAATGAATAACTTTATTTAAGTGTCGATGTATTTAGCTCTATTACAGCTAATTGGGGACACTATTTATATACGTTTTAAACTAAAATAGGATTTAAGATAAATATCTACCAGATCAAAATTTCTCTATTTTTACAATAATTTACCTACTAAAACTATTAAGAATATTTCTTAATACACCTATATACAATATGATACATAAATAGATAAATAGACAATGAGTAAAAAAACAATGAAAATTAAGTTGAGCATAAAATACAATTCCTGCAGTTATTATCAAGTATGCTTTCTAAGTCCTGTTCTCTAATATTCCTTTTAAAATATTCTAAGCTAGGTTTATCTTTATCTTCTTTGGTTAATTTAGACCATATATAAGGGCCATAGTATCTTAAAGAATGTTTCCCGTATTTTACTGAACTGTATCGCGGTATGTTAAAATCTGCATCTCGCAGTTTGTAATGATCAATGTTTTTATGAAGATTTCATTTAAGTGAACAGGACTTATTAAATTGTTCTTAATTTTGTGCATTAATATTGCTGTATCTTTCTTTTATCTGAAGCTCGACAAAAGTGCCACACCAAGTGACTATACGTAAGATGCGGTAAGATAGCAGACTTGTAAAGTTGTAGCTTTGCAGATGTAGACGTAATATCATTCCAACTTTTCTGCTACTTTTTCTACACACAGTCGTGACATGTTTATTAAAATCAAGAATTTCATCAAGGTTTACTCCCAGTACTTTAAGATCTTCTCTGTTAGGTATCTGGTAACCGTCAATACTAAGAGACACATCAATATCATCATCATTTGTTCGCTTTGGTTTTAACGTTATCGTCTGAAATTTTTCAGGATTCACTCTTAAAAAGTTTTCTTCATACCAGTTTGATGCTGTTACCATATCATTAACTAAATCATCTTTTACTTTTTGAATTTCTTTACCCATGGTGCAGAGTTGATGGTCGTCAGCATATAGATACAAATGTGGATTTTTCATCTGTAATGGCATATCATTTTGGAGCATGTTCCACAATAACGGACCTAATCAAACCAAATTAACTTGAAGAACGCATGTGGGTGTGTTCGTCGCACAACACTAAACATGTAGATATTCAAGCGATTGTATTTGATAATATCAAAGATATATAACCTCCGATAACTCAATATGCATGCATGCATGTAAGATTAATTTCCTTATCAAACAACCTGAAATATCTCAAGAACGAAGCAAGGAAACGAAAAACTGCAAAAGATGTTACTTTGTCATTTTAAATGTTCTTTCAAATAAGACCGACTTTATTTCGTGTCATGGGCACGGTCTAATCTACACTGCGAGTCAGAGCCCCTCTCCGACTTGCGCAGGCTTCGGGCGAAAGTAGGCACTGCCAACTGCCAACAAACTCGATATTTCTTTTTGAGTATACGTGAACGGTTGCCAAGATACTATTTTTGGCCCAGGCTCTAACAGGTTACTTGCTATTTTCCTGCTTACGTTGTGTTCATAAACTAGAACTTGTTTGACCAGTTTAAAACCTGACTGACTCGCCCCAAACTTGGGGCGAAGATCGAGTTTGTTGGCAGAGCCCCCAAAGCCTGCGTAGGTCGGAAAGGGGCTCTGACTTGCAGGGTATCAGGAACAAATCAAAACTATTTTAAAACTAAAAAACAAAATTCCATTAGTATATGGTTAAAAATTGGCGCTTACGGTTCCATGGTTTCCAAAGTGGTTTCCGGTGATCTACACTTGATCCTCGTTGAGCTTGTCAAGGCCAATGCTGGCGTAGTTAGTTTCCTCACGAGTGCGGTCTCGCATCTTGGAACTGTCAGGTTGAAGTAAGACTGGGTCCAAGGAAGCTTAGGTCAAGGCGTCCGGTTGCTAACGATGAAAGAGAAGAAGCATGGATTGTAAAAAGAGGATAAAGGACTGAGGGAACACTTAACTTTTTAGTGAGAGGCGGCGCGTTAAAAGACGTGCCGCGCTAAAAGACGTACCACTTGGTAGACCCTCACTTGTTGTGGAATAAAATATGTCTCAACTTTCTGGGCCGTTTTTCAAACGTTAAACAAACATACTTTTCTTCAATTATTCGCCCTGAAACTTTCACAATTGAAAGAGATACAGACAGGTAATCTCAAAATTTACTTTAATATTATTTTTTCCATTTCGTTGCATAGACGTATTTCAAAAACAAAATCGTGCGTGGTTGGCTTCGCTTTTACAACGTGTTCCAAGGTGGATGGGGAAGAAAGTACGGCCCTATTTTGATAATGTAAGCTAATGTAGACTTGTGGAATTTGCTGAAATCTATGCAGGAGAAATGAAGTTCGAGTCAACTCTGTACAACGTTGGCTTTCTCGTTCCCTTGTTCAACAGAAGAGGGAGGAATCGCTCGCTCTTCAGTCTTACAGGTTAGCATTTATTTAACAATTATTCGCCGAAGGCGAGGTGAATATCGGTGTATTATAACCGAGACGAAGTCGAGGTTATTATTCACCGATATTCACTGAGCCTGAGGCGAATAATTGTTTTAGTATAAATACACATTTTCGTACTTTTAGGAAGAGCATTTTCTTTAAAATTGTTAATTTCCTTATCTGTCGCATTGACAACTTTGGCTGGCGGCCATTTTGAATAAACGCTGTAGGTGATCATCGAGAATTAATCCGAAGTAGCTCGACCAATCAGCGCGCGTGATTTTCTTTAATCACCTGTGTATTTATTACTAATAAAATATAATATGTGTGATAGTGTAGAATGACTGTGTCGAGTTGTAGTATCGTAGAAAAGTTACAAAATGAGGTCAAAAAATTACAAGCGAGAATTCGTGGTAATGAGTAATGATTTATTTAACTTCGTTAAACACAGGATGTGGTTGCCCAATCATCCGAGCCAGAGGCTCATGATTAAAGTGCACGACACAAGCTAAGACCTAAGTGTTGATTTTACGGAGGGAGGAAAACCGCAGAACCCTGCGAAAAACCCTCGAAGCACAGGAGAGACCAACTAAACTCTACTCACGTGAAATTCAAGTTCGAGAACGGGGTTATTCCCAGACGGTCACCCATCCAAGTACTAACCCCGTCCAACTGGGCTTAACTACAGCGGTGAGAGGCAGCGCCCTAACAGCACACGCCACTCGTGCTTCGAATTTTATATTGAAACATCACGTTTATTATTTACGCAGTGGCTATATTTACGGGCCCGTAAACGAAGTTCGCCAGGCTATATATTTACGGCAATTCGTTCCCGGCCCCCACACCCTATATTTTCAATATGGTGCAATCTAACAGAATTGTGTATAAACAGTGAATTGAGTGAAACATTCGAGGTATAAAATTCGAATGGAGCCAAGCCGAACAATTGCCGGTGTGTTTACTTCCACAGCTATTTTGTGTAGTTGTACATATATATTTAATATCTTTCCAATTTTCGTTATGGCTCACGGCATATAAGCAAAAACAACTTAACAACCAAAATGACGTAATCTTTGCTTCAAGGCAGCGACAAACACTCATTCAAAGAATGAGGAAATTTAAATTTTTGAAAAGTCATACGACTTCACAGGAGAGTCAGCCACTGAATAGCACTTGGTTAGCTCTCTTCGATCCACAATCCTGATTATGCAAATATGTAATTTAATTACTCGGGCTAATGTGTACTGGCATAACGCTTAATGATGAGAGACCGAGTCTACGTTTCGGCTCCATTTTTTTTTGTTTTCTTTTTGTCTGTCGGGAATGGCAATTATTGCATCATCCGATCAGGCTTTGCGAAACTGATGCCGTGCATGTCAAATGCTTTCTTTCTTTGTTTTCCTGATGCCTGATCAAGTCTTTCTCGTCTCGGATGTGTTTTGTGTGTTCACACTGAGACATAGTTATTGGTCAGTAATGTCGCTGGCAAGTATCTTGTTATTATATACGCTTACAATCGCACACACCGTTGATTAAGTAACTTGACATATGAACGCTGTACATGTGTGGAAATAATACTTTCTTTCTTTTCTTTCTTTCTTGATGTCTGATCAAGTATTTCTCGTCTCGGATGTGTGTTGTGTGTTCACAGACATAGTTATTGGTCAGTAATGTCGCTGGCAAGTATCTTGATACATACAATCGCACATGCCGTTAATAGCTGTGTTAATATTTAATATCCGAAGAGACTCGACATATGAACGCTGTGTACATGTGTGGAAATACGTTAAATACAGGCAATCTTGTTTCGTTATTGCAAATTGTGTTTCTGTCGGAGAATTGGATTGTGTTTTGACTTTTGTCTGTGACCAACGTGTTTAATAGACTTTAGGTCCTAGCACGGCATGTGACAACCTGCGTATATGATCGTGTCAGCGTAAACAAGACACTTAGGATAAAGGAATGGGGGCTAACCATACTTACTCGCAGCCAGAGACTGAATTACGATCCGAAGGACGCAGATCAACGTGGCCGTGTCGAGGCATATCAACCGCCATACGACACAGTTCAGACCAGGAACACTCGAAGGGCCAGAACGATTCTGGGCAGGACCTTTTTATGAATGTTGCTAGGCCTTCTCGTTTCCAGCCTCTTCCCAGTCTTCCCAAGAACCCAAACCGACTACGCGGCCAAGCTCATGGCGGAAACGAAAGGCTTACAAACTAGGCTAGATTAACTGTTTAACTTTCAACTTTTGGCGGTGCAGAAGGAAAGCTAGTGATAAGAAAGCTACGCCAGTGAACCTTCGTTGATCCGCGGTGAGCGGGCTTGTATTATTTTATGCAGATGGAATAGTAAATGTCGGGAAACACTAAGGACATCATAACATCACAACTCTTCCTCAAACCAAGCTGTGAAGTGAAAGTATTTTCGAATTTTGCTAGGCCTAAAAACTAGGCTAGAATAGGACTACGACAGCCGTTCCTTTCGCCTTCCGCCTCAAATCAGAACGCAGCCTAGTGTCAAAACTTGCACGCAACGATGATGCGCTGGCTTGCTGGCACTCAGTATCAATGACTTACTTTCTCCGGTGGTGGTTTTGGTGTTATCTTTGACTTATCAACCACCGCATACACAGGAGACAAGCTGTTAGCAGCATCTGGAGGGCTCTCGTTACCAGCATCTGGAGGGCTCTCGTTACCAGCATCTGGAGGGCTCTTCTTACCAGCATCTGGAGGGCTCTCGTTACCAGCATCTGGAGGGCTCTCGTTACCAGGTCCTGCTTCGTCAGCTGCACGAGCCTGGTCTATCTTCGCTTGATCAACAGATTCATACGCGTTGCCTCCATCCATACTGTCACCCATAGCGGCGACATAACTAGGATTTGAATGATTTCCCACGTCATCTCTAGAAAATGAAATGACAGATTCAGTTATATAACCAGACACAGTGCTAACGGCCGATACCTTACTTGGTTAACGTAGCGCGGAACGTGGCGTGAAAAAAGGTAGCGTCAAAAAAGTCGCGTTAAAAATCTCGCATCAAAAACGTCGGGTCAAAAACCTCGCGTCAAAAAATTCGTTTAAAATGTCCTGTCGAAAACGTCGCGTAAAACTGTCCCGTCAGAAAAGTTGTGTCGAAAAATTTCCGTAAAAAAAATCGCGTTAAAAAGGTCGTCTCGAGAATTTGCGTCGAAAACGCAAAAATCTCGCATCAAAAAAGTCCTTTAAATAGTCGTGTCAACATAAACGTCGCGTCTAAAAAGTCGCGTAAAAATGTCGCGTTAAAAAGGTCGTGTCAAAAATGTCGCGTCAAAAATGTCGTTTCAAAAACGACGCTTCAAAAAATTTTCCGCCAAAAGTCAGCTCAAAACTTGTGAAAAAATTCTCGCTTGTATAACGTGTCAACAACGTCGCGTTAAAAGTCTTGCGTTAAAAAAGTTGTGTCAAAAAAGTTGCGCCAAATACATCGCGTCAAAAATGTTCCTTGCTATCGCTTCAACAGAACGAACTGGCAGAACTCACAGTTGCTCTGTTTGGTGTCAAAACTGATGTCGCGGCATAAAAGTCGTTTTTAAAAAACTACTTACTCTCTTCCAATCATGTCTCCTAAAAATAAACGAAAATAGTCTTAGTAAGAAAATTGTGTTCTATGAAACGAAAATTAGGTTTCTTGTATTTGAAACAGATCTTAACGTCACACTATTTTAAAATGTCTTTGACAGGAAAATTAAGTTTGTCTTATTTGAAAGAACACTTAAAATGCCGAAGTAACATCTTTTGCAGTTTTTCGTTTCGTTGTTGAGATATAGACGAAATTGGAGTTTCCACTGCGCATACAATCTGAGTCGGGATAAAACGTAGTTCATTTATAACATGAGGCTGAAGCAGCCGTAGTAAACATAACATTTCTGGTTTCAGAAACTTTTTAATGTTTAGGTATTCGGTAAGGATAAACTTTGCTTATCGATTATCCTTGACAATAATCCTAAACGTAGTGTCTAAAAATAATGAACTCAAAATATGAAAAAACAGTCCCAGCCTCTGTTATCTTCCCGTTATTCGTTAATAGACACGATGTAATTTGCATAGGGGCCCAAATTGAATAGTAAACTAATTTGCATGTGGGCCTAAATGAAACTACGATTTGGTGTATTCCAGTTTGTTTGATATACAAATTAAACATCTTAACGTCACGTGTGCATAATGAGTTATCAGAGAAGCAGATGAATAACCTTCTTCGATAAGTCATTATGCACATGTGACGTCAAGATGTTTAATTTCCATGTCAAACAAAATGAATATCTCAAGAACGAAGCAAGGAAACGAAAAACTGCAAAAGATGTTACTCTATCATTTTAAGTGATTTTTTCAAATAAGACAAACTTAATTTTCGAATTGTGTGTACTTTAAAGGATGAGTGTCCACCAGGGCGTTTATATAGGGGGCGGTGCAGGGCGCTTATATACGGGGCGGTGCAACGCGCTCATATCGCGCTGATCGATGTGTGATGCACAAAAGGACTGGCACGAGCGTGCTTCTGAGCAAAAGTTGATCAAAAGTGGATTTTTGGGCACTGTGACATTCTCGCTGTTTTTTCTTAAACTATGTAATTTTGGAGGAACCTTTTGCAATGTACCGACGAAGTACTTATTCGTTTAATGTATGAATATTTGTTTGGCGTAAAAAGTTGTACTATAAAGGAGTTATTATGGATAATGACTCGATTTTTTGATGACTTCTATCGAGGGAAAATTTCATTACAAGATTTGAGCATGTTAACAGGTCGTCCACGCTTAGGAATTCAGGTATGTTGAAGATTATAATAGTGTGGTTATATCTTAAAGTTTTCATAAAAATCGGAGTTGATTATTTGGAGATATAGCGTTCGGATGTTAGGTATTTTTATGGCTTAACTCTTGCCTGTTTAGTTCCTCAATTGCTGCAAGAGAAGTAAACAAAACTTATAGTTTTGCCATGTTACGATTCTTAGTAATTATATCAATAACTTTATCGGGTTTTTGAAGCATTAGATTAGAATAACTGTAAGCTGTAAACAAATTTTACTCTCCGATCAATTTATTAAAATACGACTTGCTGGGACGCATGCCGAGCGCATTATGTGATAAACTGTCGTCCACACCTTGTAATTTTGTCATCAGATAGCCAAGATGACTTCTTGTTAGGTTTCATTGAGAAAATGCAAATTGGAGTTGATTATTTCTTGATATTCAATTGGAAAGATGACCTACCAGCTAAAATTCAATGCAAGATGTTGTCTTCTATCGAACATGGCCAAATGATAACGTGCACAAACAAAGATTTCCAAAGACTTCTTGCGTCATTTCTCTTGCGAAAGCAACGGTACGGTTCATATCTTTCAGCAACATATTTGTTCATGTTTCAGCAACGACTCCGAATTTTTGGGAGTAACACCAGAGAATATATTAGCTGAATCCACTGATATATCGTATGGCTCGGCAATTTCATCCACGTCCTCTAAAACTCAACTCAGAGACTTCCACATCAAGCGTATTTTACCCGCCATATTTTGGACTTTCCTGACTTAGCGTTCGTCGCTATGGTGACAGGGGGCTTGTTACCAGTCCTCTGCATTACACATCGATCAGCGCGCCCATTGCCGTTTCACCGCCCCCTATATAAACGCCATGGGGCGGTGAAACGGCAATAGGCGCGCTGATCGATGTGTGATGCAGAGGACTGGTAACAAGCCCCCTGTCACCATAGCGACGAACGCTAAGCCAGGGAAAGTCCAAAATATGGCGGGTAAAATACGCTTGATGTGGAAGTCTCTGAGTTGAGTTTAGAAGAGGACGTGGATGAAATTGCCGAGCCATACGATATATAGTGGATTCAGCTAATATATTCTCTGGTGTTACTCCCAAAATTCGGAGTCGTTGCTGAAACATGAACAAATATGTTGCTGAAAAGTATGAACCGTGCCGTTGCTTTCGCAAGAGAAATGACGCAAGAAGTCTTTGGAAATCTTTGTTTGTGCACGTTATCATTCGGCCATGTTCGATAGAAGACAACATCTTGCATTAAATTTTAGCTGGTAGGTCATCTTTCCAATTGAATATCAAGAAATAATCAACTCCAATTTGCATTTTCTCAATGAAACCTAACAAGAAGTCATCTTGGCTATCTGATGACAAAATTACAAGGTTTGGACGACAGTTTATCACATAATGCGCTCGGCATGCGTCCCAGCAAGTCCTATTTTAATAAATTGATCGGAGAGTAAAATTTGTTTACAGCTTACAGTTATTCTAATCTAATGCTTCAAAAACCCTATAAAGTTATTGATATAATCACTAAGAATCGTAACATGGCAAAACTATAAGTTTTGTTTACTTCTCTTGCAGCAATTGAGGAACTAAACAGGCAAAAGTTAACCATAAAAATACCTAACATCCGAACGCTATATCTCCAAATAATCAACTCCGATTTTTATGAAAACTTTAAGATATAACCACACTATTATAATCTTCAACATACCTGAATTCCTAGGCGTGGACGACTTGTTAACATGCTCAAATCTTGTAATGAAATTTTCCCTCAATAGAAGTCATCAAAAAATCGAGTCATTATCCATAATAACTCCTTTATAGTACAACTTTTTACGCCAAACAAATATTCATACATTAAACGAATAAGTACTTCGTCGGTATATTGCAAAAGGTTCCTCCGAAATTACATAGTTAAAGAAAAAACAGCGAGAATATCACAGTGCCCAAAAATCCACTTTTGATCAACTTTTGCTCAGAAGCACGCTCGTGCCAGTCCTTTTGTGCATCACACATCGATCAGCGCGATATGAGCGCGTTGCACCGCCCCGTATATAAGCGCCCTGGTGTCCACCTAATGCTTTGCGCGCTCACAATGCACCCTCGCGGCCATTTTTCGGGTCACGAAATTCAACAAGTGAAGCAATCCCTCGATATCTGAGCAATCCTTGCAGTAAATTACTCAATTTATGTTTTTCGTGAGAGCAAAGATGATTTAGTAAGTAGTTATTGTCATATTTTTTATATTTGATTACCCTCAGAGGGTTGTGGAGTTGTATTTCGAGACAAGTATTCGTCAATCGGCGTTTCTTACAAAACCAAACGAAGGCCAGACAAGAGATCGTAACTAAACGTAGACACTAAATTAGATGCCATTAATAAGAGCTGGTTAGACTCAAAGTTTTGTCTTTTCAATAAGACGCATAATTCGTACTGCTGTTAGTTGTTTACAAGTGGTTTACCTGTTGGATTGCGTCTCCGATTAGGATTTGTTTTGATTCGGCGCTCTTGTTCTCTGGCGTTTAATTTTCAAATGCAATACTGCAGTTTATCGCACTGTTTTGTTTGTAGTTGCAGGCTCCTTTCCCTTCGAATAGGCTACAGTAACACAAGCGTGAAGACCATCCAATATTTTTGAGTTCTCAGACAAAGACAAATCATTGTCAATTAATTTCACGCGGAGCGTCAAAAGTAATATATTTCTCTTCGACACGTACTGTTTCCTAGAAAAGCCTATAAGATCCTTTTAATCTTTTATTCCCTATATTCTATGAGCAGACAGACATGCAGAAATACGTTAGAAATGTGGAGCGTGTATACAGCATACAGAAGTGTTTATATGCACAGTCTGTAAAGTGCGAAATAATATATATGTACTTGAAAGACCGTTGTAATCAAAGCCGTTGCGAATAGAACACGCTAACACTGAGATTCGTGGAGTGTCGTTTATAATTATTTTCGACAAATTCTGAGTCAGACATCGCTACAAATCAATTCAAACGACTTTTGAAAGCGTATAATATCATCGGCTGAGAACCAAACAATGAGAAACTTAATACGAGAACAAGAGCGCCTAATCAAAACAAATCCTAATCGGAGATGAAATCCAACAGGTAAACCACTTGTAAACAACTAACAGCAGTCTTATTGAAATGACAAAACTTTGGGTCTAGCTAGCTCTTATTAGTAGCATCTAATTTAGTTATGATCTCTTGTCTGGCCTTCGTTTGGTTTTGTAAGAAACGCCGATCGACGAATACTTGTCTCGGAATACAACTCCAGGGCCCTCTGAGTGTATCAAATAGTATCAAAAATATGACAATAACTACTTACTAAATCATCTTTGCTCTCACGAAAAACATAAATTGAGTAATTTACTGCAACCATTGCACAGATATCGAGGGATTGCTTCACTTGTTGAACTTCGTGGCCCGAAAAATGGCCGCGAGCGTACATGACCAAAGTGATCGCGTGCACTCTCATCCACTGATCTCATTGCATTGTGAGCGCGCAAAGCATTAGGTGGACACTCATATGTATCTCAGGCACGGAGGAGCGATATATGAAGGGTTGGGCTAAAAAGGGGGTCAGAGGGGAGGGGGGGGAAGTCTCCCTCTAAAGCCTGGTGTACATATAATCGCCATGATCTCCGCGATCGCTCAAAAATTAACTCGGCATATCATCAACAATCATGTCGCTGTTTCCATATGATCGCTAAGGCGGCCATTTGTTGATCGCGGCCATTATTTTAATATCTGCTGGGATCCATGGTTGATTGCGGCCATTAGCCACTTCGGAAACTGCAGGGACTGGGTTCGAATTAGCATCTCCCGCGGAATTGTGGGGTTGTTTTTTGGGACGCTTTGTTTTCAACTCGCTTCTTATTTTGCCATGTGGCCTCGTTAAGTTTGTTATATTGTCAATTTGCTCGCGGATTTCATTCGTATTCGTAATAGTTAAAGTCCAATATGAATTTGTGGTCTGCACTCGTAATATTTTAACCTAATTGTTTTAATTGGTATACGAATTTTCTCGTTTGGTTCGTTTATCTTTGGTATATGTAACTCGCTACCTGTTTCTCCGTCCGTATCTCCTGTCGATGCTGAATTATATTGTTCATCTTTTCAACTCACTACATCGTATTCCTCCATTTTCCACGGGACTCGCGTATGTCACTTACTATAAGTTATTAAATATTTTGCCACTTGTATCTGTAATATTTTCAGTTCGCCATGAATTTATGTATTCCTAGATATTTTCGTGTATATTTTGTTTTTTGCTCCCTACGTCTACATATTACGCCGTTGTATTTGCTATGATTCCAATTCGCTACGAATTTCACTCTGACTTTGTATTCGAAATATTTCAATGAATCTTGTCATTTATACTTGAACTGTGTTAACTCGCTATGATTCCTGTAGGCTACAAACGGCTGGAATATTGAAAATATTATAGAAAACACTAACTGCAACATTCGCACCAAGAATCAAGTCGAAATGATTAGTCAGGATACAAACGGCGAAATTCGCAGTCAGCTGGCTAAAAATATTACAAGTGTGCTGAATGACAAAATACCTAGAGACTGAAATATTTGGAAAACCAGTGACGCAGTTCCCACCGAGTTGAAAAAATAGCAAATAAAAACAGCAAATTCCGCAGCGAGTTATATAGCAAAGTCAAAGACAAACTGCAACAGAAATCTCAAATTTGTAGCGACCCGAAAAGATTACAATATAAATAACGAGTTGAAGTACATTGCGAGTTGAAAATATAGCAAATGCATACGACAAAATTTGTGGCGATCTGAACTGTTTCGAACTCAAACCGGGCAAATTCGTACCGCCGGTACCGGTTAGAAATTACAGGCTGCTTGTACAAACGGACAAATTGTAGCATGTCAAAGACGGCACAAATTCATACTGGAGTTGAATTATTACGAACAAGAGTGAAATTCACAATCAGTTTGAAAATATTACAAATTTAAACAGAGCCAAATGGCAAAATCAGTAGCGAGTTCAATATAAAGCGTCCACTGATAGCGTCCCCCAAAACAGTCCCATAATTCCACGCGAGCTACTAATTCGTCCCCAGTCCGTGCAGTTTCTGAAGTGGCTAATTGTTTTACTGGTCCGCTGGGATCCATGGTTGATCGCGGCCATTGTTTTAATATCTGCTGGGATCCATGGTTGATTGCGGCCATTGTTTTACTGGTCCGCTGGGATCCATGGTTGATCGCGGCCATTGTTTTAATGGTCCGCTGGGATCCATGGTTGATCGCGGCCATTGTTTTAATGGTCCGCTGGGATCCATGGTTGATCGCGGCCATTGTTTTAATGGTCCGCTGGGATCCATGGTTGATCGCGGCCATTGTTTTAATGGTCCGCTGGGATCCATGGTTGATCGCGGCCATTGTTTTACTAGTCCGCTGGGATCCATGGTTGATCGCGGCCATTATTTTAATATCTGCTGGGATCCATGGTTGATTGCGGCCATTGTTTTACTGGTCCGCTGGGATCCATGGTTGATCGCGGCCATTATTTTAATATCTGCTGGGATACATGGCTGATTGCGGCCATTGTTTTACTGGTCCGCTGGGATCCATGGTTGATCGCGGCCATTATTTTAATATCTGCTGGGATCCATGGTTGATTGCGGCCATTGTTTTACTGGTCCGCTGGGATCCATGGTTGATCGCGGCCATTATTTTACTGGTCTGCTGGGATCCATGGTTGATCGCGGCCATTATTTTAATATCTGCTGGGATCCATGGTTGATTGCGGCCATTGTTTTACTGGTCCGCTGGGATCCATGGTTGATCGCGGCCATTGTTTTACTGGTCTGCTGGGATCCATGGTTGATCGCGGCCATTGTTTTACTGGTCCGCTGGGATCCATGGTTGATCGCGGCCATTATTTTAATATCTGCTGGGATCCATGGTTGATTGCGGCCATTATTTTAATATCTGCTGGGATCCATGGTTGATTGCGGCCATTGTTTTACTGGTCCGCTGGAATCCATGGTTGATCGCGGCCATTATTTTACTGGTCCGCTGGGATCCATGGTTGATCGCGGCCATTGTTTTACTGGTCCGCTGGGATCCATGGTTGATCGCGGCCATTGTTTTACTGGTCCGCTGGGATCCATGGTTGATCGCGGCCATTGTTTTACTGGTCTGCTGGGATCCATGGTTGATTGCGGCCATTGTTTTACTGGTCTGCTGGGATCCATGGTTGATCGCGGCCATTGTTTTAATGGTCCGCTGGGATACATGGTTGATCGCGGCCATTATTTTAATATCTGCTGGGATCCATGGTTGATCGCGGCCATTGTTTTACTGGTCCGCTGGGATCCATGGTTGATTGCGGTCATTATTTTAATATCTGCTGGGATCCATGGTTGATCGCGGCCATTGTTTTACTGGTCCGCTGGGATCCATGGTTGATCGCGGCCATTGTTTTACTGGTCCGCTGGGATCCATGGTTGATCGCGGTCATTATTTTAATATCTGCTGGGATCCATGGTTGATCGCGGCCATTGTTTTACTGGTCCGCTGGGATCCATGGTTGATCGCGGTCATTATTTTAATATCTGCTGGGATCCATGGTTGATCGCGGCCATTATTTTAATATCTGCTGGGATCCGTGGCTGATCGCGGCCATTGTTTTAATGGTCCGCTGGGATCCATGGTTGATCGCGGCCATTGTTTTAATGGTCCGCTGGGATCCATGGTTGATTGCGGCCATTGTTTTAATGGTCCGCTGGGATGCATACTGATCGCCAAGATCGATGAGATTGCTAAATCACCGTTTCCATATAAAACGCAACGATCGCCACGATCGCGATAACCCTAACCCTAACCCTAACCCTAACCCTAACCCTAACCCTAACCCTAAATAAGAACGTCTGCGAAGGCGTAGCTAAAACATTGCTAACAATATTTTTTATTGGTCCAATAGTATGTATCGATTTATAATACAAGTTTTATTGATAGAGAAAGACGCTTTACTTACTCTTACGGCTTCCACCGGCTGAACGTTTGCAATACCAGATTAGCAAAATAAGTATTATGAGAAAGACGACACCACCAATTGCACCGCCCACAATTGCGGCAATGGGTGCACCTAAACAATAAATACTTGTGAGCAATATACGTAAATAATGCAGAATAACTGCAGTGGTTGATGAACAGGTTTCAGGAAGATTCACAACAGTTAACGTGTTTAAGTTTCATCTGTTCATTACATTCTTGTCCGGCCTTATTGTCATCATCCACTGGTGACGGATAACTTCGATTCGTTGTGGATCTGCGAGGTTTTGACCAAAATTACCCCCCATGGGCTTAAAATGACCCTGAAAGATCCCTTTTTAAAATGAGACCTTTATAATGATATGCCATGAAGTACTACCCGAGCTCTGAAGCGAGGAAATTTGATCCGGAAGTCTGCTCGCGGCGCGACGAGACAAGAAGAAGAAAATGGCTTTTTTTTGGTCAATATATAAGCGAAACCAACCAAATTTTTTGCTGTAACAACTCCTAAAGTGAGTATAAGCATTTGTTTGATGTAATTATTTCGTAGATTAGCAGTAATTTGGTAAAATTTGACGAAAATGAACTGAGCCCATCCGCCATTTTTCGAACAAAATTTGCCTCGACTTGTCGGCGTTGTAATGGCAAACAGGAGTAAATATCATGCAAAATAACAACAAATCTGAATAGCTGACTTAAAAACGATCTTAATGATGTATTATGGTTGTATGTTCTTGTATAATTCTGTTTTAATTTGTAAATTTCCAAAATAAGTGACGATCCCGCTCGAGCGGCACCACGGGGGGTCGCCCAATGAAAAATACTAAAAAATCAATATTATATTCGCATTTTATTATATTGCTTTAATTTTTTCAATTTGAATTTGTGAAATAGTGCTTTTCATTTTACTTCCCCAAAGTTTGGTGCTAAAGTCATTTATTGTTTAAATATTTAACATTTTGTTGTAGATTATAATAATATTATTAATAATAATTAGCATAAATTAGCATAATTTGCAAAATGGGTTGTCTGACAAGCCCCGACAACCCAAAATTTGAATAGTAGAGGTAAAAACGATTCAAATGATATATTGTGGTATTATTTTTGTGTTATTATGGCATGCTAATTCACAAATTTGCTGAGACCACCTGCTGTGAGTGATTTCGAGCCGGACAAGAATGTTAAAACAACAAGAATGTCAACGACCTTTTCACTTGATAAAAACTTTAAAAGAATATGAATTTAATTTACCGTTCTTTCCCATTTCCCTTCGGTTTATATAATATATATATATATATATATATATATATATATATATATATATATATTTATTTATATGTACTATTTACAGAATGAGTGACCGTTCTGTATCGGGGTATACAGATACGAGACGAAGCCGAGTGCCTGTATCCCGATACAGAACGGACATGAATTCTGTAAATGATTTCAAAACGTCTATTAAGTTAGCGAAAAGTACATCATGTTAAGACCTGATAAACCTTCGAGGTAAGGTTTCATAGGCTACGGTAATGTGAGCATGCGCTTTGATTTAGTATTAGTTATTATTATATGGCTGGGTTTGATTTCTGCTCCGTACGCAAAACGACGCACGCTGATTGGTTCCTGAGAGGTCGGGATTTTACGATATTGACCTCGGGGTCAATACGCTTTTTTCTCGGCCCTCTAAGTTTTGGCGGGAAAATTTCGGAGTTGATTTGAATACAAATAAAAGAGAAATAGGTATCTTTATTCAAATATTCTGAACAATAAAATGTGTTGGAACATCACTGCTGGTTTTCTTTAAAGCTGTTTATCTAAAAACATGACAAAAAAAAGCCGAACTGGTGTAAACAAGAAGGCCAAGAAGCGACACGAAAAAGTTAACAGGTAAGGTAAACAGCATACTCCGAAGACGAAAACAACGCTCGAAGCTTACAAATGAAAATGAACCAATAGCCATATAATAAATTCCTTATTAACCTCGTTTGCTCGGTCTGTACTGGAAAGTATTTGCCTTCGGTTTTATCGCACAAACCTCGCTCCTTCGTCGCTCGGTCTGTACGAAAACCTCAGGCAAATACTTTCCCGTACAGACCTCGCACTCGGTTAATAAGTCCTTAGTATTAGTCCCACATTTTATATTCTAAGGTGACGTGCCATAAATAGCCGTTCTGTCGTTCTTCACAGACAGTGATATCAGTTCTGTACCGGGGTAAATAGACATTGATTAAACCTTAATTTCTTTTGAATTTTCCTCATGAATTATTAATGAGTTTTAGAATTAGTAGTTACAATATGAGCGGCCGATCTTTATGGGCATTTACAATGGCGAGCTGAAGGCCGAAGGCGAGCCATTGTAGATGCCCATAAAGATCGGACGCGAATATTTTAACTTACTTATCAAATTCTAAGTGTACATGATGAATACTTTGTTTAAGAATTGTAAGAAACGTTAGATAAAAACTGAATTTGAGCCGCTAGTGTCTAATAACTTTGATAAAACATTGATGTTTTATTAATCAATGTTTTAACAGTATTTAAATAATTATTGAGTCGTTTATGTTTGTTCTTCCGAGGGCTTTATATCGCATAAAGCCCTTGAATACAAATTAGACTAGAAGTTTTATCAAAAGTGAAGTGCTGCGAGTTGCTACCATTTACTATTTAGTAGTAAAATACTTGTTATCGTCCGAAGCATTTTCAATTAAAGAGCTTACAGTTGATTTCACATTACTTTACCGCCGTGTGTTGCGAAGTTCGTTGGGAAGTTCCGAAGTTCGTTCGGAAGTTCAGAATTACGTTGCCAAAATTGCGAGCTTTGGATCAAAACTCATTTTGATTGGATAATTTTTCAACCTTGGCAACGTAATTCCGAACTTCCGAACGAACTTCGGAACTTCCCAACGAACTTCGCAACACACGGCGATAAAGTAATGTGAAATCAACTGTAAGCATGCGACGTTTTATGGGGTTATGAAATAACCAAGGTTAAAACAAAGGAGAGCGTGGCGGTTCGGGTACTGTCAACTGGCGAGGAAGAAAGCGAATCATGTTGCGGGCAGTGTGAATCTGGTCTCTAGCAATGTATGACGTGTTAAGCGCAGCGGAGTCTGTAGCCCCCGAGGCATCATGACAATGTGTTGACAGCAAACGGAATGATCGGAGTTCGCATTTCGATAATCCTTTATTACTCAGTCGTTCATCGCATGGACGTCACGCGTATAAAATCGAGCCATTAAAGAGTGATGGCGTCAGCGTATGGCGCGTAATCAGTGTCAAAATTAACATATATATTATGATGGCATAGTATTACAATTATGGTGTCATCACATATATTATGATGGCATAGTATTACAATTATGGTGTCATCACATACATTATGATGGCATAGTGTTACAATTATGGTGTCATCATATATTATGATGGCATAGTGTTACAATTATGGTGTCATCATCACATGCGAAACATAATTTATGGTGTAGGAAAAAAATTATGATAGCTTCACAAAATCATGATGATATGAAAGTTATGTTTTACAATATTATGATGATGCAATATAATAAATAGTAATGATACAAAATTATGATGAACGGAAAATTTTGATGAAAGCCAAAAATTTATGATGTGCTAGACCATGATGCAATGCGCTGTATTCCCAGCATAATGAGCATATTAACATGGCGGTTAATCCGTTCTCCGTTCTGAGAGATGCAGCGAACAACTTGCTAGCAGCCGCGAACAGTTTAGGAGGAACTAACACTGCGCAAAGTGATGGAAATGGGCAAGCACAGAATGATGCCACGGTTAGTCGTTCTACTCCAGCAGTAGCTACGCCAGCAGCACAAGAGCAAGCCGCAACTGGTGTTACAACGTCAAGTTCAAGGTCTTCAAGCTCGACAGTCAGCGAGTTTCACCGTTTGTTTAATTACCAAATGCCGCAAAACAGAGCTTGTTTCTAGAACGAATGGAGGAAGGAACAATCGGAAGCGTAAGACAACTCAGCCGGCAGGAAAAGCGAAGAGGAAGCATTGGACGCACAAGTTTGTATGTTTGTCAAACAGAAAGTGCGAAATGGTGCCAAATATGCAAGAAAAATGTATGTTGGCTGAAGCAGGACTAGGGGAAAAGGATATCACGTTTGACAACGACGGAGACGCACCGCATATTCATGCGACACTACTGGAAAGTTTCCCGATGCTAAAGGACGCAGGCGGGTTCGAAATCCTCCGCACAGCTGAGAGATCGAATTCTGTCTTAGTTGTCGTCCCTGCACCTCGCGCAGACGGATATACCGTATCCTATTTGAAGTCAGTTTTAAATCAGGCCAGAGGATTTGTGCGCCCAATACAGCGAAACCTAAAAACTGAACCATTACAGTTACACGAGGTAAAGTATGACCCATTAATTTACTATTTTAATTTTATTATATGTTGATGAGTGCACATTTGTGTTTGTTGCCGCGCAAAATATTCAAGATAATCAATAAACGTCATTTCCTGTTATATGCTCTGGTCGATTGAAATCAAGTTATTGTCTATTAAAATACACAAAATTTTCAAAAAAATCCAAGGGAAGCTTTTGCATGCCAACACGGTAAAAACAAGAGAAAACATTTATGAATTAATACCCTTTTTGCTCTTTTAGGGATGTGTGGAAGGTACTGCTATTCCTACAGAGAAATGTTTTAAATGTGACCAAGACATACAATTTCACATGCTTCGTGAGCATCTGGAACAGTGTAACAACTCTCGAGCTATTGCCTTTGGGCCACATGGTATACTTACTAGCTCTTGCTATTTGTCTTTCTTTATAGATGCATGCACGCATAAATTAAGCAAACAATTTTGGAGAACAAAACAAAATAATATGCATACACTATTGATCCTGTTGATTGTTGAATGTCACAACTTTTTAAGTTGTCCTCCAAAGTGGTCATTTAATTTATGCAAGCAAGGGGTCTATTATTAGCCTTTTCCCAATTGAGCAGAGTACAGGGTCTAGTCAAGAATGCAAAGCATCAAAACGGATTGTTTGCAAGGACAGCAATTGCAGCAATGCAAATGAGCTGTCTTTCCCAAACAATCCGTAGATGCTTTGCATTGTCAACTCCAACCTGCATTGTCAAATCAAACCCAGTACATTTGCTCGATTGGGAAATGGCTAATTGACCTATTTCCTACTAGGGCCACCCTTAACTGCCAGACCTCTTCACTCTGCTGAATATACTTTATTATATACAATTACAGAAAAAAAAAAGTGAAAATTGGGGAAAAAAAGTAAAAAAAAAGTGAAAATTGTGTTGGGAATGGTTGGGTAATATTCCGTAAAATTATAATTATTACATACTGTATTTATATAAACTTTCTTTATCCTTTTGAATTATTAATGAAATAATGTTTAATCAGTACCTCTAAAATCAGGATAAACAAAACATGATTATTAAACCATCAATGTTAAAAAACAAGAAACAAATATAGGAAATGCAATATTATCAACTCTGAATTTGAATTTGGAATTCAAATTAAACGAGTTAGCTTAGTAACAATGCAATTCTTGACAGCCTGTTAAGGTTTGATTCATTTGTGTTTTCAAAGTTCCACAACTAATTTAACTCAGACCTCTATGCAATTGTCTATACTACATGTAATTGTAAAATGTGCAATCGACTACTTGTGAAATAATAAATTATTACTGTTCGTGCAGGGACAGCATCTGAACAATGCACTACCAAGTCAGAAATAGAAGAACATCATCAACAGCAACAACAACAACAACAACAACAACAACAACAACAACAACAACAACAACATGCCACTCACCAGGAATACAGTACATACATCTCATTGATAAGTAGTGATGAGAGTGATGAAAACAGCGATGGCGAGATGGTTGGGCACTCTGAATTTCAAGCTGCAATTCAGGCAAGCCTTACTGAGTTAGCACGAGTGATCTCTGATGAAAATCTGGATGAAACAGATGCCATTAGGACTTTTCAAATGCAGAATTTGGACAGCTCTGATGAGGTTACATCCAATATCCTAATCAGTCGCAAGTCCATTTTCCAGACAACTTTGCGTGCGATTCAACGAAAGAACTTTTCGTTTTTCAAACCTGCCGTTGTCACATTTTCTGGTGAAGCTGCTGTTGATGCTGGGGGACCAAGGAGGGAATTTTTCCGTCTGCTCATGTGTGCCATCAAAGAATCAGCTGTATTTAGTGGCTCATGGTTCTCACATGACCTTGGCTTACTGAATGCCGGCAGATACAAATTGGCTGGAAAACTTATAGCCTGGAGCGTATTGCAAGGAGGAGGTGGTCCTAGATGCTTAGCAGAAGAGGGATACCAGCTATTGAAAGGAAGTAGCATTGAGAAGAATGCTGCAATCGAGGCTGTTGCTGATAATGGCTTGAAGTCTATCCTCATGGAACTTCAAGCTTGTTCGTCAGATGTGGATTTTCAACACCTTGTTCAGTGTCATGCAGATCCCATTGCACAGTATGGGTATTCCAGCATATATACGTCAACAATTGCTGACAAAGATAGCATCACAGATTGCCTTCTTAAGCAGCATTATCTTTATGGTGTCTTTGCTGAGATTTCTCAATTCTTTGATGGGATGAATGAGATTGGTATGTTTGGAGATTTAGTGAAAGCTAATAAATTCGCTTTTGTTTCTTTCTTGAGTGGTAAACAGAAGAAACTGACTTTACATGATTTCAAGTCTGTCTACAAGGTCCAGAATTCTGAGTCAGGATCTAATGACAAAGCAAGAGAAGACAGCACAATATACTGTTTTGAATTATTTTTGCAAGATCTTGAAGAAGGAGAAATTAGTGAATTAACCCTGGAAGACCTCTTGGTTTTTATTACTGGCAGTGACCATATTCCACCACTTGGCTTTGAACAAGCAATTACCATTTATTTCTATAATTTTGATGGCAGTGTCAAACGTCGGCCTTGGGCATCCACCTGTTCCCTAACATTGAACTTGCCACGAGGAATCGAGGATCCTGAGGAATTCACAAGTTTTATGAAACAATCACTGCTTGACTGCCATGGGTTTGGGCAAGTTTAAAAGGGATTTTGTGTATTTGAAAGGAGAATATAAAGTCATGTTAATGACTTAGCGTACACGAGACAGTGATGTTACGACTGGTCTTCATCATTGGAACATTGCTATAGTTGATAATTGTTATTATGTGTTACTGTTACTGTTATTTGGGATTTTTGTTTTTCTGCCCAGCTATGTGTAGTGGGATAGAAAGAGAACATTAGTGTCATAGTCATTAGTGGAATATTAAACATTATATATATACAGTATAATATATATATATATATATATATATATATATATATATATATATATATATAAGTGACTTTTGGTTCACGAAATGTTAGAGAGTGCTCAATACCATATAGATAGAGCAAAATATAAAGCATGAAGTATAGTTACCTTAAAGTCTTCGCTACCAGAGGTTTCACTCTAAATGGGATCATCAGGTGATCCCGTTTAGGGTGAAACCTTTGGTAGCGAAGACTTTAAGGTATATAACTATACTTCATGCTTTATATATATATATATTTATAATATAGCTACTAATGATATATGAGCTATCTTGCAATCTGATTGGCTGCATTACTAACTGTATATCAGCTCATATACAGCGAGTAGTGAAAAACAAAATGGCGGCGTAGTTTTCTTAAACTATTGCAGATGAAACTGGCTGTTTTTTTCAACGTATAGCTCAGAAAAACTTGAGCTAAGAAGGGGAAACTAACATTTAACACAAAATACACAACCCAAAAGCACAATTTACAAAGTTAAGATGGTAAATCCACTTTAAAAATCGTCTTAAGACTTTAAAAATCCGTTTTGAATTGTCAGGTTGACAATGTTTTGTCAGACAAATTAAAATCCACAAGAATTGAATTAACAACACATATTTATGAGTATAACCATTATTATTACTCAGCAAAGTGGGTTTTTGAAGTAATAAGTCATTCAGATGGATAAAAACTGTGTTATTCTTTCAGGTTAGAAATATTGAAAAACAACGCGTAATTTTCGCTATTTATAATTATATTTTTAGCTTCTTTGTCCATTTAAAAAGCCAAAGATTCACAACCACGACAGATGAAGAAATAAACCACCCACCTTTTGACTTTTCAATGCTGTTTTTATTCTTCATTCAATCTTTTCAACGTATTTTTTGGCTCCGAGAGAAAATTCTGAAGCTGTTTTCAACTCAGCAAGAAACTTGAAAACATAAACTACAATACGCATGACGGAAGCTGATATGTGGCGGATATTTAATTAATATAATTTATTGCAATAAATCAACAATTTTGCATTAATTATCATAACATATTTTGCTATATTATAAAACAATTATACCATTCGCTCTCGTCGTATATGAACTCATAGCCAACTCGGCGAAGCGCCTCGTTGGCTATGAGCTCATATATGACTAATTGTTAAATATATATATATATATATATATATATATATATATATATATATATATATATATATATATATATATATATATATATATATATATATATATATATATATATATATATATATATATATATATATATATATATATATATATATATATATATATATATATATATATATATATATATATATATATATATATATATATATATATATATATATATATATATATATATATATATATATATATATATATATATATATATATATATATATATATATATATATATATATATACGTATATATATACGTATATATATATATATATATATATATATATATATATATATATATATATATATATATATATATATATATATATATATATATATATATATATATATATATATATATATATATATATATATATATATATAAAAGTTAAAATAATTTCGTTACTACTCCGAGTTTCACGCCTATAGCGATCTTCAGGTAACTGTCAGTTACCTGAAGATCGCTATAGGCGTGAAACTCGGAGTAGTAACGAAATTATTTTAACTTTTATTTACATACGCTCTACCACTGGTGGTATTAAGCACTCTTGGATCAATTGCAAACATCTAACTTGTTTAGTGTTGATCTGTTTGTTTATATATATATATATATATATATATATATATATATATATATATATATATATATATATATATATATAAATCATCAGAGAGGAACAGTTTACAAAAATCTTTATTGACGTTTCAGGGGTGCAGAAATCGTCATAGAGGAACAGTTTACACTGTTTTTCTGATGATTTATATAACCCGTGGAACTTTGAAGAAAGTTGGCTTTCTGCTTATTGTATATATATATATATATATATATATATATATATATATATATATATATATATATATATATATATATATATATATATTATATTTAAGGAATATAAATTGTTTATATAGTCTAATGGAAACATGAGAGGGAGCTTGGTAGAATTCATAAGATTACATCAGTTAACATCCCAACTGTGTTTACATAGCCTGACTTAAACATGGTAATTGACCTATTATAATATATATATTTAAGAAATAGAAACTGTTTTGCCATGTTTGCATAGCCTGATGGAAACACAAGGAAGAGTTTGGGAGGGCTTGCAAACACGGCCAAACAGTTTGTAATTATTTTATAAAATAAACTGAACAAAATAGTAAAATAAACATTCTAAGGAAATTATACAGCAAAACTTATTAAGATTGATCTCTACTAATGCCATTAAACTTGTGAAAGGGGAGGTTTCTTGAATGAATTATATATATATAATAAATTTACAGTATAAGGGGGTATTTATACAGGTATGGAACTGTTTGTGACTTTGTGTCAAGCCAGCCCTTGTTGCAGTGAGTCCAGGAGTGCCAAGCAAAGACCTTGGGTATGAGGTTGTGTATGAGGTACCCAAGTTGTTCTGCTTTGCCAAACTGACTGTTATCTTGTATTTGTGAAGGCTAAATTAACACTAAAGTAAAACAAACACACAATCTATCTAATGTAGGTCAGTTGAAATCTCCAGCCACCGAAGTTGATGTGTCTCCATATAAACACCCAACCTTATACCAAGGGCCTTCTCAATTTGGTGTGCTGAGCAGCGAAGCACATGACAACGGTCTGGTCACCAGACTGGGGGTTAGAGTGAAATACTCAATGGGGGGTTGATAAGCAGTTATACAGGGAGCATGGGTGGTGAGTGCTGTTAGGGTGCTGCCTCGCACCAATAGTTAAGCCTGGTTAGACAGGGTTTACAGTTAGTACTTGGATTGGTGACCGTCTGGGAATAGCCCCGTTCTCGAGCTTGGGACTTATGTGAGTAGAGTTTAGTTGGTCTCTCCTGTGCTCTGAGGGTTTTCCACCAGGTTCTCTGGTTCCACCCCCCCCCCACCCCCCACCCCCCCACCCCCACCCATAAAAAGCAACACCTAGTGTTGAGTGCCTTTGATATGCTCAACACAGCCACATTGATCTGCATCGTTCGTAATTCAGCCACTGGCTGCAAGTGATGATTAGCCCCCAGTCCTTCATCCTTTGTCCCCTATGTAGCTACGGTGACATAAGACACGTGATAAAATACTGCATGAATTGTGGTGTATTTTGACCAGCCTTTGCCAGGTCTTCTCCACTGCTCAGTGCACCAAATTACGAAGACCCTGGGTTTGAGGTTGATAAACACCCCTTATATTAAAGTTATAATATTATACACAAGTATATGTAGGTTTACTGTTCACGTGATTCTAACTTGGCAGTGATAAACTCCATGGTTTTCCATATAAATGTCAATCCCATGATTGACACTTTCTCGCATTGGGTCAATGGAATTCTGTAGATCCTCAAGTTCATTGTCTTCCAAGATGTCTCCAATCTCAGGAACTTCAACAGAATTCCCTTCTGGAATTTCTTCAGGTAAGGGACCATCCCAATCAACACCATAATGTCGTAAATCTTCCTGCAGGAAAATTAATAAATAAGGAAATGTAATTATGAAATAAAACTAATGCACTGCAGTCTCAGTTCATTACTGGAAGGAGAAAAGACTTGACGGGATAATGATTTAAACTACAAAACTGTTCATCACTTTACCTCTGTAAAAATCTCATTTGCAACAGAATGATCAGTCCCAGCTATGCGCATCAACCCAGAGATCCATAATTGCATTGGGGTTTGTCCGTGCTCTGTGCTGATGGGATGCTCAATCCAACCATGCTTCCATACCTCAAGACTATTGTTTATTCGTGGTAGGAAAACATAGTGAAGGCAATATACATGAATATCGTTGGATGGATCTAGAACATTGTTATCCTCTAAGTGATAAAACAGACCATAGAACAGACCAGTGACCCCTTCAAATATGTCTCGCCACAATCGTTCAATGCGCTGATTATGCACACTGCGGCCAGCTATTACACTTCCTCTTTCTGGCCCTCTTAAGGGGTGATGTAACATCATCCAAGCAACATCTACGTTTTCACCACCTTTATCACAACGGACACGAGATGGCAGTCCATAATGTGTCACAGCAGTTTGAAAACACTCCAGTACTGTTGCAGCATAATTGTTACTCGAGCATCTCAGAAATACAGGTATGCGACTGAAGCCATCAATTCCTCCATGGATAACCAAACGCCACCTACAATATATTGATACATGTATATACAAGGTAACATACAGTAAATTGACAAGAAGTTGACATTCATCAAGTTTTTACGGTATACTCAGGGCTTATACAGTATATACAAAGGGGAGTTACCCAGCTAACCAGGTTGGTCCATGTCATGAAAATCATTCCTGGGATGTAAAAGGATATTTCAATCCACTTTAGGATGCTTTTACATCTAAACTGGACCAACTTTTAATTGCAAGGCTTGATAAATGCTGTTTTTAAACCCAAAGTTCACAAATCCAACATTGTTTATTAACCAATTGTGAGGCTCACAGGTAATTACTGTATTTGCCTCAGGCCGTATTCATATTAAACAAGAGAACAGAGTTAATGAAAATTTCAAAAAAGTCATACAGCCAAACTAACATGTGATTAGTTCATGGTATCTTTGGTATTGGTGGTGTGCATCTTGTAAACATCATTGTCAGCATGTTGGATGAATTTGACAAAAGATTTTCATCATCTGCAATTATAATTTCATCCAACATGATGAAAATATCTTTGTCCTTCGAATCTCAAGGGATTGGTTGCACACCACCTATATTAGCCATCCAACGTTTTGTGGTGATTTCTTTGAGACTTTCTTTTTAGAAATAGAAAACAATACTGGTGTAGTGTAAGGCTTGAATTGGTACCATTCATTTGCCACATATTTTATGCTAAGAAAATGAATAAACATGAATTTGTGTACGATGATACAGACATTTGCCCGCCTTATATTTTGTCAGTAAAAAACCCCCAATAAATAGACATAAAAAACAATAAATAGAAATATTTCTCAAATTGCACACATTTTAAAAGTCAATATGTTCCTTTGTATTTTCTACAAAACAATTAAAAACAGATTTTACCTTATTAACTTGTGATTCCCATCTATATGCCACAAGGCATTAGGACCATAGACAGAGTATCTCCTCCTGTGCACTGTTTGGATCCATCTTCTAGTCACTCCTTCTGGATCAACTCGACGAACAGACTCTCTTACTCGGCAGCTCTGTATTCTGTGACCCTGTCTTCTCAGTTCACCAAGGATTCTGCGATATCCACTGTTTGGAGAGCTTCTCAGAAAGTGGGCAATTTTATTGTCCAGCTCCTCGTTAGTAATTCGGGAATATGTTGAACCCACTCTTAAACCATAAACCGTCATTCTTCATCGTACTGTGCTGATAGGTACCCCCATCATCTTGGATATACGAGGGACAGAAAACCCATGGCCAAGTAAATAATCCAGCTGCTCACGGCTTATGACACAAGCAGGTCTGCCTCGTCCTACCTGCTCGGTTTCTAGTGTTTCGTAGCCAATCCGCATTCGCCGAGAAAGTTGCAAAGCTTGTTGTAATCCAGCAAAAGCCCTTCCAACGTGTCCAAGGACAGTTTCGTGCACGATATTGTTGTCTACTAATCGTTCTATATGACTATACAGTTGTTCCGCTCGCATTGAAAGGTTGTCGAGATTATTTTGATCGAGGCTATTAGACGCAATTTCCCTGGAAACATCGCGTGAAAGATTTCTTATT
This sequence comes from Corallium rubrum, assembly GCA_964035015.1. Lineage (NCBI taxonomy): Eukaryota > Metazoa > Cnidaria > Anthozoa > Scleralcyonacea > Coralliidae > Corallium > Corallium rubrum. The sequence continues at coordinate 175,104 of CAXIUP010000266.1, read as the reverse complement.
CTTTCCTCCATAATAACTGAAATATTGTTGTTTTCGTTGTTTCCACGAGCAGCCATCTTGTTGCGAAAGAATGGTCAGGTTGCGCGTCGCATTGCATCATGGCCTAGCACATCATAAATTTTTGGCTTCATCAAAATTTTCCGTTCATCACAATTTTGTATCATTACTATTTATTATATTGCATCATCATAATATTGTAAAACATAACTTTCATATCATCATGATTTTGTGAAGCTATCATAATTTTTTTCCTACACCATAAATTATGTTTCGCATGTGGTGATGACACCATAATTGTAATACTATGCCATCATAATATATATGTTAATTTTGACACTGATTACGCGCCATATCAGCGCTCTTGCTTGAAGTGAAGAAGAACGGCAATCTATGCGGTTTTAGGTTGTTGATTTGCAGCAATAACGGCCGTTGCCATCTTTAATGGCTCAATTTTGTACGCGTGACGTGAGTGTTGACAATAACGTTGCATGCTTAAAACACTGTCTGCCCCTCGAAATGTCGCTAAGCCTTTTGTGGCCTTGATATATACTCCCAGCAACAAATAGAGTTGTGTTTGATATAATAGTATAGTAAGAAAATACACTTCTCTTTAATCAATCAATATATTCCAGCGCCAAACAATGCCAACTTGCCAAGAAAAGTCCTAGACAACGTGGTGTAGCGTAGCGCACAATTTAATAATGCCTGCCGCTGATCGGTAGACATTGCGTATACCGAAGATCATCGCCCACGAAATCCTAAATCGAGTTTGTGAACGCATATAAACTCGACCCAGACCTCGTCAAGATTAGTGAGCTGCTCGCCTTACGGCTCGCAGCAAAAAGAAACGAAGAAAAAAAACTACGAAAGTCTTTGTCCCAGGTAGAAAAAATAGACAAAACTTTGTTGGAAAACCTCCTGAATAATTATTTAAGTCAGATAAATCCCTCGAACGTCAGGATTTATGCTATATAAAGCCATCAGACGCTGCGCGGGTCTTTATATAGCATAAATCCCTCGTTCCCGGGTTTTATTTACAAACACCTGATTAAACATTCATTTCTTTTGAATTTTCCTTATGAATTATTAATGAATTTGAGAAGTAATATACCATACACGAGAAGCCGTTTATTATCTGATTTGAAAACACCGAGAAGTGTGTTGGAAAACGAGGCGATAGCCGAGTTTTTTAACTCACTTCGAGGTGTTTTTAAATCAGATAACAAACAGCTTTCGAGTGTATGGTATAGCTTCTCAAACAAATCAGTATTTAAAGAGAAATTTGAGGTAAAACTTGTCTTAATTTATGGGCGTTTATAGCCCACTTTCATAATAGCGATTAATTTGAATATTCTTTTATGTGCATCTTAATAAGCCTTTCTGGCCTCGTTTGTGTGTTTGTAATTCAAAAGAATCTTTGCTTCATAACGAGGCCAGAAAGGCTAATTTAGATGCACATAAAAGAATATTTAAAGCGGTGGACTTTATGAAAGTGGTCTATTACCACATTTCACAACAACGTCTCGGTAACTGATTCATTATGTTTTCCTCATGAATTATTAATGATTTGAGAAAAATATATATTTAACAAATAAAACACAAAGCCCCGTGCATATGTACTCTTATAAAGGTTCGTTTGACGTCATTTGAACACGAAAGAAGTTGAGTAGAGCACTTGTTTCGTGTTCAAATGACCACAAATGTACCTTTCTAAGAGGACATATATGCAGAGGAGTGGTATGCTAAAGGACGGTAAAGCGCTCTCAAATTGTCAGAATTCATGCCGCAAAAATAAAATAGATATATCTAGAAAGCCATTAATTTGTACAATACAATGTTGTATTTGATTTTGCGATGAACACAAGCTAATAATAGTTGCAAATTTTTCAAGTTAAACCAGAGACCTTCACTCGGGGCCACTTAAGAACAAAGCGTTTCATTTTGTTCAAAAAATGTTTTCGCAGTTCGATTCCGAGATAAATTTCCAGCAAAACGGTGTCCGTGATTTTATTTATTGCCTAGTTCTGATTTTATGACTTATGTTGTCCGAATGTTGGTCGAAATTCAAAAACAGCATAAATTTTCAACTTTGGTCGTCAATAAAATTAGCAAAACTCAACATATCAAGAAACTGTAGGGAGCCACCTTAAGTCACAGGGGCCTAACTATGTCTACTATCAGGGCCGGGAAAAATCGTATAAGAAATACTACAATTTGACGTCTAGCTGTAAGTAGGAGTTTTTGCGGTCCCTTGGGCTGTATTTGGATAAAAGCCGAGGGTCGAGGTAATTAACAGACTTATTTCAAGGTGACGTACAGTCCGTTCTGCGCATGTACGAAACTAATGTTTACATCTTTATTTACAAAAAAATACGAATACCTTATTCAAGATTGTAAGCTTTTCTTTAGACTTGCTCCAAGTCTGCCTCTTGTTGTTTCGAGACGGGTTTGTTTCGAGATGGGTTATGTTTTGATTTAAAGGTGTACGTGTGAAAAGTGGCGACGCGGGCGAGCAAAATGGCGAATATAAAAGGCGGTCGGCCACGGGAAGAAAAGCGGGCGAGCGAAAACCCGCGGGCGGAGGAAAAAGGAGGGAGGGAGAGGCAGACTTGTTTCCCTTGCAGCGCGCCAAATTTACCGGTTGAGTTTTCAACCGGAGGCGTGGCCTATTGCTCATTGGGAAATAATCGATTATCAGTGACATCACGTGAAGGTCAGTGGAACAACACGTGCACAGTAACAGAGTGATCAAGCCCGAAAATGAGATCAATAAAGAAAGGATGCTATTATTTACAGAGCCAATAAATGTGGTTATAGAACGATAAGAGATCAGCAGAGGCAAGTTGCCGAGGCATATCTTTCTGGACGTCTTGTGATAGTTCCACTTATCGCGTTGATGAATGGCGAAATATCTAGGCGAGAATGAACTGCGCGATGTATTTGTGTCTGCCCCTACGGTCTGGTAGAAGCTTTACCTTTGAAATTGCCCCTTACGCCTTCGATTTCATGTCAAGCAAATCAAACACAGTTGTTGGAAGAAACCCGATCAGTCTGTCTTGTGATAGTTCCACTTATCGCGTTGATGAATGGCGAAATATCTAGGCGAGAATGAACTGCGCGATGTATTTATGTCTGCCCCTATACGGTCTGGTAAAAGCTTTACCTTTGAAATTGCCCCTTACGCCTTCGATTTCATGTCAAGTAAATCAAACACAGTTGTGGAAGAAGCCCGATCGGTCTGTCTTGTGACAGCCGCGTTGATGAATGGCGAAATATATAGGCGAGAATGAACTTTCGTCGGCGTACTTTCTTTGTCCTCCATGCAGCGCGTGAAAACACAGTGAAATCGACACCGTAAATCACTGATCTTTGCCGCACACTTGTCAATCAATTTTCGCGCCGAATATATAATATGATTCGAATTTCTTCAAGGGAAACAAGTCTGCCTCTCCCTCCCTCCTTTTTCCTCCGCCCGCGGGATTTCGCTCGCCCGATTTTCTTCCCGTGGCCGACCGCCTTTTATCTCGAAACAAACCCGTCTCGAAACAACAAGAGGCAGACTTGGAGCAAGTCTAGCTTTTCTTGCTTGGTTCCCATTCATTACTTGTACCCAAAACAAAAGATTTTCAGGAGAAATAGAAGAAATCCGAAGAGATATCCTTGCCGAATCGCTTGGTTTTCTGCCATGTTGTTCCTAACGGTTTACATTAAGCTGAGTACTTCATGTAATTATCTACGAATGTCATGTTTTGGGGACTACATTGCGGCCATGCGCAGAACGACGGTACGTCACCTCTATTTAACAGTTGAGGAGGTTTTCTACAAAACATATCAATTACCAAATATTGCCCTGTTGTCCAGGGCAATATCTAGATATTGCCTTGTTGACCAGGGCAATATCTATAATTTATTATATGGCTGGGTTTCATTTCCGGTCCGTACGCAAAACGACGCACGCTGATTGGTTCCTGAGAGGTCGGGATTTTACGATATTGACCGACCGGTCAATACACTTTTTTCTCGGCCCTGTAAGTTTTGGCGGGAAGATTTCTGACTTGATTTGAATACAAATAAAAGAGAAATAGGTATCTTTATTCAAATATTCTGAACAATAAAATGTGTTGGAACATCACTGCTGGTTTTCTTTAAAGCTGTTTACCTGTTTTGAAACACGAGAAATAAAAGCCGAACTGGTGTAAATAAGAAGGCCAAGAAGCGACACGAAAAAGTCAACAGGTAATAAGGTAAACGGCATACTCCGAAACCGAAAACAACGCTAAAAACTTAAAAATAAAATGAACCAATAGCCATATAATAAATTCCTTATTAACCTCGTTTGCTCGGTCTGTACTGGAAAGTATTTGCCCTCGGTTTTATCGCACAAACCTCGCTCCTTCGTCGCTCGGTCTGTACGAAAACCTCAGGCAAATACTTTCCCGTACAGACCTCGCACTCAGTTAATAAGTCTTTAATACAATCGAAATATAATAAGGTTAGATATACTGCCGAAACTAGTAGTCTAACGTTTCGAGCGAAGGCCCTTCGTCAGAGAGAAACGTAAAGAGTGTAAACAAACAATGGGCTTATATAAGAAAGATAATCATGTGATCAACAATTAGCCAATCAGATAAAAATAACAAGAACAAATTAATGAGATGCGAAAAAAATTAGCCAATCAGAGCGAAATAACAATAACAAATCAATAATGAGATGCAAAAAGGCATTTGTTATTCCTACCGTCGATGAGAAAAAGGGAGGGGTGCAACTGTTTATGTCCGCCCTTGCTAAACAAAAACAGCGTCTTCAGAAGTGTTAATTAAAAGAGAAAAAAAAGATAAATTAAGTGAAAACACTGTTTATTAGTGATTAATATATATTTAGAACGGTATTAGCAAATAACGAATAATTCAGTCAGTCATTTTACATACCTTCAATCAGCTTTATACTTGACAGGTCGACAGTGTAATTGCCAAGTTTACCATTTTTCACTTTCTTAAGTTCAGGTAACGGTGATGATCGTGATGTATTAAAAATAATTGTGACATCTGCAACAACGCTTCCCTCGCTAAAACAATAAAGAAGCAAAAGTACATCAGAATTTTACTAATGATATAATAATGATGATGATAATGACGATGATGATGATGATGATGATGATGATGATGATGATGGTAATGATGATGATGATGATGATTATATTAATGGTAATGATGATGATAATGATAATGACGATGATGATGACGATAATAATGATGATGGTAATGATATTAATGGAAATGACGATAATGATGATAATAATAATGAAGACAATAATAATAATAAGAAGAAGAATAATAATAAGAATGATGATGATGATGATGATGATGATGATGATGATAATAAAAATATGATAATGATGATAATAATGATAATAATGATGATGATGATGTTTGATAATGATGATAATAATAATAATAATAATAATAATGATGGTGATGATGATAATAATAAAAATTATGATAATAATGATGATAATAATGATAATAGTAATGATGATGATAATGATGATGATAATAATAATAATAATAATAATGATAATAATGATAATAATAATGACGACGATAAGGGTAATAATAATGAAGATTATAATAATAATAATAATAATGATGATGATGATAATAATGATGATGATGATGATGATGATGATGATGATGATGATGATGATGATGATGATGATGATGATGATGATGATGATGAAGATAAGGATAATAATAATAAAGATTATAATAATAATGATAATAACGATGATAATGACGATAATAATGATGATGATAATGATGTTAATGATGACTAATTATGATGATAATGATGATAATAATAGTGATGATAATGATAATGATGATAACAATGATTATTGCAAATTGCATTTAAATATGCAGAATAGGTCCATAGGAGACTTACCTGAAACCATTGACAAGAACCGCAAAGAAGAAGCTATTACTTTGGTAAGCAGACGATATCTTAAAAAAGAACACATTACATTTGAGGTGTAGTTAATGTTTATAAAATGTAGTTAAAGTGATGTCAAAAATTATTTCCTAAAATCAAATGCGGAAATTAAGCATTTGTCTTTTGTCTTTATAGATAATAGCATAATTTTAACTGCAATTTGAAAAAACGAAACACACGCAAGTAGGTTTTTCAAAGACAAACTAGGATTAAATAAATCCAAAAGACAATTGTTATTTCTCAAACTCATTAATAATTCATGAGATAATCAATCAATCAGAAGCGCTGAATTGCACCACGTGAAGGGACTTGAAACACCAGGGAAGTACTGGGCAGAGGACTTGAAATATTATTTCCAGTCCAAGGACTGGAAATAATATTTCAAGTCCTTGGACTTGAAATATTACTTCACACAATCGGTTATTCATCCATACACTAATTACTAATGCATTAATTCATTTTGGGAATACACTAAGTGATTTTGAGAAGTCATGTAAAGGCCTCCAATTCGGACTAGACCGGGTTTTCAAGAACGAGGAATTCGTTCCATATTACGTCAAGGTTTTTATAAGTGTACATGAGGTGAAAAATTCATTGGCATTTATATTGGTGGGCCGCGGAAGCACTTGAGAAGTGGGCGGGGGCACCGCCAAAAAGGGGCACCTTGGTTATTTTCAAAATAATTGTATAATTTAAAACGTTGTACGGTTGTAACCTCCATTTGATCACCACCATTTTGTTTTTAACACAATTTCTTGGTCAGCGGCATTTCTTTTAGAAATAGAATGCTTCAAGTAGCGCCAATGTGCTGAGAAAAACCCTCAGACATTGCTTTAAATTAAGGAAAACTGGAAAAAACATAGTCCAAACTAGACCTGATCATCTACTTCTGGTTTGGATATTTTTTTCCATCGCCAAGGGTTCCGTTTTCATCTCGATTCGTCTAGAAATCGTTTCCAAAACGCTCCGGTGAGAGCGCCGTTTTCACACAACTTCAATCCGGTGCCGTGTGAACGCAACGGCGTTTGTGACTTTTTAGCGCCGTTTTCAACTCGCTCCAGACTCGTGTGAACGGGATCTAAAACACCAAAAACGCCAACGAATTTTTCACTTCATTAATATACAAGAATAAACAACTTACAGCTGAGATTAAGCTTGATTCCAAGGTGATGTAAGCAGGACTGCTAGAATTTTCTAAATCTGCAGTAAACGTTATATTAAGTTTGAATGTTGCCCTGTAAGAAACGCCTAGAAAATAATATAAAAGAAAACTTTCAAATGATCTGCAAGTTAGGCATGTATTAAAGTGTATATGACCCGAAAATGAAGTTTGTCTTATTTGAAAGAACACTTAAAATGACAGAGTAAGTTATTTTGTAGATTTTCGTTTACTTGCTTCGTTTTTAAAATATTTCAGTTTGCTTAAAATGAAAATTTAACAAAATGATGTCACACGTGCATAATGACTTATTGATGAAGGTTATATATCTCTGCTGTTATCAAACGAAATCACTTCAAACACCGAAATCACTTCAAACACCAAGCATGTAAATTGTCAAGTGATCTTGTTTGATATTAGCAGAGATACATAACATTCTTCGATAAGTCATTATGCGGGTGTGAAATTTTCATTTTAAACAAACTGAAATATTTTAAAAACGAAGCAAGTAAACGAAAATCTAAAAAATAAGTTACTCTGTTATTTTAAGTGTTCTTTCAAAAAAGACAAACTTAATTTTCGAGTCATTTTCACTTTAAAGTGTTTATGCCACGAAATTTCACTCCAGTTTTTTATGATTGCATTTGAAAGAACACTTAAAATGACAAAGTAACATCTTTCGTAGAATTTCGTTTCCTTGCTTCATTCTTGAGATATTCAGGTTTGTTTGATATGCAAATGTCATACTTATGACATCACACTGTATAATGACTTTTTAGAAAAGTATGATTTTCTAAAAGAGAGAGTAGAGAAAGAGAGAGAGAGAGAGAGAGTACTTATCGAAAGTACTTAAAAATTTTCACTTACATGTATGTAGCCATGACTGGTCACTTACTAAACGTGCATAGTTGTGTGTAAAATATTTGGACCATCCTAAAATTAATGCTCTTTCAAAAAGTCATTATGCAGTGTGATGTCCTAAGTCTGACATTTGCATATCAAACAACCCTGAATATCTCAAGAATGAAGCAAGGAAACAAAATTCTACGAAAGATGTTACTTTGTCATTTTAAATGTTCTTTCAAATTCAATCATAAAAAACTGGAGTGAAATTTCGTTGCATAAGCACTTAAAGTGCTTACGGAACAAAAACGAATCTGTGAAACAGAAAAAAACTGATCTAAACGAAACCAAACAATTATATTATCTTTCTCACACTCATTAATAATTCACGACGAAAACAAAATGAAAGATTTTGTTCTTAAGTCGCCCCGAGTAAAGCTCTCTGGTTTTACTTGAAAATTTACAACTGTTATTGGCTTGTGTTTATCGCAAAATCAAATACAACATTGTATTCTACAAATTAGTAACTTTCTAACGATATCTATTTTATTTTCGTGGCATATATTCTGACGAAATGAGAGCGCTTTACCGAAATGACCCTGTAAACCTTAACGAAGACCTTAATACAATTTAGGAAACGATAAGTAGTTTTAGTAATACAAATTTAGTCACTTCTTCCCACAAAGAGCTTTTTAAAGTGCCTATGAAATGAAATTTCACTTCAGTTCTATAAAACTGTATTTGGAAGAACACCTAAGATAATGAAAAATGGCTTTTACATGCCTTTCAAATCTTATCACATTCTTGAGTTATTGGCTATGCAATTTGAGCAATGACGTCACACGTTGTATGCGGAAGAAAACGGGAAATCAGTCATATCTTTGGATTGGTTTAACTAAACTGAATTTAACGTTGCAAATTTTCCTTGTGGTATGATCTGGTTACATGTGCCATGGGTGGTCTCGTGTAGTTAAACCAATCCAAAGATATGACTGATTTTCCGTTTTCTCCCACATACGTGTGACGTCATTGGTCAAATTGCATAGCCAATAACTCAAGAATGCGATAAGATTTGAACGGCGTGTAAAAGCCATTTTTAGTTATCTTAGGTGTTCTTTCAAATACAATCTTAAAAAACTAAAGTGAAATTTCGTTTCATAGGCACTTTAAGAGCAATTTACATCTTAGATTTCAAGTGGCAGAGTCGAGGGCATCACATTTAATAGGGTTTTATTTCTTTTACCTTTAACACACTGTCCTGTCTCGTTTTTATATAATCCTTCGTTACAGTTACACTTGTATGAACCGACAGTATTGACACAGAATGATCCATTTGGACAAATAGAAGCTTGTAAACACTCGTCAACATCTGCAAAAATACAAAAATATCCATGTGAATATGATGTCTGTATTTGCAGGGAAAATACTTTACAACCTCATTTTAGCTTCTAAACTATAAGTGCTGCGTAGGCAGTGTTTTGGTATAAAAAAGCAAAAATCTTAAAGTGGGTATGCAACGAAATTTCACCCCAGTATTTCAGGATTACATTTGAAAGAACACTTAAAATGACAACGTAACATCTTTCGCAGAATTTCGCTTCCTTGCTTCATTCTTGAGATATTCAGGTTTGTTTGATATGCAAATGAAATACTTATGACATCACACTGCATAATGACTTTTTGAAAGAGCATCAATTTTAGGATGGTCCAAATATTTTACACGCGGCTATATACGTTTAGTGACCTGTCATGGCTACATACATGTAAGTGCAAATTTTTATTAAGTACTTTCGATAAGTATACTCTCCAAGAAAATCATACTTTTCTAAAAAGTCATTATGCAGTGTTATGTCATAAGTATGTCATTTGCATATCAAACAAACCTGAATATATAAATAAGTGAAGACAGCCATTAAGCAGCACGTGGTGTGCCCTATTCGGAGAACATTCTTGATTTTGTTTTCTAATTAATAAAATTAACGTGATACGCCATTGTATTCTTACGTGATTTAATTGACCAGTTGCTTAGTTTATAAATGACGTGAACCAACAACTTGTTGTCATTGCTCTGATGAAGGCCTGGACAGGCCGAAAGCTTAGAACGTGTTAATTAA
>CAXIUP010000266.1:157500-160000 GCA_964035015.1 Corallium rubrum | reverse complement strand
ATAGTTAGTTATTTGGATAGTAGAAAACTTGTAGAAAACCGGTTTGACAGATTTTGTTAGCCAATCAAACTTATCAGTCGGGAACTACTTCATGTATGCTTATTATTTTGTCCTGGTTTTGTCCTGGTGCAAGTCACGCTCTACTTCTCTGGCTTTTTTAGAGTTTTCTTTTTCCATAAAAATTTGTTGATCAGAGCTGTTGTATAATAAATCTCTTATAAGATGTTTTGGTGTGTAGTATCGCTGTATATTTTTACTGTTGTTTGTATTTTGACTCGCCCTGCGGGCTCGTCAAAATACGGCACAACTCGTAAAAATATACAGCGATACTACACACCAAAACATCTAATAAGATCTAAATACTGCAGAAATCTAAGAAATCTTTGCTCAAGAGTATAAAAGTAGAAATAAACAAGTTTCCGACTATTAATCCAATTCTGCCAAGACAAACCCGGTAAGGACTGTAGTAACAACATCATCTACCAAATTAAATATATATAGAACTTGCAACAAAACGTACATCGGACAAACATCGCGAGTTCTCCACACTAGAATTAAGGAACACTAAAACGGCTTCAAAGACATGAACATTTCCTCCCTCATTGCAAAACATTGCTTAGAGACTGGACACAAATTCGACTTTGAAAATCTCATGCAGTGTTATCCCAGCTATTTCTTACTTGAAGCATATCACTCAGACCACGAACTCAACTCTATTAACGAACGCATCGAATTTCTGATAATCTATCTACAAGTCCTGCCGCTACCAACAATAACGTCATCAAACCCACAACAACAAAATTGCGACAACGTTCAACCGTCATCCACGTATTGAAGATGACTTCAAGGAAGCCGAAACGTTAATGAGATTAATAATTAATAGTCCGTGACAACAAACTTCAATAAAGTAAATTTATCATAATGCCTGACTACAACTCAAACAATTTCAAAGAATAAAAGCAGTCCTCAAAAGCAAAGATATTATTCCAACAAATACTCGTAGTTTTGGTTTTTCGCTTATCATAATAACCACATTAACTAATTATGTGTCAATAAACACCATATTTTTAACAGTACTCAAAATCTAAGTTTTTTGGTATAACATTCCAGACTTCTTGCCGGGACTATACACTGTACATTACAGATATGTACTACTTTTAACCGACGTCATGAAAGTTATAATATAAATGCGAGATTGGCGCTATCAAAAATTGCGAATGTTAAAACCGATCGCTCAAGGCCTTTCCAATCACATGTTTCATAACTTCCTTCATTTCTTAGCTCAGACATGAGACATCACGACTGCCATTCATGATATTGTCGCATGCGATTTTTTTTATCACTCGTACGCCGCACACTCATTCTAGAATTTCACCGAACGAAATTCAAGATAGCGGCAGTCAGAACACGTAGATTTATTATTGTAAATACTTGGTATTTGCACACAATTTAAAGGATACAAGTTCATTCCAGAATACTTTGTTTTTATCATTAACTAGCTGGGGTACCCGCGGCGTTCCCCAGGCAAAAATGAGTTTGTATTTTAATTGTATTTTAAACTCAATTCTGAGGCCAGACTTATAACACAGTATTTATAAACACATCATCACGAACGCATGACTCGAAAATGATTTACAACCGATCACGCTATAGACCGAAACTGAGTTTATTGGATTACATAATAAGCGCACGATTTTAGTAAAAGTCTCTCACTGTAAAACATGTACAGTAGATGTTCTTACCAGATATTCTCACCAATACAATATTAATTTTTTAAAGTGGTCAATGCAAGTAGCTATACTCCAGCTGTTTTACAAGCATGCCACTATTTAAATTATATACAGTATAAATGTTTTAAAAATTAGAATATTAAATTGGTACAGTAGTATAAACCTTACTAACATATACCTCGCAGGTGAATAGTTTTACATATACAAGCCAACTATACTCTGTTTATCAGTGACTGTACCGAGCCCCCCCCCCCCCCCCCCCCACGGGGCACAGTGTGTCACTCATCAAAATATTCCAAAATTCTTGGGGTCACGTGACCAGCCTTTGTTGATTGGGTTTGTTTTATGTCAATTCGTCACTCGTCACGTATACTAGTCCACGACTGATTCGAACTTTAAAATCCGTTTTAAAGGCCAATTGCGTACACAAATCTGCCAAAAAAGCAACCCTACTTCCTTTGGGAGTAGTTAACGGCCAACAAACAACAGATTTTAGCCATTTTACATGGACGTTTACGATACTAGATCGCACCTTGTTCTTGGTCAGCAAATGCTTTATATCCTACAATATCCCTATAGTATCCTCTTCAGCGGATTCATTGTCCTTTATCTTCCTAATTTTATCATATCAACCCACATGTCCCACAACGTTCCTTATTCATCTCGCGCCATTCTTGCGTGTATTGATGAAGTTTACACGCAAGATATTCGTTTTACGCATGCGTTGCTAATACGGGTCAGCCCGTATTTCGCGAGCCTCGACAGCCGCA
>CAXIUP010000266.1:57500-150000 GCA_964035015.1 Corallium rubrum | reverse complement strand
GAGATAAGACCCCGGGTACGAAGTTGGGGTACACTCTCCAAACCGTGTCATTCTTGACATATAACGCAGAACAGTTCTTACTAATTTACAACTACAACTCAGGACTGAATCGATCCAAGCCTTCTCCTTTGCTAAAGTTACACACAATATTTGAAAGTTTTTTTTAATTAATGTCTAACTGACTATTTATTATATCGTCGAATCGTGTCCGTTTAAGGTGGCTCCATACAGTTTCTTGAAAAATGGAAAATACAAGTTTGAGAGTCCAACATACGTGCATAAACAATTCGGAAAAAGAATAAAACTAAATGTTATGCATAGTTAAACATTCTGACAATCAAACACTGTTACCAAATAGAAATAGCAACAGTTGTTGCTTTCAAAATGGCTGCCAATTACCTTTCAAACTAATTTAATTCGAAAAAAACTTTGGTGACCCCCAATGTTTTTCTATTAAAACTTTTCTTGAAGTATGAGTAATCAATAGGCCGATTTTAAAAATATTCTGTAGAACGAACAATTTTTTCCCGGAAAAATCGTGTTTGTTTAATTTTTAAAAACTTGTATTTTCCATTTTTCAAGAAACTGTGTGGAGCCACCTTAAGAGAAAGGTATGTGATTTAAAAGGGTATGATAGGATACTACCACTGAGGCATCATAGGTTGTATTTCCCAAGTTGGTGCTATTTGTGGTGGGTAGTAGGGTGGTCTTAGTGATGGTGGGTAGAAGGGTGGTATTGGTGGTGGTCGGTAGTTGAATGGTATTGATGGTGGTTGGTAGTTGAATGGTATTTGTGGTGGTGGTATGTGATATCTATTTCATTGTCGCTATCATCATCGCTCTACTTGTCTGTCTCTTCTTCATTGTCTGTATGAGAGATAGGTCTGATCAAGTTCTGGCCAATTTTCTACCGGAAGGTAGTCGCATGGCAATAGAAGATTCCTGTGAAGTGTCCGGTGGCGACCGCGACCTGATTCGGTTCTTAAATCCGGACCTTTACGCGAGACCACCACATGTATTTCTTCCTCCCACAAAGATCTAACTTCCCCAGACTACCGATTGACCTAATATTTGACCTACCAGAAACATCGAACAGCACCTCACGGTCGGGCTTTGCGGCAAAGTGGAAATCTGCAATGCAAGAGGCCTACGCACTGGCTCACAAGGCAACTTTGAAAAGCGCTGCTAGAGGAAAGAAGAACTACGACCGACGGGTAAGATGCTCCACTTTAGAACCAGAAGATCGCGTTCTTGTGCGCAACCTCACACCGAGAGGACTGGGACTTCTTCCAAACAGCAGGTAAAACGGTGAGTACGTCGTCGATTCGTGAACTGTGCAGTTGTATGCGTGAATAAGCTTGTTGAGATGGTCTTTCCATCTGGACTCGTAAGCTTCTGGTAGTGCGCGGAGCATTCCCAGTAGAGTGCGATTCATTCGTTCTACCAGTCCATTCCCTTAGGGATGGTACGGCGTCGTACGAGAGTGCATTCACCAGCCAGTTGGTTAGCCGTCTGAATAGCTTGTTCTGAATAGTTTTTTAACAACTGGTTGTAAGGGTGCTACGGTGTGGCTATTTGGCTGTTTTTGCTTTAGGCATCGACATACGCGGTAAATAAAACGATCAATGTCCTTTCTCTTGTTGGGCCAATAGAATCGTTGTCGAGCTAGCCTGCGTAGCTGGCGGTATTAGGGAGTTCGGGCGCGGGCGGTAGGCGGGCAACGCGGAATACCGCCTGCCCCCAATCCATATGTCTTTTAGTGATCTCCGTCCGCTGGGTGACGGAGCATTCTGATTGGTCAGAATATTGATTTTTGATTTCAGGAGTCATATTACAGGCATGAGCGGACAAATATTAAGCGAATGTACTGAGAAAGTATTGAACACAGGTATCGAATTCCTTAAGCGCTATCGGTCATCACGTCGTTTTGAAGAGCGAGGTAGAGATGTTATTGCAATTTTGCCAACTGGATTTGGTAAAAGTATGATATTTAGTATTTACTGTGTATGCTTTGGCGAAGCATGAGATCATGACAATGTCTGGAATTATTAATAATCGAAATATAGTAAGGTTAGATATACTGCCGAAACAGAGAACGTAGGAGTCTAACGTTTCGAGCGAAGGCCCTTGGTTTTCTCTCTGACGAAGCGCCTTCGCTTGAAACGTTAGACTCCTACGTTTTCTGTTTCGGCAGTATATCCAACCTTACTATATTTCGATTGTTGTTTAACACTAGACTGAAAGCCAGCCGCCGATCTCATCTCAGGAGTGAGAACGAGATGAGAGACGACTACCAGCAAGATAGAAACGGTCAATATCGTCAAGGGTCAACAGGACGATCCCATAGTCGCACGCGTTTTACAACTCCTCTGAGTCTCCTCAAGCTACATCGTAAACCAACCTAACCTGAATGTCAGGCCTTTATTTGTTCCCGCTTCCGCTAAACCCGGCAGTGCGGGCAGAGGTGCGGGCGAGCGAGAAGGCGAGAAAAATAAAGGCCTGAGGAAACTCTTAATAAAACCGTCTTCCGCCCACTTTGCTATTTTTAAATATGAACGAGTATGATTGATATGAGTTGTAAGCGTATGTTTTGATTTCATGACATCCCACGGAAATATATAGTCTTTCTCCGCGTCTGGTTTTAGTCCAGACTAGTCTAGGTAGACTTGTAATAAATACACGAGTTCGAATTGAAGGTGTTTGTCCATGGTATATCTAGACCCGATCTAGAGAAGAAGTCGAAGAATTGGAAACTACAAGAAACCGAGAAATTTGACAATTTGAGAATATACATATATATTGATTCAAAATTCCACCATAATAAAAGAAACACTATTTGATAGCCGCCTGGATATAGTTTCGACTAAATTAATAAAATATATAATTTTGTAGCATTAGAATTTAAATTTTATTAATATATTGATATATAATTATAAACATGTCTCAACCGTATACTCAGTCATCCACAACTAAGACTAACTGCTCCGAGATTCCCGTTTTGTAACTTACGGGTCCACTTTTCTGACAACCATTGTTCAGCACTGCCATATAAAACAACTTGGACTTTCGCATCGGCTTCGGTAGCCATCGTCACTGATCATCGAACGAAGGACCATGAGTAGACTGCTTTTCGCAAGGTCTCCACCTGCCACAACGAAATTCCTCAACGTGCCATGTTGAAGTCGATGAAGTTCACAGCACACAAATGGCAATATCTGATATATCAGACTTTTACCAAAACCATTGGGAAAACAGCAGAGACGTCTTGGCTCTCAACAGCGAGCTTTCGAATGCACGTCGTTTGTTCTGGTTTCAAAGACTCATAGCCGAAATGCGACAATGAATTTATTAACAAAGCAGTTTTGAAAAATCCTTCTATGGTTTGATTTTCCGACATAACAAGACGCCTGGTCAGGCGTTCCCTCGGGCTACTGAAAAAGCACAGTGCTATATCTGAGTGCTAGGATCTAAAGTCTATTAAACACATTGCATGGTCACAGACAAAAGTCGAAACACAATCCAATTCTCCGATAGAAAACACAATTTGCAATAACAAAACACGATTGTCTGTATTTATTAAGGTATTTCCACACATGTACACAGTGTTCATATGTCGAGTCTCTTCAGATATCAACACAACTATTATTTAACGGCGTGTGCGATTGTAAGTGTTAAGTTATATAATATCAAGATACTTGCCAGCGACATTACTGCCCAATAACTACGTCTGTGAACACACAAAACACATCCAAGACGAGAAAGGGCATTCACTCAGTCGAAATCCGACATAAGAAATGATTAAGTAAGCTCTTGGTCTCATCACTGGACTTTAAAATTCAACCTTGCCAAATGTGAAGCTTTATCTGTTACTCGCAAAAAGCAACCAGTCCACAGTGACTATAGTATTAATGGTTACATGATCTCAAAAGCCGTATCTCAGAAGGATCTTGGCGTGTTAACCACCACATCTCTGAAATGGGGACTTCATGTGTCACACGTTTGTACCAAAGCGCAGAAAATGCTGGGATTTCTACATAGAACTTCAGATCCTCGTTTTAGCCTCGAAGCCAAACGTTCTCTACCCTTACGAAAATTTCATATGTAAATTTTTCACATATGAAATTTCCACATATGGAATTGGAACCTTTTCACATATGAAATTTCCACATATGAAATACAGTTCCACATATGAAATTTCCACATATGAAATATAGTTCCACATATGAAATCACCACATATGGAATTGGAACCTTTTCACATATGAAATTTCCACATATGAAATTTCCACATATGAAATACAGTTCCACATATGAAATTTCCACATATGAAATATAGTTCCACATATGAAATCACCACATATGGAATTGGAACCTTTTCACATATGAAATTTCCACATATGAAATTTTCATATATGGAATAAAATATTTTCAGATATTCAATTATTAAAATCCAATTTATGGGAAATTAGACATTAGAATATGCAGAATGTGCAAAACTTGAACTTTACAAAACAATTGAATACCATATTAACACATTCAATATTGTTTGTTTTTAGACTAATTTAATCTTAGAAATATATTATCAATTTACATCGACATTCTAGAATTTAAAGTTAAATTCACCTGGCCCAGCTATGCAAAAGTCAATTACAATATAGCACTAGTTGTACATTTTGTACGACTGTAAATTCAGCTCATTTTATCAAACGTTGAACTTTTTGAGGTATTCAACAGTAAGCTTATAGTTATGTACCAGACAATAAATAATCAGCAAATGTTCAATATGATTACTGGTCTGGTAACAAACAATTGCACTATAGAAAGGTAACCTACTTTTGAACAACTGGCCCATTGTGTTTACCACAAAATAATGTACACATTAAATGTAAAATATTTAAATAAATAAATAAATATACCGGTCTATATGACTGTAAAAACAAACTATTTTAGTCCTTCCTCTAAACGTCTTTTTCTTTTACACGCTTCCTTCTCATCTTTAATTTTTTGGGTAATTGCATTCTGGACAGCAGTAGGAGTCACTCCTGGATAAGCATTGACAACATAACCTGTGAAATATACAATACGATTCATACATATCACTGATATCAGATTTCTATAGTTAGAATAATTTTAACCAATTAATACCATGATTGCCTTGGTTTCAAATGTTCTCACTGGGTGATTTAATCTCTAATTTCCCTGGTTCGTGTAGGCAAATGGAAAAGAGCATTAAATTTTTCATATTACATGATCTCATTCCCAAAAATAACAATTGTATAACCTTGGCAATCATATAATTACAAACTGATAGCAAGTCATGTCAGGAAATTAGTGATTAAATGTCCATCTAGCCTCAGGATAGTCTGCAAGCAAACTTTTTCCCCACCCCTGGAGAACGGTACAACAATAATCTCTCACCCACCCTGGCATGGGTGAGAGACTGTCTGCTATCACAGATTAGCCTTGGGAGAAGTCCCTCAGATATACATGCTCATTTGGCTGGCTCAGACAGGAATAAGTAATAATCACTTGACCCAACACCATTGTTACCACCCCTTAGAGAGTAAAATCATCTGCTGGAGTGTGAATTAATGTCAATATTAAACTTTATAATTACGAAGTATATTTAGATACTATCTTCCATCATACACTGTATCACACAGATGGGCTCTCAGATGTGATAATGACCTACTAGCTGACTAGCTTCCCAGGGTCAAGAGTAAGATTCCCTCCAAAGGTCACATGCTTATACATTCCTCCTAACTACAAGATTGCAGTTACCGAACAAACAATTTGGACAGAAAATTCTACTTTCCTAGCAGAATTCTTGTATTTTTGAACACAATTAGAATATAGGGATGTTTAGTAATGTATAAGGAATATGCCGTATCTGTATATCACTAAAATTATACCAATATTATTAGTATGACTATATGACATTATACCAGTTTGAGTCTTATATTTCATCAAACTGGTCAAGTTTCTAAAATATCCAGATGTGTGATCTGTGTTTTTAGCATATCAATGATACTTATATATATATATATATATATATATATATATATATATATATATATATATATATATATATATATATATTACCAGGGTTAAGTCACGTTGGCCTGAAAAACAGAGAAAAATCTTCTCGACGTTTCGAGCGAAGGCCCTTCATCAGGAGAAATTAGACGAAGGGCCTTCACTCGAAATGTCGAGAAGATTTTTCTCTGTTTTTCAGGCCAACGTGACTTAACCCTGGTAATATTTGGATTTCACCCATGGCCGACACTGTCCTAGAAGCCTTTTATATATATATATTAAAAATCTCAGTATACAGCATCAGTGTCACTTTAAAAAAGGCATACAGTTAGACCAATATACAACCTGCTAATAGTATTTTGAGACATAAACATGCCTATTGGAATAGATCATTATGTCATTAATCAATAAATAAACTACCAGAATTATTTAAGGATTTTACTTACCAAAATAGACAGCAAGTTGAATGTTTGAACACAACTGAACATGGTAACTGACTACCCTATGAAAAAAGAAAGAATGATTTGAGAGTTTGTTAGGAACCACACAATTGACTACAGTATTACTGTAAAATTGTGAAGGCAAGAAGAGATTTTATAAAGCCAATATTGTTGACGACAAAACATGATGACTTTAATAATAAACATTGACTTCAACTACACTATTAACTTCGATCAGTATAAAATGGTTTGTATTGGACAATCAAACAGGAAATTGACAACGAGAGCCAGAGAAAATTTCACATTACAATAAGTAGGAGTGTAGGACGATAGAAAACAAACGATTACTGAATTAGCTTTACCTTGCTGGTAGCCTCGTGCGAGCGAAGCTTCTAGGACTTTCTTGGTTCAACTCGATTTCCATGGCTTTTAGTTAAATCTTTCCGTAGAAGAACATGTTATTTCGGTGAAGACTGTCTTCCTGATCTCTTTGCAAACAAAAAGTCTTATTTCCAAGGGTTTATGTAGCTTGTATCTCAAAACACCATCAGTCTATCACAAGTGAATTTCAAACGTGGCGCACTGAGATGGGTGACGCTATCCCAAGTATCAATGCGCGCTCGCTGCGCGGAGCATGCGCGGTATCGTAGCTACATGCGCCTGGGGACTGGGTACGACACTGGCCAAGAGGGCCTCTGCACTGGTGACGGCGCTATTTAATCTTGCAAGCACATAACAGTGGTAGAATCATGTGAAACAACTTTAAGATTGATTGACTTGCTTCAAGTTGAACATAAATATGTAGTCATGGCGAGAAATAATGGTCACGCATGCGCGTAATGCATGCCCACTTACAAAAATTTTGACTAGAAAAGTTCTGCAAGATTAATAGGACTTACATAGAGGATGAGTGAAACAATCGTCGTAGCAGTGTCAATTTTTAAATTATTTCAAATGTTTCAATCTGAATCGTATAGTGCAACACATCTGCGATATAAATATCATGAGCGATGTGCATAGAAATAGTAGACCTAGAATGCGTGCTCTGTCACGTGACAGGGGTCCAAATTAAATTTTATTTTGCCCTTATAGATCCGCCATTTTGAATTTTGCAAAGGGGTGGGATAAATATACAATAATGATCGCCTCTCAAAATAAAGAATTGGAGGACGTTTCATAGGGATAAATTGGATACATGCATGACAACAAATCAGTCACATACACATTAGCATAAAATAAAACAATTTGCAAGACACTTGCTTTATTAAACGTGCTAAAAACTATTATTACTGTAAAGCTAAAAATTATATTTCGATCAATTCACCACAATTACAAAAAGCAACAAAAAGATAGGCTCATGCTAAACTTGAAACTCAGAAATTGTGGCTGCATCAAAGCCCGTTTGAAAGAAAATAAAATAATCAAAGACGTTAATGGAAACTAGGAGAAAATCTTAAGAAAAACACGGATTTAAAATGTCAATATAAATAGATGTCGAAAAGACTGATGTATAAAAACTATGACAGGTGCATAAACATATTTTATATTTCAAAAATCACCAGCTAGAAATCCCTTATTAGATTGGATAAAAAAGAACAAAACACTTACTGTCTCCTGGATTAATTCTTCACACTCAGTATAAATCACATACAGATTGGCAAGTGGGAATCATTCAAATATAATGAAACAGTAAAAACACAAAAACCATTCGTTTTAAAAGGCCGCTATCGTCGCCATTTCTACATCCAGAGTTTGATGTTCGAAATGTTTTTGCGAAGGATATTGCACTTCACATGCCTTTATCGTTAAATTCACCAGTCCAGTAAATTCCCCGGCGTAAAAAACAAAGAAATTCAGTGCTAAAATACATCCATCGTCCACTCCACACCGGTTACCAACCGCGGCCGTGTCAAAAACTGTTAAAAAGTCCTAGGGCGAGTTCCTTTTGCCCTTATAAATCCGCCATTTTGTGGCGACAAATTTTTGACTGACAGGAGATAGGAGAACGCATTCTAGGTATATTATTTCTACGGCGATGTGCCACAGATATTAAATCCTTTGCGGTTTTTGATATACTATTTTGAGCACAAGTCTAACATAAGCCAATATGGCGAATACGCAAATTGTACCAACCTTGCTGCTCACGTTATCGAAAATCAAACAGAGGTATACTATTTCTGTACAAGTTTCAATCTGATTCGGCTACTATAAAGATCCGTCTTTTCAATGATATTCTTCATTTCTAGCCTGTATTTGTCGTTGTTGCGGTTTTCAATCTCAAAGCTTCAGTATTTTCTGATCATCGAATGAAGATTTCATCCAACATTGCATAATTAGTTGTTCTCTTTTCTTCTGAACCGCGGAACTGTGACGACCGCACGACATAGGTACTAGTTTAATAGGGCTTTAGCTCCGCCTCTCTGTGTCCACCATTTCTCGCCATGTTTTCAGAACAGTCCATCTCTACCTGGCAAGATATGTTGTCAGCTTCCAAATCTTGTTGATAGAGATTAGATTATTTCCTAAGATTAATAGGTACTTGTATTATATATTTACAATTTTGAGCATGGTTATTCGTAAGATCGTAATTCTGTATCAAAGAATAGTTAAGTTTTAGTCTAGGTTAGCGGAAACTTATCGATCAATTTCTGATTATATACAATTTTATTTTCTTGCATAAATTTAAAACTTGGGTGAGCTATCTAAAGATATCATATTCGGCAATAGTTTCCTAACCATATAGCAAATATTGCAAATACTGATCTATTACAGAATTTATAAATAAACATGTGCATATTTCTGTTTTTAGCTTAATAAAGTTTCCTGTTTTTGTAACTATTTTTTACTGCAACAAAGCATTCGCTATCACAGTAGTATAACTTGGTAATAATTACAAAGTAATTTATTTCATGATTTTTTTCCACATATGAAACTTAACTTTTACATATGAAATTTTTTATTTCATATGTGAACAATTTTTCATATATGAAATTTTTTATTTCATATGTGAAAATTGTTGTCACATTAATTACGAAGTGACTTATTTCATATGTGATTTTTCCCCACATATGAAACTTAACTTTCACATGTGAAATTTTTTATTTCATATATGAAATTTTTTATTTCATATGTGAAAATTGTTGTCACATTAATTACAAAGTGATTTATTTCATGTGTGATTTTTCCCAACATATGAAACTTAACTTTCACATGTGAAATTTTTTATTTCATATGTGAACAATTTTTCATATATGAAATTTTTTTATTTCATATGTGAAATTGTTATCACATATGAAACGAACAAAATTCATATGTGAAATTATTCATTTAACATATGAAATATGGCATTTCATATGTGGAATTGTTTTCCACATATGAAATTCGTCGTTTCACATATGAAATAGTTCATTTCATATATGAAATTCCAACTTCATATGTGAAATGACATATGAAATTTTCGTAAGGGTATACTTAAGCTTAGTCCGTTCTCACCTAGGCTATGCCAGTGAAGTGTGGTCTCCACTTTCTGGCAAGAATCTACGTATGATTGAAGGGATTCAAAGACGTGCAACCAAATTTATTCTCGGATACAACAATCCATATCTCCCCTACAAAGATAGACTTTTAACCTTGAAACTTCTACCTATTTCCTATTGGCATGAACTCAAAGACCTTATTTTCTTTTTTAAATTAATTAATGGATTCTATAATGTTGACATCTCTAACTTTATCAGGCCCAAAATATTGGTAAAATCAACCAGAAACAGTTGCTCTCTCGATTTTGTAGTTCCAAAATGTAAAACTTCTCTTTTTCAGAAAAGTTACTTCGTCCGAACTATTAAACTCTGGAACACTCTACCAACCTCAACCCGTTCTCTTCCATCAGTTACTTCTTTCAGATCAGCTCTCTACCGCCACTACATGTCTGCCCTGAATTGTATCTTCGACAGTGACAACATTTCAACCTGGAAATCTATTTGCTCTAAATGTTCGTCCACCCATAATCTGGCATCTTCACCTTATCGTCAATGCTGTTCTTAACTTTTTTGCAATATTATTTATATTATTTTATATTCATTTATGTCTTATTATGCTGTATTGTGTTAGCTGTGTTTTATATTATTTTATTATCTTTGTTTTCTTATAGTTTTTGGCAGTTTACCTTGTTGAGTATATACCTGTTGTAAACTTGCCTCGTTGTACATTTAATTTTCGTTTATATTTTTTTTTAGTTATTGTGCAATGAAAGCTTAATAAATAAATAAATAAATAAATTAATTAAATGAATGAATTGGTCACAGAAACGTACACGATAAACAGATTCGAGAAATGGCGATGACCTTGTCACGGTGTGCACCTTGACGGTGCACCTTTGGGGAAGTTGTTTGTCTGAATGAACCAATCAAAATCCTTACTTCAATTAGTCAGCCAGTCAGAGCTCCCGTCCATGAGATGGATGGAGAACCCACAGTTTTATTAAGAGTTTCCTCAGGCCTTTGTTTTTCTCGCCTTCTCGCTCGCCCGCACCTCTGCCCGCGCTGTCGGGTTTAGTGGAAGGCGGGAACAAATAAAGGCCTGACATTCAGGTTAAAATCAACCGTAACCGAACAGCGGCGAGAACCACCACAAGTCCGGAAGTACTTGAATAAATGGCATCAATTGCACATCGACAAAAAGGATGGCATGCTATTCCACAACCAACAAGTGGTCCTTCCAAAGAGATTTCGACGTCTGGTTTATGGAGAGCTTCATGAGGAAATGGCACATTTGGGTGTGGAAAGGGTGCTTGATCTGGCTCGACAATAGCCTGCGTAGCTGGCGGTATTAGGGAGTTCCGGCGCGGGCGGTAGGCGGGCAACGCGAAATAACGCCTGCCCCCAAACCATATGTTTTTGAATTCCGTTTGTTTAAGAGAACCAATCAGAACGTGAGCTAATAATAGTGATGCATGAAGCATTGGTTGTTGTTGCGATCACCGCCTCGAATTTTAATTTATCTGCAAATGGTTCATCGGAAAGCTGTGTAGTTGAGTTAAGCGATTCAAGAGAAGAGATTTGATCGTTTATACAGTATGTATTCTTCAAGGGAGAGACGACGAGTACAGAACAGCCATCATTAATAATTCCAAGCAGTGAAATAAAAATAGTGTGCTGCGCTGTGTTCGTCGGTTATGGCTGTTACCCAAACACTGTCGCCATAACAGAAGAAACAGTGGCTTGCATGATTTCTGTTGAGATCTCCGCACTACAGCTCTCCATGTATTCATGTATGTCTGGCGGTGGTCTCGACAGGCAGTCAGCATCGGTGTTGGTCTTGCCTGGTCGGTATCTGATGTTGAAGTTGAATTCCGCCAATTCACCCATAGCGTTCAATTTAGCTGTTGAAAGAACATAAGTTAAAGGATTATTGTCCGTATAAACCACAAACTTCGGTGCATAGTAGATAATCTCGGAAGTGTTCCGTCACTGCCCATTTTAATGCCAAAAACTCCAACTTCCCTGAATGCAAATGGTAGTTTTTCTCAGATGGTGTCAATGTTCTTGATGCGTAAGCGATAACTCGTAGAACGCCTTGTTATTCCTGATATAAAACAGCACCAAGCCCTTCCTGTGATGCGTCTGTGTGGACGATAAAGGGTAATCCATTGTCGGGATAAGCGAGGATAGGAGGAGATGTGATGTCGCCTGTCAAGTTCTCCGATGCTGATTGGTGTATCGATGTCCATCCACTCCACTGATGCACGTGATGATAGTTGACCTTTTCTCTGTACAGGAGTCGTCTTTTCTTTATCTTGTTTGGAGTCGGCTACCTTGGGTTCTTTCAAAAGGTCGTAGATTGGTTTAGCCTTCTGAGAAAAGTTATTTATATGTCGACGATAAACTCCGAGGGGACCCATCAACTTCCTGACGTCGCCAACTGTGCGCGGAGTTGTGTTTTTCCAAGCTTCTACGCTGTTAGTTGCTTTTGGGTCCATACAGTAGCCATTCTGCGACACGATTCTACAAAGGAAGGACACTTCATGTTTGAACAAAGTACATTTCTTCGGTTTCAACTTTACCCTGTGACTTCTCAATCGCTGAAGTAACCTTGCGCAGGTGTTCAATATGGTCAGCAAAGGAGTCGGAAAACACAATCACATCGTCTAAATAAGGAATGCACACTTCATCTCTTGGGTCCCCAAGACAGTGTTCCATGAAACGTTGAAGTTAGCAGGAGCATTTATCAAACCGAATGGTATCCTTACCCTCTCGTATAACCCCCCCGGGAGTTATAAAGGCTGTCAATTGTTGGCTCTTTTCTCCTATGAATCCCTGGTGGTAGGCCTTGCCTTGGTCCAGCACACTGAGCCATGACTTTCCTCCCAAACTGTCAAGAGTTTCCTGAATTCTTGGTATCGGGTGACGATCAGGTACTGTATGTCTGTTCAGTTCTCGGTAGTCTACGCACAATCTCATCCCTCCATCCTTCTTCCGAGTTCCGAACGCAAACTACTCTACTTGAGTATGGGGAGTTTGATTTCCCTATGAATCCTCTGTTAAGCAGATCCTCGATATAGCCCTAACTTCCGGGTACAGGGGGCAAGGTACTGAGATGTAGTTTTTCTGAACTGGCTGATCACTGGTTAAAGCCAAATCAATTTGAAGTTCAGGAATACATCCCACATCGTCATCATCTACAGCAAATGAGTCCCGCTCTTCGAACAGTAGTTGTTTGGCTTGCACTTGTTGGTCTGCAGTTAAACCGGTCAAGTCTACTGGAGGTAAGTTTATTTCTGTCCTGATATCTGGTGATTCACTTCTATCGTTCCCACGTAAAGACTGGTTCATTAATTGGGTCATCAGTATCGTTACTTCATTCTGTTTCTTTAAATTTGACTTCCAGAGGTGTAACTGATCGAACCAATTGCAAGCGTCCCAGGACAGTCTTGGTTCGAAAAGAACTGGAACCGAAGAACTAATCGGGCCAGTGTTCACACGGCATGTACGTCAATGCTTTGAGATCTGGGAATAACGATGTCTTGCTTTGTTGTTTTAACTGAACAAAAGTCATCTGGATCATTCGCTCGAATGATGCTGATTAAGGCTGTAATGTCCTCACTCTTGCATTTATCGAAACTTGTTTTCACGGACGCCACGAAATGATAGGAGGTCCAATGTTTTGCTTCGTTATTAAAAACGGTACTAAGATCTCATGGTTATCGTCGCTTTCTATAGCTTTACTTTAAGCTCTACCCATCCACTGTACGGTATTGGTCAAATGATGCAAGAAATAAGACGGATACTTTTGAATTTTTTTGCTTATTACTGGTAATAACGTAATAAGAATTTACTCATAGCCAAACTAAAGCATAGACAAACTATGGCATAGACAAACCACTACGGCATAAAGGATAAAGGACTGGGTGGCTAGTCATCTTTACTTGCAGCCAGCGGCTGAATTGCGAAGGACGCAGATCAACGTGGCCGTGTCGAGGCATATCAAAGGCGCTCGAAGCAGCCGCCAACGACACAGTTCAGACCATGCATGGATCACAGCTAAGACGTTAGGTGTTGATTTTATGGAGGGAGGAAAACCGGAGAACCCGGCGAAAACCTTCGAAGCACAGGAGAGATCAACTACAACTCTACTCACATGAGTCCAAGCCCAACAACGGGGTCATTCCCAAGCGGTCACCCATCCAAGTACTAACCCCGTCTAACCGGGCTTAACTATTTGGTGAGAGGCAGCGCGCTAACAGCACACGCCACCCGTGCTCCCCGCGATAAGCCATAGACAAGCCAAAGCCATACGCATGGTTTAACTAAAGCACACACATAACCAATATTAAAAAATACACACGTATCTACAATTTAGCATTGTAATAAGGTAATAAGCTATGAAAAAAATACACACATAGCCAACTATAGCACGGTAATATGGTAATAACCTAATAAGTCATGAAAAAATACACACATAGCCAACTATAGCATAGTAATAAGGTAATAAGCCATGAAAAAATACACAGCCAATTATAGCGTGGTAATATGGTAATATGGTAATAAGCCATGAAAAAAATGCACACATAGCCAACTATAGCATGGTAATAAGGTAATAAGCACTAGTGTATGTCTTTAGTGCTTATTACATATTACCATGCTATAGTTGGCTATGTGTGTAGTGACTGTGTATGTCTTTAGTGCTTGTTACCTTATTACCTTATTACCATGCTATACAGTTAGCTGTGTGTGTAGTGACTGTATGTCTTTAGTGCTTGTTACCTTATTACATATTACCATGCTATACAGTTAGCTGTGTGTGTAGTGACTGTATGTCTTTAGTGCTTGTTACCTATTATTACCTTATTACCATGCTATACAGTTAGCTGTGTGTGTAGTGACTGTATGTCTTTAGTGCTTGTTACCTTATTACCTTATTACCATGCTATACAGTTAGCTGTGTGTGTAGTGACTGTATGTCTTTAGTGCTTGTTACCTTATTACATATTACTATGCTATAGTTGGCTATGTGTGTATGTCTTTAGTGCTTATTACCTTACTACCATATTACCATGCTATAGTTGGCTATGCGTGTATGTCTTTTATCATTTATAGACCTGGAGCGAGGGGAATTCGATGAAATATTACCCCAAGGTATGATATATCCCGAGGGCGAAGCCCGAGGGATATATCATCCCAAGGGGTAATATTTCATCGAATTCCCCGAGCGAAAGGTCTATAAATGATATATTATATCGAAACATATTAACCTTTCCAAAAAAAGCTTAAATAATGTTAATAAAGTTCGCTTAGCTTAACTTTTGTCCGCTTTTCATTGTCTGTTTCATTCTGTTGTCGTCTCAAGGCTTCTGGATACATTGTTTGTTGCTTTCTTTGTATTCCCCGAATCCTTATTTTCTTGTAACCTAACAATCTTCTTGTCAACATCTGAATGTTCAGGCGAAACGTTTTCTTGTCTCGCCAAACTCCGCCATTGTTGACAGCTTCGTGAATCGTGCGTGACAGCTTCGTGAAACGTGCGTGGCGGGGTACTCGACTCGAATACCCCGCCACAGCGGGGTATTCGAGGTTATACCCCGCTGTAGCGGGTAATTCTACGATAAATTAACTGGTCACGTGGTACAAATCAAGCTCTCTGACTGGACAATTTACAGTTGAGATATAATTTTAGTGCTTATTACCTTAGTACCATGCTATAGTTAGCTATGTGTGTAGTGACTGTGTATGCCTTTAGTGCTTGTTACCTTTTTACCTCATGCTATAGTTGGCTATGTGTGTAGTGACTGTTTATGTCTTTATTGCTTATTACCTTATTACCTTATTACCATGCTATAGTTGGCTAGGTGTGTAGTGACTGTGTATGTCTTTAGTGCTTGTTACCTTATTACTATATTACCATGTTATAATTGGCTATGTGTGTATGTCTTTAGTGCTTATTACCTTATTGCCATGCTATATAGTTGGCTATTGTGTGTATGTCTTTAGTGCTTGTTACCTTATTACCTTATTACCATGCTATAGTTAGCTATGTCTGTAACTTGTCTGTATATATATGACTGTATTTATGTGAACAAGTTTGCTTGCTTAACATTTGTTACAGTTTAGATCACATCCTTATTACAATATTACTTGTAATAAGAAAAAAAATACGAAAGTACTGGTCTTATTTCTTGCATGGTATAGTATTGGTGTGCCGTTTGCTGCTTGTAACTTAATTGTTTCTTTTACACCTAAAAGGTCCTTTACCTCGTTAACATTAGTTATTAAAGACGCCTGCTCAGGCGTTCACTCGGGCTACTGCTGACGTCTTTGCGTCACTTTTATTTATGTCGGCTTCGAGAGACTCAATCAATCCCTTCAAATATTTAGCCTTGGCTTCGTCTGAATCTTCTCCTTCGATACTGTCTACGATCTTTACCTTACTTTTCCCCTCTATCTTTGCTTTTTCCACTTTAAGAAATAAGGCAAAATTGACCAGTTCATCGTTTTCCAAAGACAGTATCTTGTATCAAATAATCTCCTTTTCTTCAGCCATTGACATTGTTGAAATCACGCGAACGATCTTTTACTCTTCTCGTTGTCCACTGAGTTTATAGTCTCTCATCTTCAGAGTTCCCGCAGAATTCACACGGGTTCGTTTTGTGTATAACTTACTTCTTTTATTTAATCGTTCCACTCGTACATATATCCAACACACTCTCCGTTCGCCACTGACACAACTCACATGAGCCTCTTCGTCATATGATACTCAGAGATTAACTAAATACATGACGTAATATTGGGTGGGGTACATATATAAATATATACATAAATAATCACACATGTGAGATTATCATTTTTTTAGTGGCAGAAACATCAGTAGAACACTATAATAAATAAATATAAGTTACAAGTCATTCTCTTCAATTGGTGTAAAAGTTTGAAACAGCTTATCCTTCCATTCGTTCTTTAAGTAAATCCTTGTTTAAGAAAAAGTGTAAACATTTATTGATTGAAACAATTCTGTCTTGTGATGATTATGTTGATCTTGCCCATACATGTATTATGCAGACATTAGATCAAAACATTAATTTAATTTTTCTCAATTCCTTTATATTTACATTGTAAAATATGACCGTCCTGTCTCTATATGTAACAGTCACTTCTGTTATGTAGTTGATGGTACATGTGCTTCAATTTCTACTTTTATAACTTTGTGTCAGTGCATATAACTCCCCACCTAGAATAGCATATGCTAAATGTGGGTGGGTTACTTGTTTTGTATGTACACTTTTCCCAGTCAAAGAAAAATAATGTACATGCATGCAGTCTTATTGTAACAGAAATTATCCAACTGCATCCACGACTTGTCCTAAACTTGAGATGGGAACCATGTCTTCAGTGTATTTCTAATTAAGTTATTAAATAAATTTTGTCTTTGTTTCTACATAATAGCCATAGGCCAACACTACTAAAAAATGTCTGTTAATATTTACCTTCAAGTTCTGCTGCAAAACAAAATCCCAGTGCTAGAATGTAAAGTGCATAACCAGGCCAAGCCATCTGAAAATATATATTAATAAAAAAAATATATTAATCAACGCGTGGAAGGGTTCAAAAACAACAATTACTAGTCTTCACGCTGAAGGAAAAACGATTTCAAACGAATCGGACATAGCAGAGACCTTCAATAATCATTTTATAAATGTTGGCCCTGATCTCTCACAAAATTTACCAGATAGTAAAGTAAATTTTACAAGTAATGTCTCACCAGCTGAATCCATTTTTAAATTTAGAATTATTACTTTGAGTGATGTTTTTAAACTTTTATCATCTGCTAAATGTTCCAAAGCTTCCAGACCTGATAAAATCTCCACAAGACTTTTAAAAGATTCGGCCGACATTATAGTTCCATCGTTATGTATTATTTTTAACTCTTCATTGTCTACTGGAATATTTCCAGATGATTGGATAAATGCAACGGTTTCACCGATTTATAAGACAGGAGATAAACAAGACTGTGGAAATTTTAGACCAATATCAGTTCTATCAGTGATAGCTAAACTATTGAAAAAATAGTCTTTAATCAACTTGTTAGCTATCTAGACGAAAATGATATACTAACTCAACATCAATTCGGCTTTAGAAAGTCTCACTCAACCCTAAATTCGCTTCTTAATGCTACAAATAACTGGCTTGTGAATACTGATGAAGGTTTAATAAATGGGGGTTTGTTTCTTGATCTCAAAAAGGCTTTTGACACGGTTGATCATCAAATTCTCATCAGTAAACTCAGTTTATATGGTATCAATGAAATACCATTAAAATGGTTTAAATCATACCTTAACTGCCGTAAACAGTCTTGCAAAGTTAATAATGTAACTTCCTCTAACAAAGAAATTAAGTGTGGTGTACCTCAAGGATCAAACCTAGGCCCACTCTTATTTTTATTATACATCAATGATCTTCCAAATAGTTTAGAATATTCAAAGCCTTCGATGTTTGCAGATGATACAAATGTCACGGCTACAGGAAATTGCCCAGATGAAATTAAACTCTGATTTAACAAATATTCACACTTGGCTAGTAGCGAATAAGTTGACATTAGATAGGCTACCGTGTTTAAATATAGTTCAATCAATCAGTAAATAAATAAATA
This sequence comes from Corallium rubrum, assembly GCA_964035015.1. NCBI lineage: Eukaryota > Metazoa > Cnidaria > Anthozoa > Scleralcyonacea > Coralliidae > Corallium > Corallium rubrum. The sequence goes on along the minus strand of CAXIUP010000266.1, from coordinate 131,390 downwards.
AATAAATAAATAAATAAAATTCTTACATATAGTTGTTTACCAGTAGCCTAAAAAACAGGAAATTGCGCTTTCAACAAGTTTTCACTGAACTTCAGCATTTTAGTAAGACCAACTGACCAAGGCATTTGAAGTCAGGAAGACAGATAATTTTAGCCTTAACGTAACCCAGCCCAATTATTATGAAGAGAATAACTGCATGCACAAATCTGAACAAAAGCTCACTGCACACTTTTCCCAATCAAAGAAAAACAATGTACATGCATGCAGTCTTATTGTAACAGAAATTATCCAACTGCATCCACAACTTGTCCTAAATGATTGAAACTTGAGGTTGGAACCATGTCTTTAGTGCTTGCAGGGGTGGATCTAGACTGTATCAACTGTATCGTATGATACAGTCAGATTTTCACTTAATAATTAAATTAAATTAAATTAAATTAAATTAAATTAAATTAAATTAATTTAAATTAAATTAAATTAAATTAAATTAAATTAAATTAAATTAAATTAAATTAAAACAAATTAAAATTCGAATAATTACAATTCACAAGTTCAGCAACATCATTTTCAAATTCTTTGATGTTAATGTACGCAATTTTTCAAAGCTTAAAATCAGTTCTGCTCTACGACTAGCGAGACGAACTCGCACTTTTCTGCAGGAAATTCTCGGTAGCCCGCAAAAATTGCCCGTAAGTACACCCCTACCAGCCTGCGTTTCCTTGCCAGTGAAGCATCCGCAAAAGGCGCTCTCGTCCAGATTCTTTAATGGCGATGTGTTACCGATGATGTTACGATTGATACAGTTGTGCTAAATATAGTAACTGTAGCGACTGTATCTGATACAGTTGACTGTATCAAACCAATCAAAATGCTTGATCTTGGTCACGTTTTGCTGCAGTTTCCACACTTCCATAACGTTTCCACACTTTGCATAAACTAAATCACATCACGCCGTAATCATATTTAGATCGTCGGAGACTGCTCCGATACAGTTGACTGTATCGGAGCAGTCTCCGACGATCTAAATATGATTACGGCGTGATGTGATTTAGTTTATGCAACTTTGCGAGCGGCAAGCGCCTCTAACTCAACAAGCGCCTCTAACAGTGTTCTACAACAGCTGTTGTGTGTCTTGGATAATGGAAGTTATTCTCCGGAGGAAAAGGCGAGTAGATTACTCCCTCTTAAGCGTATTGTGAGAAGTGTCTTACAGCCGAATTTGCTGTGTCTAATTTTGCGAAGCTACAGTTCCCTCGCAGCCAGTAATCGCGCACTTCAAATCAGCACCCAGTGAGGTAGAAAGTTCGTGAATAATAAATATCTTAGCTACTAATATTATGCACTAAATTTGGAGTATGCTAATGAGAGTGACTGAGACTGTCCTTGACTTGTGTGTATTGATTTACATTAAAAGGAAGACTTACTCGAGTCGGCGTAAAGCCAAGTCTGAGGGACAGTTGCTGTTCTGATATATGCTTTTGAAAATATCATTTAATTTAGTTCATGAACCTCTCTGTATACTAGTGTCTGTGTCATCATCGTTTTGATCACAATGGCATTAACACATTTAGAATGTGCAATTCTGAGTATAATTATTTGCTAGTAATATTACAATGTCTAATTAATTTATAAAGTATGATAGCTTGCCGATACAGGTATGTTGACCTGTATATTGAGCATTAAATAATCTACAGTAACATAAACAGTTTTAGTTGTTGACAATATTTATTACCAAACTTTTTATAATACAAGTTAACTTTAATTTGTCGTTTTTAGTGCAAAGTTTCGCAGAAACTTTGCAGTATTGTGATGGTGGCGAAAATTCACACGATACATACATGCATACATACATACATACATAGTGTAAACTTTTGCGGGGGGGTGTGCCAAGTTTAGCGACATATAAGTTGTCGTGCTTGGATGAATAATATCGTTGTCAATAGGTACTTTAAAGAGTTTCACTGATAACTAAGACAATTTAGTAAAGTATCTGTGGATATCTCTTGAAAGACTTAAGTCAAATATTACATTTTAATCTTGAAGTATGTCGAGTCTAAAATCAGAATATAATGTTTTCCTCTGGGTGTTTTCCCCCCGGTTTATGTAGAAATCTTACTGCGCACGCGCGAAACTAAATTTTACAGCAAAAGTGAATATACCATATAATGGCGGGGACACAAGAAGGTGCGACCGACAAGCGATTAATAGAGAGGAGGCGATGAATTTTCTTGTCAAAATAAGGACTATGTGGTCTAATTAAATATGGTCTGAGCGAAAGGATTATATTGTCACATGTATTTCGAGGTAAGCGTATGTTCAGTAGTTTTTATTAGTTTATATTTCACTGTTGACGAATCGCGCCCAGCCGCCCAACTGCTAATTTTGAAATTTATTGAGTCAAACTAGAGATTTTCCTAAGGGTGGTATGATATTAGCCGCTCAGGTATGATGAACGAAGGGCGCTGAGTGCATAAACTTTCTTAGACGATAAACTCAGTACAATCGTCTTTTGTTTTGGTCGCTTGTGCTGCCGTGTTTAACACAATTCATCTTTTTTTCGCCTCTTCACGGTTTGGTGATTTCCAAATACTTTATATACACAACTATATTTTCATACTATTAAGGCCTACGACAATTGCCTCAGACAAAATTACAAGTCACAAACGACGTGTTTCCCATAACGCAGATACGCTGTATCATAGATTCGTAGTCCAGTTTATTTTGTGTCGATTCTCAAGACTGCCGTAGTTAGTTTTTCTTTGCCGACATATAAAAGTAATGTGTATTAAATCACCGCTTGAGAAGTCGGCTGTTTGCATAATTGCATCATCGCTGTACTTTTATAGTATAAATATCATACGACATTTAATGGCTGGTTACAGACGGCGTATTTTTTTATGAAATTTCAATTCGCAGTCGAGTTTAACATATAGCCGACTCGCCTTCTTTTGTTTTTATGTCAAGATACCTCGGGCTCAGTGAAAGTCAGCTCTAGTAAAGCAGCCGCCAGCCGAGTACCAGACTTTGAATCCTTTATCAATTCGCGTAATAGATTTAAACAAAAACAGATATTTTATAATAACAGAATAGTCGAAGGTCAAATGAGTTGTTTACGTGTCATTGATACGACCGGATATGAGAGATGAAATCATGTGAGGCATATGACGCCTAGCAACGGGAACGTTCTTTGATGTGATTGGCTGTCTAAATACGGAAATGAGTTTTTTGGTCACATGATATGCTGTTGTTTTGCACGTTTTCTTTCTTTTCGACGAGGTATTCGAGAAGTGAAGTTATGTCTGTGTTCTCTGCGACTTTTTACAATCCTGCGACTCTTTACAATCCTGCGACTCTTTACAATCCTGCGACTCGCCAGGAAGCTTCAGTTGGTAGCGAAATGCGAGTAGATGGCCAATGTGTCATCGACACAACGTTCAGTTGCCACGTTAGCACTTCAGGTGCAAAAGGCGATCAGATGTCAACGAACATTGCCACAACGTTCAGTCGCCACGTTAGCATTTCAGATGCGAAAGGTGACGAAGTGTCAACGTGCACCGACACAGACCCAAAAGTTCACGGGTCTATCACAACGGTGAGCAATTGTGAACTCTATCAAAATCTATCAAATACTTATCAAAATCTACGAAACTTTGCACTATCCTTGGGTTCTAGTTGGTTATTTATATTCGTGAAAAATTTAATTTGCGCGTGCCGCTGTATTTTGTCTAAACATTCCCTCAGATTGCAGGAAACCGCATTTCCGGTGTCTTAATTTTCAAAATTTTCCGGGGGGAAATGCCCCCGGACCCCCCTAACTGTGGTGTCATCACAAATACGATACAGTCAGATTTTCTCCTAGATCCGCCCCTGGCTTGTAGTGCTTGCTGCTTGGGCAGCATTTGGCAGCATTAAGCTCTAATGTGGCTCTGGACACTAGAGGAAGTTAGGGGAGGATCTAGCATAAAATCTTATGTGGCTTAAATGGGAAGTCCAATACCTAGTGGGGCTGGAGGCATCTTCCCTGAAAAACTTTGAAAAATAGAGTCTCTGAAAATGCATTTCCTGCATTTTAAGAGTGATATTGAGTCATATTCCAGGATCGTTTTGTAACGTGTTTTGTGCAAATTTTACCCAAATCTTTGTACAAATTTTACCCAAATCAAAATTTTTCTTTAGACTTTCAACCAATTTTAAAATGTTTATAATTTCATAAACAAGTTGACATCATATCAATTTATTAAAATATGAATTGTATGTTGATAAGATGAATATTGCATCTGAAGAATCCACAAATAAATTCCCAACGTAGCCAGGTGAAGAAGAATGAGACATAGTTTAACACTTAACTCTGGCTTAAAAGTTTTTTGAACGTGGCTTAAAAAGTTATTGTTCATAACCCAACGTTTACTCTCATGGAACCATTGATGACGTTACCTATCAACAAGATGCAAATAGGCTTCTGGCAGTAAACCACCATCATCGCGATTTAATGGAGCAAGGGTGCTATTGATATGCCAAGCTTCCGAACAACGTCTTTGGTGGTACCGTGGATTGGTAGTGAGATTGCGTTGGGTAACTCAAAAATTATCCCTACCAATCCACGGTATGATCAAGGACGTGGTTTAGAAGCTTGGCACATCAATAGCGCCCACACTCCATTAAATCATGATCATGGTGGTCTACTGCCAAAAGCCTATTTACATCTTGTTGATAGGTAACGTCATCAATGGTTCTATGAGAGTATAAATATGGAACGTGTCTTCACCTTAGTCAAGTTGCAGGTCAGCGAATTTGCTTTTTTGAAAAACCAACTAAGGCAGCAACATGTCCATATTTCATCTAAATTCAGTTTCAAAATAATGGGTAGTCGTTCTAAAAAGATTGCAACTGTCCAGCAGCTTTGTTTTTATAGGGATTGTACAATATTGTGAAGGTGAAGATTTGTCTCGATTTACTGTTATTTATTTGGGCCCCTGGAAATTTCAGGCCCTGTAAATGTGCAATTGCCATTATTGCCATTTCTATAGTTCAAAATTTCCCTTGGTGACATAACCTCTTATATTTCTTATACCTTGAGCAATGAAATCCCCAGTTACAAATTACACACTTGGCCTTTAGAGCTCTGAGAACAAATCTGAACTCTGAAGGCCAATTTTGTATTTTGTAACTCAGGGGGTTTGACTTGTACAGCAAGAATTACCAAAATACTAGAAAAACATAAATGCAATAACCCCTCACTCGCTTTTACAGCAACCCCCCTTGTGCTCTTTTTTAGTGGAGGCCTGGAAATAGCTACTCCTGTTGGAACGATGAAAATATAGTTTTAATTATGGTAGAATATTTGAAATAAAAAAAACAAAAACTCTATTTTTTTGAAGAATAAATACAACAAAGAACAAAGAAAAATTTAAGGATGATATTTCGTAAAATATATTGAGATGAAGAAAATTGCATGTTGCATCCCAGGTTTGATCTCGTTCGCGTGCAAACCGACGATGTTACCACCACACTACTGAAGCAGGCATCAGAATTTTATCAAAATATTAGGGTTATACTTTACAGTTCTTTCTTCCCATGCTTACAAAGAGCACTGCTTGGTATCTAAAAATATTTGCATTTTGAAAACTGAAAATGTTTTCACATACATGTTAATAAATATTTCAACAGCCTTTGTACGTTTTACAAAAGAAAAAATGTTCCTTCTCCATTTTTTATGTCAAATTACAAACAACCGCCAAGTCATAAGTTGTTCTACAATAAGAAAACTATTTAAAAGACGATAAGATGGCAGCCACAGGTAAAAAATACAATGGCATTGGCAAGAAAAACCATGCAATGGATATGTACAAAATTAACAGTGATAGCATGTTCTAAGGATTTTGGGTGAAGGGAAATTCAAGTGTAGAATATATACATTTTAAGACACAACCGGGACCAGTTGCGAAAAATGCAACTACACAGGCCTTCCGGCAGGAATTGAACCCACAACCGTGGCTCAGTGGTCAGAGCATTGCACTAGAATCACAAGGTCGTGGGTTCAATTCCTGCCGGAAGGCCAGTGTAGTTGCATTTTTCGCAACGGGTCCCGGTTGTGTCTTAAAATATATATATTCTACACTCGAATTTTCCTTCACCCAAAATCCTTAGAACATGCTATGTAATCGAGTGAAATGCCCAATATTACTTTTATATATATATATATATATATATATATATATATATATATATATATATATATATATATATATATATATATATAAAGCTTCTAGGACAGCGTCGGCCTCGGTTGAAATCCAAATATTACCAGGGTTAACTCACATTGGTCTGAAAAACAGAGAAAAATCTTCTCAACGTTTCGAGCGAAGGCCCTTCGTCAGGAGAAATTAGTAAACAACTCACATGTGGTCACGCGTATTTATAGCAGAGCTACAATGGGAATCATGTGAACACATGTAAGCCAATAGAAACAAAGTAAACAAATAAATTAATATGTAATTTTAGCCTGTGTGCAGGTGCTGACCCAATATATATATATATATATATATATATATATATATATATATATATATATATATATATATATATATATATATATATATATACACAAATATTCAGATCGCTCAAACTGTGCAGGTGCTGACCCAATATATATATATATATATATATATATATATATATATATATATATATATATATACATATATACATATATATATACATATATATATACATATATATATACATATATATATACATATATATATACATATATATATATATATATATATATATATATATATATATATATATATATATATATATATATATATATATATATATATATATATATATATATATATATATATATATATATATATATATACACAAATATTCAGATCACTCAAACTGATTTGCATTTTAACACGTGTATAAAGTGGACTCCACGCATGTTGAGATTAGCACCCTCACTGGGCTCCGGGCCTTCGACCCTACACCCAGGCTCGGGGATTACAACCAAGATTGTAAGTGTTTTAGTGAATTTGTCCCATATTAAATTATTAAATTTGTCCCAGATGTTTTGTCTTAATATAAATTACATGGTGAAACAAGAGAGGAAATAAAACCTCTGATAGAAACAGGCCTGAAAATAATTTTTTTCACCCTGCCTGTCACAATGACCAGCATCAATCAAATTGTGCCTGTCATAAAATGAAATGTACCTGTCACCAAACAAAACAAGGGAAATTTATACATGATAAAATAAAAAATGCAACAATGTAATAACATTATTTCTACTAGTAACTGCAGTTACTGTAGTCAGGCTCAGCACTGCAAATGTAAACTTATGCACACAGTATGATTACATTTACACCAAGATACTCAGATGGGAATATCCCACCAATATTTACATTAAAACAATTAATTTAACTTATTTAACTTATTTGACTTAAGGTCATGGAACCATGTCTCTCAAAATAAATCCTCTGGTAGGAAACCTTCAAAACTAGATGCAATATCCTCATCATTACTGTAAAAAAGTCTGATGTTTCTTCATGTTTCAACCACACAAATGCATTTGTTTTTACCAAATCTTGGTTTATCCATTTCAATAAAGTACACAATTTCAATGTTCACAACTTTTTTCGTTCTGGCTGTGCTGAAGTTGATTCAGCTGCATTACCAGTGACAGATGTCCCAAACAACGAAGTTATTTTCCTTGACATTACTATTAAACGCTACAGTGATTTATGGACAATGGCTTCACCAATTCACTGCCACTCACATTGTGGTCTCAATCTCGTGAGAAACTCGCAACAGCATACATGGTAATTATGGAATCTCCACGAAATGGAAGTCATATCAACACAAACATGATCACTCTCTAAAAATGCGATCGATTCAACACAAATAGATAAGAGTAGTTAATTTTCCAATAAAAATTGACAATGATTTTTACTGAAACATGTGCCAGACAAAGTGACCAACACAATCAAATTTGTAACTGTCAAAATGGTAGAAATCACAGATTTATAATAAATGGCTGTGACCAGCTGCTAGTATTCAGGCTTGGATAGAAAGTGCCAATAAAACTATAGTTAGTTCAGAATTTGTTCACCTGACTCTTGATTGGTTGAACCTACAGTATATTAGATTAGCCAATGAAATTTACCACCAAATATAGCATGAAGTACATGAAAGTGAGGTTCACACCACTCCCTAGGTACCCAGTTAGACATTTGCTTCTCTTGGATCAGTAAATTAAAAGAGTAATTAATTGGAAAACAGACTTTAATCAACTCTGCAAAAGACTTATTTTAAGTCCTATATGTATATACAACATACGTATATGTAACGAGAAGCATTTATCAAATTCCTCATCTGACGCCATTTATTTCATCTTGCCGTCGTCGTCGAACAAGCAAATTTTAAATAAGAGGAATCTACCCATTTATAAATACAGATATGTCCCAAAATATATCTCAGAGCCAAAGAGATCACCGCATTTATATAGAAATTCATGTATAAACTTGATGTTGTGTGAGAAAGAAATGCTTCGACTGAGCTGAAATTAAAGTATTCCGGGCTGGAGATGACGCTCTGATATACACTGTGTATCAGTCATTATGATGTGCATTTCGATGTGGAGCTGAAGTGAATTTGAAATTTTGCCAAAGTAGGAATCGAACAGACCGTCCAACAGTGAAAATTTTAGATAACGTGGAAATGAATAATGATCTAGACGGTACACAAGATTAAAGCATTAAGGATTTGATGTCTACGAACAGTGTTAGATGAGCAGTGATACAGTGGCGACGATCAACTAGATACTACTTCATAGATATAACTTATATTACAATTTCACACAATCCTTCGAAGACAGTTCACAAACTCGTAAATGAAAAAATGACTATTTATACAACATTCGAAATGAATTTCACAGCTGAGCTGTTGAGTGTGTCGATATTGTCAACCGGAGTTGCTTGTTCGTCATCGTGAATATACAGTCGATTAAATAGCCAGAAAAACAAGTCACTTACCTTTGTTGTTACAAATAAACGAAATGAGTCTTCTAGATACGTTAGAAATCGAACATAAATGTTTTATTCCTTCCTGATCGGGACACTATCCTTTCACTTTATATTCCAAACTACTTCCTGCTTGCCATAGGCGGGAGAAAGTATAAAAGATTTAATACTGAATAATACGACAGCATATTTTCTTGAATTGCCTGTCGCTTTCCGCCATCTGTGGCTCAGTCTCTACAGGGTGTATAAAAAAAAAGGCTACCCTTAGAAAATATAATTAACATTCTTTTCAAATAACCTATTGTATATTGACAGCCCTGTGGTCAGTTGAACCATTTTTAATCGAACTGATATGAATATAATTAACATTTTTATTTCAGTTATGCTCCTTCATACGTTTAGAAGTTATCGTAATTTCCCAGGTGTATACGACCATTTGTTTTTTACGCATCCGTGACTTCAGAGGTGTCCAGGGCTGTCAATATACAATAGGTTATTTGAAAAGAATGTTAATTATATTTTCTAAGGGTAGCCTTTTTTTTTATACACCCTGTATAGAAACGCTGAAATAAGGGCGGAGCGTTTAATATATGCAAGGCCATGTCAAGGAAGTAAACAAATTAGATCGGGGAAAATGTTTTCAATTTCTTTAAGAGCGCTACTCTTAAGCGAGATCTCACTGTGTAATTATTTTCCTGTTAAAAATTCCTCTGCGTTTATATGGCCAAGCGGGCTAGCCCGGTTAGCGAGATCTCACTTGAAAGAGGCGAGATCTCGGTAAGCGGGATGAAAATTTCTTAAACAGTCGCTAACCTAGCCTGGAAATACAAGCGTCTGCAGTCTGCACGCAGCAGAAACCATCCCGCTTACGGAGCTATCCCGGTAAACGGGCTGGCTCACCTCCATATAAACCCCATACAGTTTCTTGAAAAATGGAAAATACAAGTTTGAGAGTCCAAAACACGTGATTAAACAATTCGGAAAAAGAATAAAACTAAATGTTATGCATAGGTAAACAGTCTGACAATCAAAAACTGTTACCAAATAAATAGCAACAGTTGTTGCGCCGCCCGCTCCCCCCCCGAAATGCTGAAAGCGGCGAGAGAACCTCTGGTCGAACTGGCCGTTTCTTTGATCGCTCCGAGCCAATGAAGTCGCTAGGGTCAGATCTTGACCCCATTTTCTGATTGGCTAAGAGAACTGTTAGGGGTTCGATTAAAAAAAATAATTACAACTACAAGTCAAAGGTGGAGGCGTGAAGAAATATACTGCATCTTGTAAGGCGTTTGTAGCATCGTTACGTTAAAATCTCCGGAGCAAAATTGCAAAACAAAACCGTAAAGAACAAGAACTAACGAATACCGTTGCTGGTGCACATTTCCGGGTCGTACCTTGATACAACGAGTTTGCAGTGCGTGAGAGGTATAAATATTATTTCAGTGCGTAGACTAAACTATTATTTCTCTTACTCAAGAAATATTTCTACGTTACCATACGGATTGGGCGATCGAGTATTAATCTGCCGCCGAACTATAGTTTATATATATACCAAGAACGTCGTTCAGCAAACTTTTTCAATATTCTCTAGTGGGTTCGCCGTGACATCCAAGTATGACGGGTTTTTTTAAATTTGAATACAGTTGTTGCATAAATCAACTTGTTATATCATTCTGTGATTGTAATTTATAAATCCTATCGCTAATTTTATTACTCGGGCGACCTGTGGTCGGCCGAGTCTGGGTTCCACAAAATGGCATTATTGCATCATCCCGTCAGGCCTTGCGAAACTGTAAGGCGTGCTCGATTTTCGATTTTTCGAGTCTTTCTTTTCGACAGCTTTGCCTTTGATCGAGTTGGGTTGAGGTGGTTTCGGCGGTGAATTCATCAGTAGTTGATCAGTAATGTTGCTGACAAGGTTTGTCCATGAAGACAGAATAGACGAGTATATTACAGACGGGAGAAAATGTTCAAAATGCCGTGTTGACATCAGTATAGGAAGCCTTGACTTGAGGACTAGAGGTACAAGAAAGAGCCACATAATATCAAAGGACAAAGAATATATACGTACTGTTTACCTAGTATTAAACGCCTTGCTGCTTGGTCCAACAACTACGAAACACATGTGGTAGGCACCGAATAATGCAAAAAATACGTTTAGATGTATCAGTCGTCTCCCTATCCACAGAATAGTAATACAACCAGAAGTCCAACTCGCGTCGGAACCTTTGAAGTTTATGTCCTCGCGCATGTCGCCTCGCGCATCTGGATTCCTCGCCATCCTACGCCATCCTACGCCATCCTACGCCATCCTACGCCATCCTACGCCATCCTGGCAAGTTCCCCCGGCAGTTTGGCCCTTCAAAAGAAGGTTAAAACTGCCGGGGGAACTTGCCAGGATGGCGTAGGATGGCGTAGAATGGCGTCGGATGGCGTAAAATATCGCGCCTGCGCATTGAAGAAATGCGGACAAGTTTTCACTTGAGTTGGACTTCTGGTTGTATTACTATTCTGTGCCCTATCATGAAGGTGTCGTATTACATTCGGAAACGTGTTTCAAAAATGCATGTTTAAATATTTTCTGTTGGTACGATTTACATGAATTCTATATCGAAACCATCGCTTGAATATGCCGAATTCAGCACTATAGGTTTTGTGGTTTTGTCTAGTCTACTGAAAGTATTAACATCGCTTAATTATTCGGCTAAACGGGCTTGTTTACGCCAAATCGCTTCATGAAACCAGGTACTTCATATAAGACCATATATAGGGAGTTTGTGTCGAGCGCCCTTCTGACATGAGAGTTTTGTTGCACACGCTGTTCCTCAGGTTTTCTAGATCACGGTCGGTTGCTAAGGCTTTTTCTCCCTAAAGCGCGGGCTACGATTTCCAGCGGTTTCTCAGTGGGAAAGGTTTTAGCGTGAAACAATGGCGGATTTGAAGACTCAAAAGTAACATTCATCATGCATTGATGGAGGAGTCTGAGCTATACAACACTAGACAACTGCACCCCGATATGTTGAACAATGAAGTATCGAAAAGATTTGTTAGTTCAAATGAAGTTTGGTGTTGCGAAATGTTTGGAAACATTTCAGAGCCGCCGTTAAACAGTGCGTTCAGGCTCAGCGTTCTGATTTGAATATTGGATATATAAACGAAGAAATATCAACGATTTATGTTCAGCGTTTTTAATACGAATTTTTCTCGCCATTAAAACACAAATCCCAAAGTCGAATTTTTACTTCAAATCCAAATTATTATTTCTCTTTTAATTTTGCTTCTATTATAAAAGTTCAAGTTAATGCTAGCTACCAACTCAAATTTTGTTGTTATGCCATAATAACTTTAAAATAGTTAAAGTAAACTACAGTTTAAAATACAATATCTTCATAGTGTGTTTCATTAATTAATTGAAACAAGTTTAAGTACATGTAAGGTGTGTAAAAGCATTAATGAACTCTGCATTACTGAAATAAGAATTCAATGTTTACATGTACTGATGTACTGCAAATACATAAAATGTTTTATTTAATGGATATATAATTACAATTAAAATGTTTAATTGTGAGTAAGAAGTAGAGTGAAAATCCTTTAAAAAAAACTAAACTAAATACTAAGAAACTGAACTGGTTGAATGATTAGTCATAAATAATTTTCATGTATGTAATACATTACAGAAGTTAATAACTGGTCTGTCCTGGGCCATATAACTTGGCCTTTTTGACAACATTGACTAGTCTGGTGTGCTTTAGGGTAATAACTAGAAGTTGAACAACAATTAACCGGTCTAGCCTGGGCAGATAAATATGAGTTGAACAACAACTAACCGGTCTAGCCTGGGCAGATAAATATGAGTTGAACAACAACTAACCGGTCTAGCCTGGGCAGATAAATATGAGTTGAACAACAACTAACCGGTCTAGCCTGGGCAGATAAATATGAGTGGAACAACAACTGCCCTTTAGGATTGCATACAACGCCCTCTTTGATGACTGGACCATCCGTTCCCACACTCCTCCCATATGTGGGGCATACGGAGGATTAAAATGCCACTGGATCATCTTGGGTGCTAGGAAGTTCTCGATCTTTTCTTGGTTTAAGTTAATCAAACCTTGACGTAACTCTCGCTCGGCGCCGACAAAATTTGAGCCATTATCGGAATACATGTCCGATGGTTGACCTCTTCTTCCAATAAAATTTCTCAGACATAGAATAAAACTATCGGCTTCGAGACTTTCCGCTAACTCGATGTGCACTGCCCGGATCTTGAGACATGTAAATATACATCCATATCGCTTCAAAGTAGACCTGCCTTGTTTTACCAAAACTGGACCGAAATAGTCCACTCCTACTTGATCAAAGAACTTTCCAGGAGTCACTCGAAAGGCGGGAAGATCAGCCATGTGCGGCGTGATTGTCTTTGGATTGCTTTTCTTGCATTCTACGCAGTTGAACTTGTGTTGTCGAATTAAGTTCCTGGCCCGTACAATCCAATAACGTCGGCGTAGCATGTACAGCAGAAAGTTCGTTCCTGGGTGTCTATACATTTTATGGTAATCGTCAACGATCAGACGAGAAAGGTGATGTTTGGAACTTAAGATGATGGGGTTCTTTGTCATGCGAGGGAGGGCGGCATAGTTTAGACGACCACCAACTACTAAAATACCACTCTCTAACTTTGGATCCAGCTTGATGAGTCGACTTCTGGCCAAAATCGGTTTCCCTGCATGCAATACTTCCATTTCTTCGTTGAAGGATTCTTCTCGAGCTCGTTTTAATAGGGTCTTCATTGCAGCTGCCAACTCCCAAACTTGTAGAGGACCAAACACTCGATCGGTGATAGGGCGCTGGGCATTGTATACGAATCGGTGACAATAGGCAACAACTCGACGTAGTTTATTCAAAGAAGAATACTTAGACACTTTGAAGATTTCTTCATCTTGGTTACTCTGTAATAATCCCACCCATTTCACTTGTTTATATTCTTCTTGTGGTTCGGAAACTGGCTCGAATCTTCTCTCGGGCCATTCTTTATCGTTACGTAAGAAATCTGGACCTCTATGCCAACGACTGTTTGGTGTCAACTGAAGGAGTCGTAGACCTCTCGTGGTATCATCGGCAGGATTCAAAGGAGATGGAATGTACCGGAAAGTCACTTGCTCTTCGCCAAACTTTTCCCGCAGACGTGTCAGAGTATCTTCGATTTCGGCAATACGGTTTGCTACGAAGGTATGGAAACAGCTGCTTGCTTTGTTCATCCACTGCAGGACTATTGCGGAATCACACCAGAGAATGATGCGCTGTACTTCTGTCTCCAACTCTTCCACCAAGGTTTCTGCCATCCTGACGGCGATGACTGCCCCCAACAACTCCAAGCGAGGGATGGTGAGTTTCTTGAGTGGCGCGACTCTGGCTTTCGCGACGACGAGATTGCATTCACGTTGACCATCGGCATAGCTGTGGAGAAGATATGCACACATTCCATATGCTTTCTCACTGGCGTCGCAAAAGATCATCAAGTCACTAGAGGATGGTTTGTCAGTTCGAGTACGAAAAGGCCGAGGTAGAACGACTTGCGACAGGTGTTGTGCTTCATCCCACCACGCATACCATTCAGTAAGCTTCTCTGAGGGGATGGGAATATCCCAGCCAAGCTTGTCTTCTTTCTTGCGTTGACCATTATCCATCCACAACTTCTGGAGATATATCCTTGCCCGGATGATGAAGGGACTTATTAATCCTCTTGGGTCCCAGATACTAAAGATCTGGCTCAATATCTTTCGATGAGTGTTTCCAGGTTGTAAACACGACACCATGAACTTAAAGGAATCAGCTTGTGCGTCCCAGTATACTCCCAGTGTTCTCTCGGTGGGTAGGACATCGGTCGAAAGATTGCGAACCTTGGTAGATCGTTCTTCTTCAGGGATACAGCGCAGGATTTCTACGGAGTTTGAAAGCCACTTGTGAAGGCGGAATCCTCCTTTTGACAAAAGTTCTGTTAATTGTTGAACTCTTTCAACACCTTCTTCGATACTATCTACAGATCCCATGGCATCGTCCATGTAAAACCATCGCTCGATAAGCTTGGCAACGAGTGGATACAAATCTTCATGATCTTTGGCATTAAGTCGGATCACATAATTTGCACGAGATGGAGCACCAATCTCCCCAAACAACATACGTTCAAACTGGTAGACTTCGATCTCCATGGTAGGATGTTCACGCCACAGGAATCTAAGTGCTGCTTTATCAAACTCTGCAACTCGAATCTGGTGGTACATCTCTTGAATATCTGCAGCGATTGCAAATGGTTTCTCGCAAAACCTCAACAGAACTCCTAAGAGCAGAGGAAGTAGATCTGGACCTTTGTGTAAGGCTTTATTGAGTGAGGAACCATGAAAAACTGCAGAAGCATCGTACACTCGCCGTAGACGCTCAGGCTTCCTTGGATTAATGACTGGATGATGTGGTAAATACCACTTTACTGGACTTGGCAATGCTGCTTCTTCTTGAGATAGCTTACGGATGTATCCCTTCTTTATGTCGGTTTCTATTGATTGCTGGTATCTGTTTCTCAAGTTAGTGTCCCTTTCCAATTTCCTTTCCAAGGAGGAAAGTCTTCGTACTGCTCCATCATAGTTGTCGGGTAGACGAGGTTCTTTATCTTTCCACAGAAGGGGTGAAACATATGCATCTTCATTCGGGAGCTTGTGGGTTGTTGCTTTCATCTTTAAAAATGCACGATCATCTTCTCGGGATCGAGTAACCGATGGAAGATTGTTACTTATTCCAAGGATATCTACACTCATGCTTGATTCTACCAGCTTTCGGAGCTCTGTATCTTCTTCTCTCTCAATTCTGGTTCGAAAGGCTGTTATTGCGTGGGACTTGAACACTGCAGGAAGACAATTTGTAGCGACCCATCCCAGTGGAGTGCGAAGAGCAATAGGCAACCTTGTTGTTCCAGGTCCTGGAGATGGCTCCACAATTTCACAAGGAATGAGTAGCCTTCCATTGTTTGATCCAATCAAAATGGAGATCTCCTCACCATTAACATCAGGCAAATCGACATCTCGTAAATACTTGAACTTCTCCTTAACTTCAGACCATTCCACTGTATATGAAGGGCCAGGCAAGTTTGGTACTGTCTGCGTATCAAATAAGGCAAATTTCTTGTATGGGTTGTCAGGTGATGACACATAAATAGGCTGTGCAATGGTAAATGAATCGACAGTTTGGGTACCATTCACTCCCGTTATTTTTACGCTTTGAGACTTATCATTTGATGAAATGAGTCCAAGTTGAGAGGCCATGTTGACAGAGATTAGGGTGCAATCACAGCCACTGTCTAACATTGCCAAGACATTACACTGTTGTCCATTTCTACCATGGAGGATTATTGGAAGGACTTGGAGGAGAGCTTTGTTCTGTTGAGAACCATGGTAAGCCACTTTCTTCGGTACTTCTGATTCCAAGTGTGTTGAACTAGTTGGGGTTTCTGATTGTCTCAGTTGTTGTATTTGATTGTGTTCTATTGGGCTCTCCTTTTGAGAAGCAAAGGCAGTGCTTGCTAGTTGCTCAAACTGCTGTGATTGCTGTAAATGCGGTTGTTGCTTTTCTGGCTGTTGTGATTCGTGTCTCAGGGCAACAATGTCATGCAACAGATAGTGGTGACGATATTTACATTCCATTGTTTCACATCTTTTCTTTCTTTTGCAGTTTCTAGCCATATGCCCTACACTCAGGCAGCAGTAGCATAAACGATATTTACGAACAACACTTTCTTTTTCAGAGGATTTAGGGTGAAGGAAAATTCGAGTGTAGAATATATACATTTTAAGACCAAACCGGGAGCAGTTGCGAAAAATGCAACTACACAGGCCCTCCGGCAGGAATTGAACCCACGACCTTGCGATTCTAGTGCAATGCTCTGACCACTGAGCCACCGAGGCCGTTGCCGAGAGCTCGATCGCGAGTTCTGTATATATAATAAGGTGGTAATGCCAGGAGAGAATTGGGTATATTATAAATGATATTGGGCATTTCACTCGATTACACAGCATGTTCTGAGGATTTAGGGTGAAGGAAAATTCGAGTGTAGAATATATACATTTTAAGACCAAACCGGGAGCAGTTGCGAAAAATGCAACTACACAGGCCCTCCGGCAGGAATTGAACCCACGACCTTGCGATTCTAGTGCAATGCTCTGACCACTGAGCCACCGAGGCCGTTGCCGAGAGCTCGATCGCGAGTTCTGTATATATAATAAGGTGGTAATGCCAGGAGAGAATTGGGTATATTATAAATGATATTGGGCATTTCACTCGATTACACAGCATGTTCTGAGGATTTAGGGTGAAGGAAAATTCGAGTGTAGAATATATACATTTTAAGACCAAACCGGGAGCAGTTGCGAAAAATGCAACTACACAGGCCCTCCGGCAGGAATTGAACCCACGACCTTGCGATTCTAGTGCAATGCTCTGACCACTGAGCCACCGAGGCCGTTGCCGAGAGCTCGATCGCGAGTTCTGTATATATAATAAGGTGGTAATGCCAGGAGAGAATTGGGTATATTATAAATGATATTGGGCATTTCACTCGATTACACAGCATGTTCTGAGGATTTAGGGTGAAGGAAAATTCGAGTGTAGAATATATACATTTTAAGACCAAACCGGGAGCAGTTGCGAAAAATGCAACTACACAGGCCCTCCGGCAGGAATTGAACCCACGACCTTGCGATTCTAGTGCAATGCTCTGACCACTGAGCCACCGAGGCCGTTGCCGAGAGCTCGATCGCGAGTTCTGTATATATAATAAGGTGGTAATGCCAGGAGAGAATTGGGTATATTATAAATGATATTGGGCATTTCACTCGATTACACAGCATGTTCTGAGGATTTAGGGTGAAGGAAAATTCGAGTGTAGAATATATACATTTTAAGACCAAACCGGGAGCAGTTGCGAAAAATGCAACTACACAGGCCCTCCGGCAGGAATTGAACCCACGACCTTGCGATTCTAGTGCAATGCTCTGACCACTGAGCCACCGAGGCCGTTGCCGAGAGCTCGATCGCGAGTTCTGTATATATAATAAGGTGGTAATGCCAGGAGAGAATTGGGTATATTATAAATGATATTGGGCATTTCACTCGATTACACAGCATGTTCTGAGGATTTAGGGTGAAGGAAAATTCGAGTGTAGAATATATACATTTTAAGACCAAACCGGGAGCAGTTGCGAAAAATGCAACTACACAGGCCCTCCGGCAGGAATTGAACCCACGACCTTGCGATTCTAGTGCAATGCTCTGACCACTGAGCCACCGAGGCCGTTGCCGAGAGCTCGATCGCGAGTTCTGTATATATAATAAGGTGGTAATGCCAGGAGAGAATTGGGTATATTATAAATGATATTGGGCATTTCACTCGATTACACAGCATGTTCTGAGGATTTAGGGTGAAGGAAAATTCGAGTGTAGAATATATACATTTTAAGACCAAACCGGGAGCAGTTGCGAAAAATGCAACTACACAGGCCCTCCGGCAGGAATTGAACCCACGACCTTGCGATTCTAGTGCAATGCTCTGACCACTGAGCCACCGAGGCCGTTGCCGAGAGCTCGATCGCGAGTTCTGTATATATAATAAGGTGGTAATGCCAGGAGAGAATTGGGTATATTATAAATGATATTGGGCATTTCACTCGATTACACAGCATGTTCTGAGGATTTAGGGTGAAGGAAAATTCGAGTGTAGAATATATACATTTTAAGACCAAACCGGGAGCAGTTGCGAAAAATGCAACTACACAGGCCCTCCGGCAGGAATTGAACCCACGACCTTGCGATTCTAGTGCAATGCTCTGACCACTGAGCCACCGAGGCCGTTGCCGAGAGCTCGATCGCGAGTTCTGTATATATAATAAGGTGGTAATGCCAGGAGAGAATTGGGTATATTATAAATGATATTGGGCATTTCACTCGATTACACAGCATGTTCTGAGGATTTAGGGTGAAGGAAAATTCGAGTGTAGAATATATACATTTTAAGACCAAACCGGGAGCAGTTGCGAAAAATGCAACTACACAGGCCCTCCGGCAGGAATTGAACCCACGACCTTGCGATTCTAGTGCAATGCTCTGACCACTGAGCCACCGAGGCCGTTGCCGAGAGCTCGATCGCGAGTTCTGTATATATAATAAGGTGGTAATGCCAGGAGAGAATTGGGTATATTATAAATGATATTGGGCATTTCACTCGATTACACAGCATGTTCTGAGGATTTAGGGTGAAGGAAAATTCGAGTGTAGAATATATACATTTTAAGACCAAACCGGGAGCAGTTGCGAAAAATGCAACTACACAGGCCCTCCGGCAGGAATTGAACCCACGACCTTGCGATTCTAGTGCAATGCTCTGACCACTGAGCCACCGAGGCCGTTGCCGAGAGCTCGATCGCGAGTTCTGTATATATAATAAGGTGGTAATGCCAGGAGAGAATTGGGTATATTATAAATGATATTGGGCATTTCACTCGATTACACAGCATGTTCTGAGGATTTAGGGTGAAGGAAAATTCGAGTGTAGAATATATACATTTTAAGACCAGAACATGCTGTGTAATCGAGTGAAATGCCCAATATCATTTATAATATACACTTTCTTTTTCAGTTGGATTCATACCTTGAAACACCTTGCATTTCTCGAGGCTATGATTTGGAGAATCGTGGATTGGACACTTTCCATAAGCAACTTCTCTTTTACTATTCACTCTACCAGCGAAGTAATTAGGTCTTCTAGTATGTTGGGTAGGGCCATCATCTTCTTGAACTTGTTATCTTGTCCCTTCTTAATGACCGATGCACTGAGTTGAGCCTCTTCCATCTGTTTTGCTTTTCTTTCTAACCAGCGATGGAAGTCTTCTAAACTTGTCTGGTCAGGATGATCACATGCCCAATCATGCCATCGATAAAACAGTGATGATGGCAATTTGGCCACTGATCTTGTACAACAGAACTTGATTTTAGTTCATAATGTAAGTTCAATGATTTAAAGGATTCTATCATTGTTGAGATGACATGTGATAAAGACCTCAATTGGTCAGCCTTCCTTTCTTGTACCACAACATGGGATCGAAGTGCTGCAAGGTTAGCATTAACTATTGTTCTAGCATTTCCAAATCTTTCTTGAAGAATGGCCATGGCTCTTTGGAACTGTCCTGAGCCTGGTAAAATTCCACTAACAGCTTTCTCTGCTTCACCACCAACATGTTCAAGCAACAAATCAAGCAACTCATCTTCATCATGAAGTTTCTTTCTTTTCAAACGCTCAAATGATGCTTTAAAAGACACAAATTTATCAGGAGCACCATGAAATACTTTGATGGCTGGTTTCTGTTGTTTGGCAATAGTTTCTCCAAGGCGTAAAAAAGAACTTTGCTCACCTTCTGCTTTCAACAAACCATTCTTCGGATCTTGTACATCTTCTGGTGTTTCTCGAACATCTTTGCTCTCAGGCTTTTCATCTACTTTCATGTTGTCAAGAAGGCGCTTAACTCGATCATTTTCACTTTCTTTTGGAAGATTTGATAGTACAACGGACGACTTGGTCGCTTTACTTTTATTATCTTTCAAATCTTTGGACGAAGACGTATTTGATTCGGATTCCGTAAGGGACTGTTCAGCTTCAAGCTCTATGTTTGCTATCTCGACTTCGAATTGATATTGTTTAATCTTTCGTTCATTCTCTAGTTGCATTTCTCGTTCGCGAAGTTGTGCTTCGTATTTGGCTGCTTCAAGTTTGATCTGGGCTTGCTTAGCAACCTTTCTTGCTTCAATCAGGTTTCGTTTTGAACTAGTGTGGGAACGACGGGACTTCTGCTCCCTTGACAATTTAGACTTGACGCTACGAACAACACTTGTGCCATGACCTTGTCCATGGCTTTGCATAAAACAACTCGACTGTTCAACTTCCTCATTATGCCTTTCATTATTCACTTCGCGGTCAAACTGACTTTCTTTGCACGTATCTACCTTATTTTCCTCTGGGTTTTGTGCGTTTTCTTTTTCTTTCGTTCGAATAGAGCAGGTTTTCACTGGTGATAGTTCTCTTCCTTGTTCTCCATTGTTTGATGCCATTTTAAAACTCTCTGTATTCGTTGCTTCACAGCATCAATCTGAATCACTCAGGTACAAAAATCCGGTTTCGAAGGACCATATGTCACGGACGGACATTTGACTACTTGTAAAATGAATGTACAATCCCTGATAACTGGTTCTTTTAATGAAATAGTACAATAAAACAAAAATAAAACATACTATGACCTCGTGTTCGATCGTTTTGTACAACGTCTTTCTTACCGCTGACCCCTTTGTAGATGGGTGGCACAACAATAAATGTAAACAAAGAGAGTGTTGGAGTGTCCAACAATGACACCTTCTTTAATATAGCATTGTCCAAGGCTGTTTTTGTTACCAAAAAATATTTTATAGATATGTTCATATATGATTTTATAGCAGTGTTCATCAATATGACATTAATAAAATTATTATTATTATTACTATTACTCATTATTGTAATAACAATATATTAAAACATTATAGTTTTAAAGTTTATATCTATTTTTTAGTTTGTTGTCTTTGCATCAGTAACTCACTGCCTATGGTAGTTTGTTCTTCAGTACATTTGGCAAGTTCCTGTAGTTCTTCTTTTTGTCGTCAGTTGAAACTCGGCGTTAATTAACTCTGTTTGTTGAGTTTCGACTTCCTCTGCCTTTCTCGAAACTTCAGCTTGGCTTCGCTTGAGGGAAAATATATGGGAGATTTCTCCCAGAATTTGGGCGAGCTTCTCTCCGAATTACATTTTCCTACATGACTTGGGCTTTTAGTGCATTTTTTTATTTCTTTTGCATAGACGTGGTGAGCTACAAAGAACAATATCACGCCAAACGTTAATGAAACGAGCTGAGGGGGAAGGAAATCCAATATGGCCGCACAAGCATAAACCATAAATATGCAAATGATCAGGGTTTACAGTGGAATTTCTTACCGTTTATTTGTGCTCGAATCCAGCTCAACTGATCAAAAGTACTTCAGTCTTCAAGTTTGATTTTAGATTTTTTGCCGTGTAAAACTATTAAGGAAGTATTCGCAAGAAATCGACGAAAATATGCGATATTTTCCGGTTTTTGAAACTTTGCTCGAACAAGAAGCGCTACCGAGGGGGAGTATAAAAGTCAAAACTAATGATTTAGCCATCTGCTCCTTGGGAGCCCCTCCTCGGTAAATTTTGAGGCACTCAGTGGCCGTGTAAACCCTAAATTCGCCCCAGATTGGGGTCTGTTCTCCCGGCATTTTCAACATATTAAACGTTATATTTCGAAAAGCTACATTCATATATCACTTCCTACAACACAGCAAACTATAACGCAACAGAAATGAAACAATTTCACTTCGGAACGAGGGAGAAAAAAGCGCCTGAAAAGATACTAATTTGCCACTCATGAATAATAGCCGCGCCATAGCAATGATGGTCACGTGACCAAGCGCTTGATGGATGTGCGAAGACTGCGCCAATATTTGCAGAAATCAGTAGCCCGAGTGAACGCCTAAGCAGGCGTCTTGTTACGAATATAATGACGGCGTCATAATTGCCAAAAGCAAGGCGCCATGCATTTGTATTAACCACCAACGAATTGATAGCTGTTTATTTTTTTTAACTCCTATTTTGACCTCATCCAGTCATCTCATGCATGCTAAAGAATAAAAATCCGTTGTTTATGAACACTCTAAAGAAGATAACGTGAACTAACACTGATTTGAAAAAACTTGCACGGGAAAAATTAAAGAATATTTGGCGCGTACGTCACAAGCAAATTATTCACACGCATTGATTCAAAAGCATACAACGTAAACAACTGATAATGGTATGGCGCTTTATTTGTGTCAATTTCTTTTACTTTCCCTGTATGATTTGGCTGCGGCGTATTTTCTCTCGTGTCATTCATGAAAAAGTTCAAAACGTCTGGTTATATATTTACCTCCCAAAGCCCCCAAACACAAATCTAGAATAATGCATATTATTTCTTTGTGAACGGGTGACATTTTTGCGTTGTAGTTGTACACATATAAAATTCGGTTTCGTTTTCGCAATTTTTCTGAATAGCAGCGGTATAGAAGCTAAAGCGCCATGGGGAAAAAATTCTGCCCTATGGATAAGAATTTTCCTGTTATTGTGAGCTTGCAAGTGATTTTGAAACGATCAAACGAATAAATAATTTGATCACTTTATATTTTATTTTTTGATCAAATAATTTGTCTTGTCTCGTGGGCTGTTGGGTTTTTTCCTTGCTCGACTGGTAAAACGGCCAAATTTCTAGACTTTTATAGTTTATTTCTCCTAATAAACAAAAATTCCTGTTAGTGGTACAAAAAGTTTTACCCCCCCCCCCCGGTCCATTTAATTAGATTACTGCAACATCGAAGTGAGATTAGTACCACAGGGAGCCCACGGACTCGAAAGACGCGCGGGGGACTGTGGCAGGGGATTTAAAAAAATACGGAAAACGGTTACCGGAAGCGAGGAAAAAACGGGGGGAAAGGGGGGGAGGGAGAGGAAAAAATATAAGGGATGAAACACCAAACGTTCAACGTGGAATACTGGAATGTGTTCCGCAAGTAGCCAGGACATCTCGTATCGTCGGGAGCCACCGTTGGAATACTGAAACCTACTGAAACTCAGAGTCAGATGAATGTGCAATAAATCAATAATCCTGAGACTTCCCGCTTTATCCGAAAAGCTTATCGTAGGATTTCGTAGCTATCCGAAGTATCAACGATGATGTAGTGTCCTAGCTACTTGCGGAACACATCTCCCGAAAATACGATATGTAATTTAGCTGCAAAATCACGGATAAAAGGTGAGATTTTGCCTCATTTTGATTATATTTTGATAAATGAATCATTATCACAACTACTTCGCTCAATTGTCTTACAATTTTAATACCTATAGCCGCTTAAAACGATGTTCAAAACAAGGAAGAATTCGTGTTTCATCCCTTTATTATTTTCCTAAACACAACCACGATCGAGTGTGCCACAGAGTACCCACGCTCTGCCAAGATGGGCTCCCTGTGCTTCGACCAGAGGTTCTCTCGCCGCTTTCAGCATTTCGGGGGGGAGCGGGCGGCGTAGGACCTCTGGGACCAGGGTACCTTCAAACTAGTTTAATTCAAAAAAAACTTTGGTGACCCCCAATTTTTTTTTCATTAAAACTTTTCTTGAAGTATGAGTAATCAATACGCCGATTTTAAAAAAATTCTGTAGAAGGAAATTTTTTAAAAATTAACAAACGTGACTTTTCTGGGGGAAAAATTATTCGTTCTACAGAATTTTTTTAAAATCGGCCTATTGATTACTCATACTTCAAGGAAAGTTTTAATGAAAAAAAAATTGGGGGTCACCAAAGTTTTTTTCGAATTAAATTAGTTTGAAGGGTAATTGGCAGCCATTTTGAACCGTCATTGTTGCCATAGCAACAACTGTTGCTATTTATTTGGTAACCGTTTTTGGTTGTCGGACTGTTTAACTATGCATAACATTTAGCTTTATTCTTTTTCCGAATTGTTTATGTACTTGTTTTGTACTCTCAAACTTGTATTTGCCATTTTTCAAGAAACTGTGTGGAGCCGCCTTAATACTATTGGGAATTCGATAAGTGTTCACTTCATGTATTTGTTAGTTATTATATGCATAAGCGAACTAGGTATGATTAGTTACTAATCTTACCTAATCTTTATGCATGCGTCTTCGTTGGGATCTTCCGCGACAAGCAGGGAACAATGAAAACCGAGGTGGCCCAATCTGAGAGCCATTCAACTTGTCCGCGCGGCCGGGCATATTTGGCTCTGGGGACGAGATTGGAGGTGGCCGTGATATTACGGAAGTAAATGGTCAGGTTCAGTTAGTCTTTGTTTTCTCCAGTTTTCCTTCATTCAAAACAATGTCTGAAGGATTTGCTCAATATTTTTGTTGTCATTTAACACTTGATAAATAACAAAATACTTATTTACTGTTACCTCGGGAAAACAGTGTGTTTTGTGGCTCCTCGACTGAGACCGCCATTGTTTCCCGAGGCGAAATGAGCGGCCTCTCGGGGCCACAAATCCAGTTGGGGGCCACTGTGTTTTGAAGTGCTCAGTTTCTATTACGCAATTTCTAGAAGCAGCAAACCAGGAAGTGCTTTGAGAGGAATATTTGTGTGCCTGACCAGGATGACTTATTAACATTGATTCTCAACCGCTACCGCTACCGCTACGGGCCGGATTTAAAACTAATTGTAACGGCGAAGGTATGTGTGACTTTTAGCATCTTGACTATCATTATTATTAAAATCGATTTAATATTAAAGTTGTATGTATACATGCATACATGTGGACTGTCAGTGCCAGGTTTGCGAGCTTCGTCAAGCTTCATTTATATTCAGAAAAGACCTGCAACCTTCTAATGACCGGTTAGACGTTCTAAAATAAAATAATAAAGCCTCCGCAAAATAAAGCCTCCTGTATCCTTGCGAGGCGAAGGAAAGGAGACTGCCAAAATTGTGTATTTTTTCATTTGATTACGTGGTTGCCCGCATACAATTTAATTTCCATGTGCAGTGGTGCTCAGTTTCTGTCTTAAATTCCAAAGCGAAAGCCTAGTTTTTGCCAAACAAAGGAAAATGATAGCTATTCTTTTCACAACAAGTCTGATTTGCGATAAATTGCATGATTTCCTATTGAAATCAAACGATTTTTCTGTCATCAAGCGGGACTTCCCGTCCAAACACTAGTTGAACAGTCATTCTCACAATCTCACGAATGAGTGAAATTTGAAATGCAGTGCACATGTTGCTAGGTAATGACTATTTAAAGATTCAAATGACTTCAAACAAGAAACCAATAATCAAGCATATTAAATTTTATTGAAAAGCTTTATCCATTTCTTGCCTCTCAGATGTGCTTGCATCTGGTGTCACAGGAAATTCACCCCCCCCCCCCTAGGAAATTCGCCCCCTAGGAATTTTCTAGGAATCTCACCCCCCACTAGGGTTGAATTTCCTAGGATATTTGCCCCCCTCTAGGAAATTGGCCCCCCTCTCAATTTCGATTTAAAATTAAAACATGTCAAGAACATTGTTTAGTAAATTTAATATGTTACAATTATTATACTAGTGAACTAGTTCAGAAGGTTAGTTTAGTTTTTTTAGCAGGTGGTGGAGTGCACAAAGGGCAAAGCCACTCACTCTGCATAGAATGGCATTGCACACATTCCACACAAGTGGAACCATTCCCCGCAAAGGTCACATGAAACCATATTATCATAGTCTCAACTGTGACGCTGTTGTTGTGTCTTTGCTGAACCATTGGACGACGTGCATATGGAAATGAGTCAGCTCACCCTTTTCACCAAAAATCACCATCGATTGTCAATTTTATATACAAAGTATTATTGTGTAACCATTTATTTTGGCCTACCTTGAACACCAAGTCAAAGAATTTTCTAACCAGCAAAAGCATGATTTGAAAAAAAGGGTCACCGATTTTACTTTTATCGTTACGGCTTTTTTGAAAATTATTTGTTGGACAATTATATAATATTGTTTGCCAATTGACAATTCCCATTATAGCAAAGCATCATGGGAAATGCGGTAGGCTTCACTTGCAGGCGAAATGGCCGCCGCGAAGCGAGCATTTTGCTTGTGAGAAGAATGGATTCTTTTAAGCACATTTTTTGTAGCGCAGGAGAATTTCGAAAAGGGCAATGTATTTGGGGGACTATATAGAACGTTGTGTGCCAAGGACAGCGAAATCAGAGCAGAAATGGACGAGAAAATTGCTATAGAACTATTGAAAGAGTGAAGAATATGCCAGTAAATACGTTCCCGAAGGGAGGTTCTTCTCGACGTTTTCAGGTGAGTAAGCTTAGTGAACATCGGACAGCTCACCATTTTGCCTCACAGACATGTGTGTGTTGTTGTTCTATCGCGATCTTGTATTTTCTGAATTACCAAGTGTTCTGTAATGATTTTTTCGTTAGTTGAAATTGACAACTTTTGGCGATTGATGTCTGTCATTCGTTCGATTCAGAATGTCCTCTGAAGACAGTGTTTTTAACGAGTCTTTAATTTTTTTGGCACGGAAACAACCCGGTTTTATCGGCAACGGCACTGACACTTTGTAAAAACACCAAGAAGAAAGCACTTTTGCCTGACTTTCTACTGTTTTTCTTTTCTGTTTCCTTTGTTGTGGTCAGTTCATATCCTGTCAAATAAACCAGTAGGTTCTGGAACTATTGTAGGCTGTAAATATATATTCATAACTATATTATTCGTTTAAAACGTTGAAAATTTACTGAGTTTTGTTGCTGTGTTGTAGTCAACAAGCTTTGTAAAACACAGGGGTGGTGCCACTGAGGCAGAGGGGGGCAGGGGTGCTACACCCCATGTTGGGGAACCATAACCCTCCAGGCCCCATCAGGGAAAACTTACCAATTTGTCAGGGAATCTGGAAGGAAAACTGTTTTTTTGTCAATTGGCAAAGAACTTTTTTAACTGATTAAGCCAGACAAGTAATAATTACTGTAGTTGACCAGGTAAGCACCCATCTTGAAGCAAGCACTCCCCCCCCTGTTTAAGGAAAAAGTAATTTTCCAGGCTATTTTTAAACATTCTCTCAGTACAACTGACCACGTCTTCACAAAGGGACCGAAGATGATCTCGTTTCAGACAACTTTCCTGCATTAGGCAAAGATGACCTACCTGGATATTATTTGACTTGGACTCAGATTCAGACTTTGATGGGTTTGACGAACATGATTAAAAGACTTTTATACCATATAAATGCATATTTTTAAATTCATATTTTGTAATATAGCTAGTTTTGTTTGTTTCAATATGATTTTCTTTGTTTTCTTATATTCAGAGTGTTGTGTTGACTTTATACATGTACATGTAAAATCAGTTTTTCGCGTAAGGCACATTTTGCTCATGTAAGCACCCACTGCTCATGTAAGCACCCCACCCCCCCACAACGTTTTAATTTCAATCAAAGGAAATCACCATTAATGCTTTAATGTGAAATAAAACTCCTGTAGAAACACAGATAATTTCACACTGAGAAGATGGAAAAAGCTATTCTAGACATTCAAATTTTGAACATTTTCTGGGGGAGCATCCCCCAGATCCCCCTACTAGCCCCCCCTGTCAGGGACTTTAGCCCCTGTGTTGGGGAATTCTTGGCACCACCCCTGGTAAAACAGTGCCTTGGAAATTATAATTTAAGGCTATAGATAGTCTGTAAACTCTGTACAACATTCTTTATTTATAAATTTCAAACTTTTCTCAGTGTTCTCTTCATAGATACTGTAATAGTAGACAAATTTTAGTAGTAGTTTTATAATATATAATTAATATTAAAATTTTTAGGTAGGTTATAAATCTTTAAATAGTAAATTGTAAAATATATAATTATAACTCATATATATCTGTTAATAGGTTTTAGTACTAATTTATAAAATGGATAATGAACCATGTACTTCAATGGAGTCAGACAAAGTTAGCTCTACCAACCCAATGCAACCACATCTTTCTCAGCTTTCTGTCAATTGGAAATTAGTAAAATGAAAGTTCTGGATTTCATTTTGTGTTGCTATCATGTACAGGTAGGAATACAGTAAGATGTTCCACCTCCTTTCTCTTCCTTTCTGAAGATGTTGGTCCTTTGGTTTTACCAGGGGTGGTGCCAAGAATTCCTCAACACAGCGGCTAAGGTCCCTGACAGGGGGGCTAGTAGGGGGATTTCACAAAAGCATTAATTACTTGTCTGGCTAATTAATCGGTTAAAAAGTTCTTTGCCAATTGACAAAAAGACAGTTTTCCTTCCAGATTCCCTGACAAATTGGTAAGTTTTCCCTGATGGGGCCTGGAGGACTATGGTTCCCCAACAGGGGGTGTAGCACCCTCTGCCTCAGTGGCACCACCCCTGTGTTTTACAAAGCTTGTTGACTACAACACAGCAACAAAACTCAGTAAATTTTCAACGTTTTAAACGAATAATATAGTTATGAATATATATTTACAGCCTACAATAGTTCCAGAACCTACTGGTTTATTTGACAGGATATGAACTGACCACAACAAAGGAAACAGAAAAGAAAAACAGTAGAAAGTCAGGCAAAAGTGCTGTCTTCTTGGTGTTTTTACAAAGTGCCAGTGCCGTTGCCGATAAAACCGGGTTGTTTCCGTGCCAAAAAAATTAAAGACTCTTTAAAAACACTGTCTTCAGAGGACATTCTGAATCGAACGAATGACAAAAAGTCAATTTCAACAAACGAAAAAATCATTACAGAACACTTGGTAATTCAGAAAATACGAGATCGCGATAGAACAACGACACACACATGTCTGTGAGGCAAAATGGTGAGCTGTCCGATGTTCACTAAGCTTACTCACCTGAAAACGTCGAGAAGAACCTCCCTTCGGGAACGTATTTACTAGCATATTCTTCACTCTTTCAATAGTTCTATAGCAATTTTCTCGTCCATTTCTGCTCTGATTTCGCTGTCCTTGGCACACAACGTTCTATATAGTCCCCCAAATACATTGTCCTTTTCGAAATTCTCCTGCGCTACAAAAAATGTGCTTAAAAGAATCCATTCTTCTCACAAGCAAAATGCTCGCTTCGCGGCGGCCATTTCGCCTGCAAGTGAAGCCTACCACATTTCCCATGATGCTTTGCTATAATGGAATGTGATATTCCTATTTGTACGTCCCCCAGGAGGGTGGATTTCCTAGCAATATTGCCCCCAGGGGAGCAATATTATGGCGGGACAAATTTCCTGGGACACTGGTCACCCTATTTCTTTCGACGACTTTTCTGTTTTAGCTTCCGGTGCTTCACCATTTGAACTTCTTATTTGGGAAAGTTTACTAATTTCAAAGATTAATCTGTCTTTAAACAAAAACATTAAATCTTTTCCTCTATCTCTATTTTGATTGTTGTTTTTATCTATATATATACATTAATATTATAATATTATATATATATTTTTTGGTTTGTCTCATTATTCATCTTTATTATACTTCTGTCAACCTTTCTTGTTTTATTTCCGATCTCTCGCTTCTCGCCTCATTAGTATTTTCTGTCACATCTTTCACCACCTAGTTATTTAAGTTATTTATAATCAACACGTGTAAATTATTCCCTTCACTCTGAAGATGTTACTGGACAGTAACGAACCGTCAGTTCAATAAAAGTTAATATGTTTGATTATTGGTTTCTTGTTTGAATTCAACAATGCCTCTTTTAAGAATAGTTTGCTGGGCAATAATCTTTCTAACCAGACTTCGATTTCTGCCTGTTGCCTCAATTGCACGGATTCAAATGACTATTTAAAGATTCAACAGGAAGTCCTGCTTGATGACTGAAAAATCGTTCGATTTTGATAGGAATCTTGCAATTTATCGCAAATCAAACTTGTTGAGAAAAGAATAGATACGAGAAAGCGTGCTTCAGCTAATTGTTCAAATCTTTAAAATATAAACTTGACAACATGGGCTCAAATATTGGTCACCGCCCTTACATTTAAATATAGCCATGCATATCAAAACCTGTTGAAACAGGAACTGAACTGGTTTGTCTCTCCCCAACACTTGGGCAACGGCAACATCAAAGAAAATACACGATTTCAGGAGTCTCCTTTCCTTTAGCCTGCATGCGTGCAGACGCTTGTATTTCCGGAGCTTGTGTAATTGAATCCCTATAAGCGTCTGCGCATTGGAGGCCAAAAGCTTGTTCTGGTCACGTGGATTTTCCGCAGAAAGTTGGAACCGCATGTGATTGGTTCTTTGTTAATTATGCAATTTATCACGAATTCGCTAAAATTAGCTCGAGCACTTATAAAAACATGGCGTTTGTCAAAGCTTCGAAGTTTGATGGGTGAATGTTTTCAATGTACTCTGCGACTCGTTTGTCATTTTTTTCAAATTGATAGCCTTTTCGAAGACCAAGTTAAGGCAATTAAAGCATTCTTTAAAGGAACGAATAGAAGCTGACATCAAAACACTCCTGAGCAGCGGGGTTCTCTCCTTTAATTCTTGGTCGAGTTTTGTCAACGAAAAGTTCACAATGTCTTCTTTGCTCGTTTTGCGCAAAATGCTGAGACTCTTCTTGGAGCGTATATTCGAACACTCTCGGTTGATCTCCTTCAGATACAAAAGGACAGTTTGTTCTTTGACCTTTTCAAAGCGGCAAGCTGCGCGCGCGATTTGTGTGTATGTCCCTCTACACAGCATTTTGTCAATAGAGCAAAGATCCTTGGGCAAAGTCTGAGTGGCTGTTTTTCTTCTCCACTGTACTTTAACAGACACAATTGTCGTTTGGGCAGTTGAAAAGTTATCCGCTTCGTGTGTGGCCCTCGTTAGTGTGGAAGTTGATCGTGGTTGAAAAGGAGATACTAGTGAGACGCCATGAATAATAATAGCTATAATTATTCCTTACTGCGCGAATTAATAATTTTAATGCGATTAAAAATCCACGTGTCCACTCGTGAACAGAACAAGCTTTTGGCCTCCAATGCGCAGACGCTTATGGGGAATCAATTACCCAAGCTATGGAAATACAAGCGTCTGCACGTAGGCTACCTTTCCTTCATCTTGCAAGGATACAGTATCCAACTTGAATGAATTATTGAATGAATTATTGTAATTGGCTGATTATCTCTTGAGTTATCAATGAGTTTGAGATGTATACGTACGACAATATCATGTCACTTTAAAGTGCTTATATCACTTGTGTTTTAACGTATTTAAATGGAGCAGAAAAAATCAGTTAATAAGTTATTTTGCCGTTTTTGATTTAGTCAAATAGTTCCTGACATATTGGCTTCTGAGCATGCCAATTCTCAAAAAATTTCCGTCGTTTATCTTAACACCTTGGGGGCCTGGGACTCAGGAACGAGTCAATCCAAAACAACTACGTTTCGGCTTATTGATTCACACAAACACATATTTGACTGAAAAATCGAAATGTCGAGCTCATACCTGTTTTCCAACACCTGAGTTCCAACTAAGAAGACAGTCGGCTTAGGTTCTTGAGTCCCAGGTCCCCGTGCTCAAAAATGAAAGATGGAAATGAAATTAGCATGGTGTTTAAAGGCTTATATCTTGAAAACTATTAAAGTAAATCAAAAATGGCAAAATAACTTATTAACTAACTTTTTTTGCTCTATTCAAATACGTTAAAACCTCACACGTGATATACGCACTTCTCATATATATATATATATATATATATATATATGCAAATTACGCTATCACTCAGGAACACATATGACTATGAACTTGCAAACTTAGCTTTTCGTCAGAGGCTCAATGGTTAGAGTATCCAACTGTTCATTAGAAGGTTGCAGGTTTGAACCCTGTCTGGGGTCTCAGAGATCTTTTCTGAGTAGTTGAGCTTGATAATTCAAACGTCCACCAATCGTCTATTAAATTGATCCTTAAACAGAAACATTAACAAGGACAATGAACATTCGTTCTACAGCCGTTTTCCTACAGTAGCTTTAAAAAACTCGGCGTTAGCCAATCCGCCCAATGGCTTAGCTGCTGGCCCGTTCCTTTCTTCACTCTCATGTTTCTCACCACTTCTCTGTCCTTCGTTGAGTATAAACCCTCACTAACTATGGCAGTTAAGAATTCGAAGCGGACATGCAAGCACAGTTTCTCGGCTGAAATTTAATACACCTGGCCAACATGCTTCCAGTGTACTTTTGAATTGATGAAATTGATAATCAATAAAAATTAATATTAATTAATTAGTTGATTGATATTTGGAAATTGATAACTAATCAATGACATGTTACTGTAACGTTACTTTTTATCAATGATAATCAAAATCACTCAGTCACTCACACACCCAATCACTTACCCATGCACTTACTCATCATCCTCATTCCACAGTTTGTTGTGTTGTGTTGTGTTGTGTTGTGTTGTGTTGTGTTGTGTTGTGTTGTGTTGTGTTGTTGTGTTGTGTTGTGTTGTGTTGTGTTGTGTTGTGTTGTGTTGTGTTGTGTTGTGTTGTGTTGTGTTGTGTTGTGTTGTGTGTAAGGGTTTCTGTTTCTGCAGGTGGCTTGATACTGCGTAAACGCGCATAGCGATAGCGCTAAGCTGGCTTTTGGTTAGGTTGTTAGGCTAGCGTTGTTTGTGTTTAACCTCTGGCTCATGCTTTGGCCATGTAAAAACAATACTGTGTTTCAGGAATCAGTAAAAATTAATTCAAGGGGATTGAGCTTTGCTATTCTGTTTTTTAGGCTATAAGTGGTACAACATTGCACATGTACCAAAAAGTTTTCAGATGGCTCTTTCTGGTTATGTATTTTGCGTTCTAGCACTGGGATTTTGCTATATCAAGGTTGCAGAAGGTAAATATTATAAGTATTAACAACAGTAGCGGAGCTACTCGCAGCTTGTATGCAATAATAATAATAATAATAATAATAATATAAGTAACTGACAGCCCCAATCAGGAATCGAACCCAAGGTCTCTGAATTAAAGCATCGATGCT
Source organism: Corallium rubrum (assembly GCA_964035015.1). Lineage (NCBI taxonomy): Eukaryota > Metazoa > Cnidaria > Anthozoa > Scleralcyonacea > Coralliidae > Corallium > Corallium rubrum. Next base: position 97,758 of record CAXIUP010000266.1, on the reverse strand, counting down.
CTGACCACTGAGCTATATCGAAGAAGACCTTGTGAAGATCTGCTGTCTTCCTGTACAGACTTGAGAAGAATGGTGATACATAATGTAGATATGAAAATCTCTCACTGCCCTGACCGTGTCTCAATAGCTGAGTAGTCAGAGCGCCATTGCATTGATTCGGTGACCTTGGGTTTCAATTCACATCACTTTACACCACATCACAACACAACAACACAACACAACACCACCCCGCACTGCACCACCCCGCACCGCATCACAACACCCACCACCCTTCACACCCCATACACCACCCCCACCCACAACCCCCACACCTGACCCATACACCACACCCCACACCCCACCTCCACACACCACACCCCACCTCCACACCACACCCCACACCTCGCACACCACCCAACACACACACCCCCCACGCACCACACACCAAACCCCACCACCACACACACCACGCCCCACCCCACACACCACACCACACCCAACACACACCACTCCCCACAATGCACACACTTCACCCCACACCCCATGCACCACACCCCACACACCACCCACAACACCCCACACACCACATCACACCCCACACCCACACGCCACACACCACACGCCACACACCCCACACTACACACCACACCCCACACACCACACACCACACCCCAAACACCACACACCACCCCCACACACCCCCACACCATCCCCATCACCACACCCACACACCCCTGCCCTGACCGTGTCTCAATAGCTGAGTGGTCAGAGTGCCATTGCGTTGATTCAGTGACCTTGGGTTCGATTCACATCACTTCACACCATATCACAATAACACAACACCACCCCACCCCACACCCCCACCCCACACCCCACCCCCCACCCCTCACACCCCTCACACCCCCCACCCCTCACACCCCCCACCCCCTCACACCCCCACCCCTCACACCCCCCACCCTTCACACCCCATACCCCACCCCTACCCATGATCCCCCACATCTGACCCATACCCCACACACCACACCCCACACACCACCTCCACACCCCACACACACCCCACACCAACACACCACCCCACACACACCGCCCCCCACACACCACATCCCACACCCCACACCCCACACACCACACCACACACCACCCCACACACCACACCACACACAACACACACCACTCCCCACACCGCACACACCACCCCCCACAAACCACACCTCACACACCACACCCCACATGCCACACACCTCACACCCCACATAGCACACACCACACTACACACAACACACCACTCCGCACACCACACCACATACCCCACTCACCACACCCTACACCCTAGACACCACACCCCAAACCCCACCCCTCACACACCACGCCCCACACACACCACACACCCCACCCCACCCCCACCCCACCCCTCATATACCACCCCACACACACCACACACCACACCACACACGCCACACGCCACACACCATGCACCACACCTCGCACACCACACCCCACCCCACACACCTCACACCACACCCCGCATAGCACACACCAAACACCACACACCACCCCACCCCACACACCACACACCACACCACATGCCCCACATGCCACACCCACACGCCACACCCACACACCACACACCAAACCCCACCCCTCACACACCACGCCCCCCACACCACCCCGCACCCCACACACACCACCGCCCACACACACCACACATGACATACCGCACCCCCACACCACCTCCACCCCACACACCAGATAGCACACCACACCCCACCCCACACACCACCATACACCCCACCCCACCACACCAGTCCACGCACCACACCACACACCACCCCACACACCACCCCACACACCACACCCCACCACGCACTACGCCCCACCCCAAACCCCACACACCACCCCCCACACACCACCCCCACACCCCAGACACCACCCACCACTCTCCACGCACCACACCCCACCACACCCCACCACACACCATACCACACACCACACCACACCACATACCCCACACACCATCCCCCGGACACCATCCCCCGGACACCACACCCCACCCCCACACACCACCACCCTCACCCCACCAACCAACCCCAACACACCACCCACGCACACCTCACCACACCCCACATACCACCACATACCACACCACACACACCACATACCACTCCCCACACCCTACACACCACACACCACACCACACACCACTCCCCACACCCTACACACCACACACACCACACCACAAACCACCCCACACCCCACTCACCACATATCACACCCCACACATCACACCCCACCCCACACCCCACCACACATCCGATCACACCGCACACCACACCACACACATACACACCACACACATACACACCACACACTACACCACACCCACGACACCCACCACCACAGCGCACCACACCATACACCACACCACATACCCCACACACCACACCTCACACCCCACACCTCACACCCCACCCCTCACACCCCATACACCACCCACACACACCACCCCCCGCACACCACCCAAACCCCCTGCACCACCCCAGACACACCACCCCCACACCACCCCCTCCCTCACACCATCCCCTCCCCCCATACACCACCACCACCCCACTTCCCCCCCACACACCACACACCACACGCACACACCACAGCACACACCCCACCCCACACACCACCACACCCCCCACCACACAACACCGCACACCACACCACACCGCACACCACACCCCATGCCGGCCCACACACCAAACCACACCATGCACCACACCCCACACACCACACACCATGCACCACACCCCACACACCACACCCCACACCCCACACCCCACACCACACACACCACACCCCAGACACCACACACCACACCACTCCCCACCCCACACACCACACCACCACACCAAATACCATACCGCACCACGCACCACATACCCCACCCCACACACCACACGCAACCACACACCCCACGCAGCACACCCCACACATCACACATCACACCCCACACATCACACACACCACCACATCACACACCACACACCATACACCACCAAACCACACCTCACCACACCACCCAACCACACCAATATGGGCCCCATTTCATTGTTTCTGTGCACCAATATGGCCGCCGTGAAGTCAGATGAAAACCAAGAATATTCACCATGGTTAATATGTTTTTCCAAGGTGAAGCCATATATACTTAAGTTTTCGAATGATTATTGTGGGACAGTGAACTCGGGTGGAGAATAATAATAAGGTGTTACTGCGAGTGACGAACCATACCAGAGAAGTGGAGAAAACTCTACTTGGCCTGGCTGTGATTCGAACCCGCGACCTTCAGTTTACTAGTCCGATGCTCTACCAACTGAGCTACAGGTCAAGTTGAGAGCTGAAGGTCGAATGATAGTACTTAGGCTATTTCATATTTCGAAACAGACTAGTTTCTTCAATATCTAGACAACAGCCTTGGTAGATGACGATTTCGAATGATTGTTGTGGGACAGTGAACTCGGCTAGAGAATAATAATAAGGTGTAAACCGAAGGTCGCGGGTTCGAATCCCATCCGGGCCACTCGGAGTAACACCTTATTGTTATATTTAAGTTTGTCGTCACGAAAAATTCTCTAATTTATCATTCAAATACCACTGAGATCTTGGTATAAGAACTTGTTGTGTTGTGTGGTTTGTGAAGTGAAAATTTTTGAAGCTCGTAATCTAAATAGAACATTTTAAAAAAATGAAATAAATGTCGCATGTCTTTTTTAGTTGGCTTCCTGGCATTATAAAATAAGGAAAGGCTGGGAACGAATATATAGGGCATATGACGTATGTTAAGATACATTGTTGTTATGCATAGTTGTTTAACTGCATTCTCAAGCACTCTAATCGAGCGATTAATTTCTTCAAAATGAATTAATGAGCTATTTTAATAAATTTTGAGAGTTTATAGCTCAAAGACTATGCAGCAGATCTTCTTGAAATTTTCAGTGAAGGCTCTTGTCATGTTTTGTTCAAAACCGCAGAAACGTTTTTACTTCATAGGCATTTTAAAGAGAACATTTGAGTTGCGACATCGGCATATTCGATTGTCCATTTTACTCTTTTTTCTTTGTACATAATGCCCCCCTCCTGTGTGAGATTATGATTAAGACCCCGTTCGCACGAGTCCGGAGCGAGTTGAAAACGGCGCTAAAAAGTCACCGGATCGAAATTGTGTGAAGACGGCGCTCTAACCGGAGCGTTTTGAAAACGATTTCTAGACGGAACGAGTGAAAACGGAATCCTTGGCGGTATCGTGTGATCACAAGATCTGGCACTTTTTCGCTCCGCTTTAGTTCCAAAATTTTCAGCTCCTAACCAAACGGCTGGCGTATTTTTCAGCGATGGAAAACTTTAGTTGTCTTCTCGACTTCGGAAAGCTTCTGCTAAGAACTTGTGCTGCTGTTTGAACAATTATAACATTATTATAACAATGACTAATGCCAAATGGGAAAAGATTAAGTCAATAAGGAGAGTTCCTAATAGAAAGACTAAAATTGTAAACGTAGAATGCACTATACACTTAGGTGGGATAATATTCTTTGAATTCCTCCTCGTTTCCATTTACTTTTGACGAGATATGGCTATTTAAACAGTGCACAGCATTGAAATACTGGATGTACACCAGAAGGTTCCGGAGTCGTGTGAACACCTTAAAGCGTCGTTAAATAATGTCCGTTAGAACGTAACCACATTTTACCGTTTGTTTTCTATACTGGACTCGTGTGAACGCAGTCTATAAGTTTGTTTCCCATTCAGTTCCGACGGTGTCTTGTCACGGTCGCGGACTGGAAGCGTAGCGATGTGTTTCTTTTGTCATAACAAAAAAAATGCATCGCATAGGCACTGGGGTAGGCCAAGCTATAGAGTTTTATCCTACTACGGGAAAATGGACGCTCCCGCCTTCCAGAGTCCAGGGTGACACCTTTGGCAAGTGTCAGTAAATTTGGAAACCACTCCTGTTGTTGTTTCGACAAAACTGTGGACTTTAAAGGTCAACTCAAGGCAAATTACATTTTTCGCTTTATATATGTATTAAGCACGTAGAATCCGAATATGATGAAAAAAGATTTAATGGAAATTTTTTTTCGTTGATTCTGGGATGTTGAATCGACGAATTTTGATATATTTTTATTAAAAGCCGTGTTGTATAAAGAGTCTGGCACTAGCAAATGTAAACGGAGGAACAATTTTATGATCCATTAAAGTAAACAGACTCAAAAAGTGTCAAATACTCTAAAACATGTGTGGTTTTTCTTATGGTTTCAACCTTTCAAGTTCAACTGTTTACGTCACAAGCTTGCTAGTGCCTGACTCTTTATACAATATAGGTGGCCGGCCAAGGCTTCAAAATATTACTTTTGATGGCATTTTTTGTTACAAGCAGACAACCATGCTAAATCGTATCGGATAGTGTATACTTTGAAGGTGAGGGGTGTGGTAGTCGTAATTATTGATTTATATACTAAAATTTAAAGCTTTTTGAAAGCACAATGTGATGGATGGGATATCTGTAAAGTGCTGTCTATTTACGTTTGTGTTTTATTTGAATTGGCTAATTCAGAATTCTATCCAATCAGCGTGCCTGAAGTTCTGATTATTCTAATTCGCATAACTCACAATCATAAACAAACAAGAAATACAGCGCAAATTCGCCTAAATATAAGACTAGAAGAACAGCCACAACAATCTGAAAACTTTTTGTTACAAGCGGGCAACCACCATATAAATGTAGGTTGCCTTCCGTGTATCACCGGATAGATCTGTTGAACCGGTGAGTTAAATGTCTAAGGATACGAGCAACACTATACTGTAGCACAAAAGATCAGCTTTATAATGGTAGATACATGGCGGTATCAGCAAACTATCAAAATAAAGCGAAGTAATTTACGAATATGAGACTTTCCTGTAGCTACCAGGTCTAATAAATTTCTGATTCTTGGCAAGCTTACCTTTTTGTGGCTTTGCTTGGAAGTATTATATTTAGGTGTATTCACGCCATATTTCTTGTTTGTTTATGATTGTGAGTTATGCGAATTAGAATAATCAGAACTTCAGGCACGCTGGTTGGATAGAATTCTAAATTAGCCAATTCAAATAAAACACAAACGTAAATAGACAGCACTTTACAGATATCCCATCCATCACACTGTGCTTTCAAAAAGCTCTAAATTTTAGTATATAAATCAATAATTACGGCTGCCAACACCCCTCACCTTCAAAGTATACACTATCCGATACGATTTAGCATGGTTGTCTGCTTGGAACAAAAAATGCCATCAACGGTGTCTTCGAGACACTTTTATCGAAGTTGGCTGGCCGTCTAACACGGCTTTTTTTTAGAACACTTCGTTAAAAAAATTCAGAAATCAACAAAAAGTACCGTTTGCTTCAAATTTTTATCATCATATTCGTATTCTCCAATATCCATACTTTGGCGCATATAACAAGCCGGAAAAATAATTTGCCTTGAGTTGACCTTTAAATGGTACAGTTTTCAGACATCTGTTTGGCGCCAAAACCATCGCATGCTATATTGATTTTGCAACGAACGAACGAACGAACGAACGAACGAACGAACGAACGAACGAACGAACGAACGAACGAACGAACGAACGAACGAACGAACGAACGAACGAACGAACGAACGAACGAACGAACGAACGAACGAACGAACGAACGAACGAACGAACGAACGAACGAACGAACGAAAGCAGAAAATAAAGTTGCCTGAAAGGCAATTGGCGAAAGTTCATCATATTCTATTACCTTTTCCTTAAAATTACCAGTTTAACTTCATGACAGCTATTGATGCATGGTTTGCAATCATTCCCTTGAGATTCAGAAGATAAAGATGTGGCAGCTAGCTGCTAATGAGATGTTTTACATAATTTATATTAGCCTAAGCTAGTTCGTATCACGGACTTTTTTCTTCAGCCATAAGAGGAGATTTGAATCATCGTTATGATCTGTTGTAATCTATAACGCTGCGCAAACTTCACTAATGACGAGGCAATTCATGAAAGGTTTGCCAAAAAACGTAAAAATTAAATTGTTAGAGAACGACCCTGTTCCAGGTACCGAGCCATCCATGACTACATTGATCAGACCGACACGACGACAACAACTGCAGGAGTAACCAGGGAGGAAAGACAGCAATCAAAAAACGACGAACAAAACAAAACAAAACAAAACAGCACAACACAACACAACACAACACAACACAACACAGCACAACAAAACAAAACAAAACAAAACAAAACAAAACAAAACAAAACAAAACAAAACAAAACAAAACAAAACAAAACAAAACAAAACAAAACAAAACAAAACAAAACAAAACAAAACAAAACAAAACAAAGAGTGATTTAGAAGAGAAATTGTCTTTGAACCGGCGAGAGAACTACTCTAGCAGAAATGAAAGTTTTCAACAGAATGGAAAACGAGAAAGCCCATCCTGTTATATTTGCGATAGAAAGGACACGTTGTTTGATAGTCTGTTGGTTTTGCAAAAGAGCCGGAGACAAGCCACCTGCATTTACAAGATAGCAGTAATGCCAATTGCCCAACGTTGTGCAAACAGTTTAAACTTCAAGCAGGCATCTCGATAAGTGGGAACGCACGTCGCTCTTGTAAGTAGTAAAAATTATTGTAGACTAAATACCGATATTCGCACTCAACCATTTGTTAAGCAATATTTCATAAACGAGTGGGAGTGTTAGTCAAGCCGGCTTTTCCCTTCCTGCGAGGCGGAAACTTGCAGGCGGAAGAAGGGAAGGGGGGCCTGATACAATTCTTCACCTGGCCGCATTTAAAAAGCCGGCTTTTTCGTCTGATTGGTCCATAAGACAAAGTAAACCGAAAAGCTCTATTTTGATTGGTTTGTGTACATTCAATTGTGAATTAATATGATTTACATCTCGGTTTACGTAATTATAACAGAGCATCTGACGAATCTAGCGATTCAACGCAGAAATTTAAAGTAAAATCTAAATAAAGAACGGCGCGAATGTTTAGAAAAAGTCCTGTTTAATGATGTGCTGTTTAGGATGTGCTAGCTGTACTCTGTACTGGTTATGGCAAGAGTTTATTTAATATACCAACTTCTCCCAAGCGTCTACGAAGAGAGTTTATAAGAGACGTGCTCGTGAAGGAATTATTCCAAAACAATTCTGGATTGTAGTCGTGAGTCCGCTTGAATATCTCAGGAATAGCAAATTTCAAATTTGGAACGGCTGGATTGTGCGATTAAAGCTTCGTCGGTGGGAAATTCTGAAAATTAATTTGGGGGCGAAAATCGATCAGGTAAAGAATTGTATCAGGCTTTATTTCTCGTCTTCTCGCCCGCCCGCCTGCCTCACCTCATCATAATGAAAATCAAGAGGCTGCATGTTTGATTTTTTGGTCTAGTTTCCAGATAGTCCTCGGAAGATAGTTTCCTCGGCTTCGCCTCGTTGACTATCAGCTTATGGAAGAAAACTCGGGCTCCTGGTGTAATTGTTAATTATCTGGTAGTAGTTGGAAAATCACAGTTTTCATGGGTTTTCGCTTCGACTTTCTCTCTCAACTTGTCTCCTTTCTCGTCCGCCATGCATAACCGTTGAATACCTGGTTTAAGGTGGCTCCATACAGTTTCTTGAAAAATGCAAAATACAAGTTTGAGAGTCCAAAACACGTGCATAAACAATTCGTAAAAAGAATAAAGCTAAATGTTGTGCATAGTTAAAAAACTTTGGTGACCCCCAATTTTTTTTCATTAAAACTTTTTCTTGAAGTATGAATAATCAATTGGCCGATTTAAAAAAAAATCTGTAGATCCTAATTTTTTTTAAAATTAACAAACATGACTTTTCCGGAGAAAAAAATTATTCGTTCTATTGATTAGTCATACTTCAAGAAAAGTTTTAATTAAATAACAAATGGGGCTCACCAAAGCTTTTTTCGAATTAAATTAGTTTGAAGGGTAATTGGCAGCCATTTTGAAACGTCATTGTTGCCATAGCAACAACTGTTGCTGTTTATTTGGTAACAGTTTTTGATTGTCAGACTTTTAAACTGTGCATAACATTTAGTTTTATTCTTTTCCGAATTATTTATGCACGTGTTTTGGACACTCAAACTTGTATTTTCCATTTTTGTATCTACTGCGAAGCAGTAGATATAATGTTGTCGCGCTGTTAAGTTAAGTTAAGTTAACAATAGAATGCCTTCGGAGCCAATCAAAACATATAATAGACGACTTTCAGGCTCATGCGCAGAAGCAACTTTACTTCAAATTTTCATCGGAGGTAAAAACAACTGTTTAGCTGGAAAGATCATATTAAAAATGGTAAAAGTGCAGAGTTTAAAATAAATCGGACAAATAGTGTGAAAGCTACGCTCTTCGGAAGTTTTGCTCTCCACTAGGGATTTAATAGGGATTTTGGCTTGGCGTGCAACTCCCACCCGCCAAGCCAAAATCCCTATTAAATCACTAACTAGAAATACATTAATGCAACAACCCCTCGCCCACTTTTATTAATTAAATGCTTTTTTGAAACACCCACCACCCACCCTGATTTAAAATAAGCACTCCTGATATATAACCAATATAAAAACAAACAGATTTTAAAAGAAATGATAATCCTCGACATAATTATAGAATTTATGGATAGGAATATGACTAACTGATTTAATAAAAGTTGAACATATCAAAGCAAAACTTAGATATGGTTGTAAAAATTATTGTTTTTATAGGAGGATTCAAAAGGGATTATTTTTAGCAAGCACTTAAATGGCTTATGGCTTCCCTATGTGGCTACAGGGTGTATGTATACATGTTTTGCAAAGGCAGAATTAAAAGTGAACAGCTCAAATTGACAGAGTCTGAGAATAAAGAATAATACAGTCTGAGATAAAAACAAATTCAGTGGAATCGGATCTCAGAAAGAAGTATTAAACAGACCACGTTTCAGTCGAAAATTTGGAAATACAGCAAAAAAAATCGCCAAAGCCCATGCAAAGTCAATCAATAACATCAACATAACTACATAAGCTTATAAAGGAAGTGTTTTAAGTTAGCTTTAGTTTATTTATTAAGCTGACTTATGGTTTGGACGAGCAAAGGGAAAGCACGAAAACGTGAAGCTGTATACTGTTTAGATTATTAAGACAACAAGAATCCTACCGTTTATTTAAATGATTTGACCACTGAGTGACCACAACCACTGCAATTCAGATCGAGTTTTGTTTACCATACGGCGTTTGGTTTCTTCAAGTTCTCTGGTTTCGCTTCACGATATATTAAACCGGCTGTTTGTATCCTTTTCTTCGTTGTTCTCTTTTATTATTTAAGTAAAACAGGCTCCATTTCGTTAAACGAAAGCAAAATACTGACAGATTTTATAATAGTTTTCTTCGTCGCTAGTCACCAGTGTCCAACTATTCTTACCGCGTGACACCGTACCAAACATATATATATACAAACAAACAGAGGTAGTTGACAAGTACCACGTGAATATCTCGACCAATGAAATGGCTTATTTTCTCATCGTTTGATCGGCTGAAAATTTTGCATTGGACTTAGAATACTGAATATTACGCTATTGTCATTCATTTTTTTCTTTAAAAAAGCAGCGATATCGTTTGATATATTGCTGGACTATCCATATCTGCAGGATTTTGCAAGGTAAATTTATTTTTCTACTTTATTTTGATGGTTTATGTAGGTCGTGTCGCGCTTAGCGAAGACCCCACTTCCGGTTTTTCAACAATCTTCAAAGCAAAAAATCTCGAATTCCCATGGTTCGAATTCTCTAATTTTTGCGTAATAAGTTGAAGAAATGTCTAATCTTGGATGCTATGGAGGCGATCCCGGCACCGTTTTCGAGATATTCGCCGTTGAATCGACCATGGTATTTTGGCTTTCGCTAAGATGGCGCTTAATGAATTTAAGAGCGCCTTTCGCCACTAAAGTTTGTTTTCTGAAGAATTTTGGAAGTTTCCTAATATTTAGAGCATTATTCCTTAGAGTAAGTGTAGAATGAGTGGTGGACAATTATTAAAGAGTAAAATTTGATATTTGTCTGTTTTTATGGTCCAAAACGCTGTATAAAAACACCATTCTGAAAAAATTGTATACATATCACTATAGGCGTACATGGCCTACATACATTTGTAATTATTACAGAATGTACTGAACTTTCTTAAAGATCTACTATATCTGTATACAGAACTGATACGTATAGCTATTTTTCATTTATTAAATAACATTGTGTTCCATGACATCAGTATTATTAAAAATGTATGTGTGGATTATTTGTAGTTTATTGTTAGTCATTGTTGTTGTGAATATAAATATATTGTAGTTGTAGTATTTTTTGCTTAGTATTGCTAATTTGTTATAATTTGTTGTTCGTATTATTTTTCAGTATACAAATATATATTATTCCTTTTGCCAGTGGTCCCATTTCAACTGAGTCAGTGATATGAGAAGCAAGCTGATGGGTGGGGAAGTGTACACTTTCAAAAGTCCCTTGATGGCCTTGAGGCACATGTCTTCTGATGAAGAGCTTTTTTGTTGCAAAAGGGGCTCTAACCAAGTGGGGGTGGGCTGGGGGGTGTTGGCATGTGCCCCTGTGTCCACCCCTGAAGTGAATACAATAGTTAGGCATTGGCTGTACACTACAGTCAACTCTTAAGACATGAAAGGGTTAATAATTCCATCTCACATCCCATTTTTTACAGGAAGTGAAGATATACAGTACAGATGTCAGTGTTGGAATAACTTACTTTGGTGGTGTTCAGACTGAGTGCCCAGGCACAAGCACCAGTCTGAACAGGATTTTTACAATGATAAATTGGTGGATTCTCTTTTACTAAATAACATTCAAATAATATGTAGTTTGAAGTTTTGCATATGTTGTCATGTTGTATAATTACATAAGGCAATGCATAATAATTGTGGACATAACTAATAAAATTTTACAGAAGTATTATCTCACATATTATTGATACAATCCAAATGCTGGGTCTCAAAGCCCAATTAAATGCCTGAATATTATTCATCCTTTGCCTTTGAGCGCTACTGCATGTACATACTGTACTAATAAACAGTGAACTATGTCTCTAAAACAGACACCCTTGGACTGGACTTTGTCTGTCTTATAATAGTTCATTCACATGTCTACCTTAATACAGTAATTTTTCTGATGCCCTCTCTAAATGTGCCAAAGTTGACGTTTTCTTGGCAGATGGGGGTGGGGGTGGGGTGCATCACTGAAAAATGTTGGACCAATGTTAAAATGTTGACAATGCCCCTGATTGAATACCTGTATCAGTATCAATACGGTAGTGCTTTAGAAGTAACCAAGATCAATATTGAGATAAAATATTTTAATTTTATTCAAGTTCCTTATGTAATATGTAAAGGCCGACAATGAGGACTAGACCAGGTTTTCAAGTACGAGGAATTCGTTCCAGTCCGAGGCGAAGCCGAGGACTGGAATGAATTCCGAGTACTTGAAAACCCGGTCTAGTCCGAATTGGAGGCCTTTACATGACTTCTCAAAATCACTTAGTGTATTCCCAAAATGAATTAGTGTATTAGTAATTAGTGTATGGATGAATAACCGATTGTGTGAGTAATATTTCAAGTCCAAGGACTTGAAATATTATTTCCAGTCCTTGGACTGGAAATAATATTTCAAGTCCTCTGCCCAGTACTTCCCTGGTATTTCAAGTCCCTTCACGTGGTGCAATTCAGCGATTCTGATTGATTGATTATCTCATGAATTATTAATGAGTTTGAGAATTACATATACAGGGGTCAAATTTTATATTTTGTACCCTAGGCCATTGATGGCCTAGGTAGGTCCTCCAACCCAAGGCCAATTTTTTTTTAGTTAGGCCATTATTGGCCTAGCTAGATCCTTCAACCCAAGGCCATTTTTCAGGGTATTTTTTCCCAGTCACCTGCATTTACTGTGAACAAGTTTTAACAAACAATAGTTTCGAAAACATCCAAAACTTTATTGTGATGGTAAACTGAATATATTAAACTAATAGAAAAACCATATTTTTCCAGTAATTTTATGACAATTTTATAATTTGTTTTATCATTAATCCATGGTTGATGGATTGCTTTGAAAATCCTCACAAGTAAACCCTTCAAATGTTGTCTCACTGGAGTCATTGTCATCGCTGCTGATGTTGCTACTTTTGACACTGCCGTTGTTGCTGTGGTCGACGCTGCCGTTGTAACTGCTGTTGACGCTGCCATTGTCACTGCCATTGTCGCTGCCGTCGCCGTTGATACTGTCGGTGTCTGATTAAGAAAGCACAAGTAATCTCTGAGAGTTCAGAGTAACATGTGTTGTCGACTGCAGTTACACATTTCTGTGAGTTTCGGGGCCATATGGTTTAATATTTGTACGATGGTGACGGGTGCTGGAATTCAACCAAGGTGTAACTGCTAGTTGAGAATCGTACTCGTGAGGGGGAGGTCCATTAGAACACACGCGCATTAATTTACTGATAGTTTCGTTACCAAGTGAAAGTCGCCAGTCATCCAGGATATGTTTCAGTAATGAAAAACACCGTTCAACATGGGCGCTGCCTACGGGAAGCACGAGAAGTATCTGCAGAATGTGCATGATATTGGTGAATTCACTGGTTGAGTTGCCCTCTGTTTCAAACACCATGCGCCAAAGTAGCGATGTGCCACATTTCTCAGTGAATCTTGGTTGCCAATGTCGCTTTACGTAAAGCTTCAACTTTACTCATTCTGGTGGGAGCTTATCGACATCACACCCGTTTTTCTTCAGGGTTTCACTGAAGTGCCCAGCCAGCAACAAAATTTCACTGTTTCCATGATCAGTGAGGGCGGAACTGTCATGTCGTGGCCATAGCTGACAGTTTAAAACTACACCACTTTTAGACACGACTGCAGCAGTCTCTATGCACGCAATAACAGACATATTAGATAAATTTAGGCCTCTCGGCGTCAAAACGAGTTACAGAATGTCGGACAAAATGTCGGGGGAAAATATTAAAACTATAAAGCGATCTTCAGACATTATAAGAGATATTATATGAAAGTTTGCTTATATATGTACGGCGGCCAACCCAAGGCCAAAAACGGCCTTGGGTTGCCTTGTGACCATAGGCCATTTTCCGTTCACCGTTGGCCATGGCCTCGGTGGCCTCGGTGAAATTTGACCCTTGCATATATGTTGAGGATACAGGAAATACACTTTATTTGATAAAATAGAAATATTTGACCAGTTATATACCAAATTTATCAATAGATTTTGGAGGAAATCCAATAAATTATCTCGATTTTGAATTCACCTTAATACAAAGAAAAATACGAGATTGTTATTGAATAATAAATTTTAAGCTAGCTTTATTCACAATTTTATAAAATTTGGGATACAAGTACAGTAAATATAAAGGAAACAAGAGTGTTTTATTAAAAAATTGAACATCCTCCCCCCCCCCCCCCCCCCGGGATGATAGTTGTATCTGGTTGAACCAGATAATTGCTACAACAATTAGAAGTTTACAGTAATATTGCAGAATGCAAAGCATTAAACCACGGAAAATGCATCCATCATAAGGTTAGAATGGGAAGAATTTGAGAGGGAAATCATTAACCACTAACAACAAATAATGTTGATTTCTCACCTCGTTTTTCTCAGCTCCAGTGAGTCGGTATTAACGAATCACACGTTGCACAGCACAACCAAATCCTTCTTTGTTGCAAATATCTAATTTGTTTCTGATTTGTTCCATTATTTGTAACATAAAATGCGTCGAATTCAGTGGTCGAATCCGAATGAACTTGAGCTATCCTGAATGCCCATCCGCCATAACACCATTCTCACGAATATACGTCAAATAAAGCACAATCTGATCATATTAATAGTCTATGATAACCACGAATTGTTCTCGTATTTTGCTGACCATCAGATTTATCAATTCTGGATCAACTGTGACGAGTTTTCAAACGTTTTTGCGCATCTAGTCCACCTAGTCTGCGATAGCAGACTGATCTCGGCCGCTCCCTCCCCCCGGAAGCGGCAGGGGGGAGCGGTCTGGCGCTTCCAGGGAGGAGCGGTCGAGCAGCAGTCTGCTATCGCAGACTAAGTCCACCGGGCAGAGTTCATTCCTCGTCTGAGGTCAGAGGTAGAGTGATACGCCCACGCAAAAATGAAAGCCAGCTGACCATGATGCTTTGCGCGGCTTGTCCAACCCACTGACCTATATATATAACTGGACTGCGTGCTCCTATTACCTTTGAGTTGAGCTATCATTTCCTTCAAATTATGAAGCTTAACCAACTACTAAAACCACCATCTGATTAGACAACCTTTTTAAATGAAACCTCACCCCCATACCCCCCCGGAAACCCTAAACCTAATCACACACCCCGGAAACCCTAAACCTAACCACAACCCTCCGGAAAAATGTGCCACCTCTCATACCCCTACCACAACACCCCTATAGAGTTTTTACCTTTATGTGTTCAAGTTTAACATCCCGCTTGTGGGATGGTTTTATTAGATGGTTAAGCTTCATAATTTGAAACCGATGATACCTCAACTCAAAGGGAAAGTGTCCGCATTTTCACTTTCAAAATGGCGGCATTTATGGGTCCTTTTGCTAATGGTGAAGGTCGCTGACCGATACCCAAGATCTCTAGTTCGTGTTGGACATGTTCGGTATTTCGCTTTTTTTACGAAACCTAAGCTATTTGGTCGGATAAACTGTACGTATGTTGTAGCCAGATGAATTATCTTTCTTCCAGTATATTTGATAGCTTCTACAGTGGTTTATTTCTCGAGAAAACATTCGGAGAAGACATTATAATACATACGGAAAATAAATTCAAAATAGCGGCCGCTATTATGATTTGGACATGTTCGGTATTTCGCTTTTTTTAGGGAAACTAAACTATTTGGTCGGATAAACTGTACGTATGTTGTAGCAAGGTGAATTATCTTTCTGCCAATATATTTTATAACTTCTACAGTGGATTATTTCTTGAGAAAATGTTCGGAGTAGACGGACTAGGCAAACTTTGTCGAATTTTTGCCAAGTCAGCATAATATCGTCCTGGTCTCGAGTTTGTGTAAACAAAATATTTGCTGAGCGGCCCGGATTGTTTTCATGATAAAAGTCTTATTGTAGTCCTGAACTACAATAATAATATTCCTAGACAATTACTGTTGTAGCTTTCTAGCAGTCTGAATTAAAGACGTGCCGGCCGGCGGTACTGCACGAACACTTGCATGGCAATAAAATAAAGAAAACTGTCAAAATACACATGGTCATGGAAATCTACAAACATTTCGTTTTATGAAGTCGCCAGCTCTATAAAGAACCGCTGAAGATCACGAGAAAATCGTAAAGAAGCGAGGCGTACATGGGAGGAGATATTCCTATTTGGTGATTTGGTCGGACAAATAATCCAGCAGGTCTCGTGAGTCGTTCCACAAGAAATTAACAATGACCAACCTGCATGCATTAACTCTTTCCTGTTCGAATTTATTGCTCTTTCCTATTTAGTATTTTGTTCTGGCTAATAACGCCAGACGATTTTATTCACCTCTTGGGGAAGCCTTCACAAGAACAATTTTTCTTTTCTGTCCGATTTGGTTTTTAGTATTTTATTCTGGCTAACGCCAGGCGATTTTATTCACCTCTGGGGAAGCCCTCGCATAGGAACGATATATTGATAAAGTAAGAAAATCGCTTTGTATTCACAAAAATATTCTGTTTTCCTACGATAAGTACATGTCAGTGGTCGCTACCATTAGCAGAAGGACCCATAAATGCCGCCATTCACCCGTTGCTCACGTTGTAACCAGTAAACTACTGTAATTGTAAAGCATTGTATGCAGTAAGTTACTGGAAATTGTAAGATGCGCGAATTAACGGATTAAACTCACTGCGCATCCCACAATCTTTGTCAAGAACTGTTGACCATAAATTAAAAACACTATTAGGGGGGTTGGACGGGAAGGAGGTGGCTTAAAAAAGCCCCCCGACAATTTTCAAGTTAGGGTTAGGGTTACCCCCGGGAAATTCACATTTTTGAGGGTTAGGGTTAGGGGGGTCGGGGGGGGAAGGGTTTCATTAATAATCTCTTTATTAAACAATTTCCAGTAACTTACTGCATACAATGCTTTACAATTACAGTAGTTTACTGGTTACAACGTGAGCATCGACTGCGCCATTTTGAAAGTGAAAATGGGGACACATTTTTGGCCAGCACCCGCAGTCCAGTTATATATATAGGTCAGTGGTCCAACCTCCTCTGACAAACAAACAAACAAATAAATAAACTATGTCCCAGATTTCGTCTCCCTCGCTTTTTCTACACGCGTGTAAAATGGATTCCACGCGTGCCGAGATTAGCACCCTCACCGGGCTCCGGGCCTTCGGCCCGTCGCCCGGCTCGGGGATAAATCCCAATCTCGTTTGGATAAATCCCTGTTGGAATGGTCAACTTTCCGCTTGTGAAACTTTTTCCATTTGTTAAGCAATTAGTTTCAAACTTTGCACTTCTACTATTTTCAATATGCTCGTTCCAGCTGAAACAGTTGTTTTTATCATAGATAATGGAGGGGGAACTGGATAGGAAACTTCTAGCCAAACTGTAGCCTATGCTATAGCACTTCCGCTTCTATCTTGCGGCCTCCTAGCAACGCCGAAAGTTGTGCAAGCAACATTTCCGGTTAGAGGTTGTCTGATCTGACTGATCAGATCCAGATGAATTTCAGTTATTTCAACATCGATTTGCTATCAAGTCATGCTGCTGAGATTGAGAAGGTAAGCATTGCTACTTAATTTAATTATCTTTTCCTCTTTTTAATACGGTAATGAACTCGTAGGATCATTTTCTCGCGTTCGTACAACAGCTCTGAATTGGCCATGATTTTGATTTTGTTCAAACCAAAGTTCATGTTGTCCAAATACCTGACAAATACACCTAATGCACTTCACAAGTAGTGTTATATTTACCAAACTTTTGTCATATTATATTAATTAGGCTTTTCCCATCACTTTTTGCGATGAAGAAGACGTTGAACTTCAAACTGGCGTCGGTGAAGTTGCAGCCAGTGAAATCACTGAAATGGACATTGAGAAATCTGCCACAAGATCTGATGGAGGCAAACCAAAGGCAAAGAAAGCTAAAAGGTCACGAAGAAGAAAGACAAAACAAAAAGTAATCGAGGCTGACTTTCATTATTTGGCGACAGATGCACTGCTCGCCATGAAGGAAAACGACATGCTAAACGTTCTCTACAATCATGACATAAATCGTTTGCTGCAACAACCTGTAGTTTCTTTTCCTTCAGACACTTTGAAAGAAAGATTTGAAAAAACTTGCAAGAAGTATTCTTCTCCATTTATAACCACTGCAAGAGAAGCAATGTGGGAGGAGTTTAATAAGATATGGACCGATGCAAATGTTACGAAGCAAATAAAGGATACTTTGTGCGTTACGTCAGACTTTTGCTCTTGGTTTCTACTCTATGTACAACAGGCAATTTCAAAAAGATATCTCAAACATGTCCCCAGTACGCTTGTTGCTAATGTTGATTTGGCAGATGTAGAAAAAGAATCTGTTGCATATATTGCTGGTGCAGTCTTGAAAAACATTAGTTCCAAACTGTATAAACTAAAGAAGAACGTCGCCATTACTGGAAAAGATGTTAGTTCAGTGGACATAGACATCAAATTACTTGATGCCTGCAAAGACAGTGAGGAAGAAATGTCGGACAGCACAAGCACCACAACCAAGTTGATCGAAGCTTTAAACCGAGGAGGTCTGATCTTCCCTAAAATGTCAATTATTAATATGTTCTTAGAAGTTGAAAGTATATTTAGGCGAAGCATTAGTCCAAATTCAAAACTCATCTGTGAAGATTCTTTACTATCTGAATCACTTGATAATGAATCAGTTCAAAACAATTTTCTGAATGCTACAGACAATGAAATTGCTGAAAATGAACAAAAGTTTAAAATACTTAAAATGTGCTTACAATTTTACATCAAAGTTAGATGTTATGCCCATGCAAAATATCTTATTGAAAACTACAGAGTAGACACTAAAACAGAACGTAAGAAGAAAGCACTGAGGAAAAAGCTGCAGCTGTCTGAACAAGAAAAGTAAAACAAAAGTAGACAAATTTCTTTATATACAGTACAGCAGGTATTCAACAACAATACTGATTGTTAAATTTTTCCATTATTGCTTGTCTTAACTTTTGACATTAAATTCCATAATTATTAAGGGAGCAGTCATTTTTAATGGTCGTGGGTGGGATGGAAGATATTTGGAGGGTCTAAAGCTGTGGGTCTAGGCCGGAATATCAGGGCTTGCTTCCTTTGTTAGCCTATGCTTTGGCCTTGGCCATGCTTGTTCCAGTGTAAACACCACACATTTACCCCATGCCAGGCCAGGCCATGGCATGCAGTGTAAACACGGCTTATGTATTTTTTAACCTGCTGCTGGGGAAGGGGGGGGGGGGGGGGGGGGATAAACATCATAAAAAAGAAGGGCTACAAAAAACAATGAACTCATCACACAAAACATAAAATTCACTCTCTAGTTTGATAGAGTATAGAAACTGCAATTATCAAAAAGAAACTGCTAGCCCCACCTCCTACCCTGGCTAGCTTTAATGGGGGGTGTGTGTGTGTGTGTGGGGGGGGGCTAATATACTGTAGCTGGCCGTGCTAAACTTACTACCCCCACCTCAAGTCAATCACAACACTGTCATATATGATCAGTGTGAAGCTGATTCTGAAGCCAAACAGGTATACATTCCGTAAAGAATGACATTCTATACTATGTTGTGAGTCTGCAATTCCAGTTTTCAGGCATGGAAGATAAGTGTTTAATATTGAATATTAAAATACAGTGTAGATAATTATTAAGTGTTTGTGTGTGGTGTGGTGGGGGGACTACAAGAATAAAAACTTTTTGGTGGGGGCCTTGAAAATTACATCAAGGAAAATGAGGGGCTATAAAAAATTATCATGTTTTAAAATACTTTCCACCCCACCCTCCACCATTAATAGTGACTGCTCCCTAACTACTTTCTAATAACATTTACATGTATTACCCTTGAAGTTAAAGTGGTAACTCTCATTCATGGACAAAAACATTTAATTTTAAAGAGTTTTTAATGGTATGTATCTTATTAAGTTTAACGATTTCTGTATAAATTTAATAATTATAAGTCTACAACTTTTGTTTCCGCTTTTTCAGAGGACTATTTGTAACAGTTATTCCTTCCCTGGGTCTTTTTGAGCCTTTTGTATTGCCTTTGGGTGTTATACTTGTTGCTATGCTTCGCTGGATTCTAAATTTATTCTCTTGAAATCCAAATGCTTGCACAGTTGGATTTGTTGATCTCCTGGCAAGTTGTCGGTGTCGCCCAAAATGCTCTTCCAGTGGATCTTGATTGAATTGGCTTGTTAAAACATATTTAAAGCCATGGTTTAGCAAGAACTTTACCACTTCTTCCAATGAATAAATAGTTATTCTGAGACCTTAAATAATATAATATAATAGATTGGATTGGAAGGGATTGGAATAGAATGAAATAAAATGGAATTATAGAATGCCATGGCATGGAATAGAATTACATACCTTCATAGGTTTGAACACTTAAAAACATTTTTGATTTGTCATCCTTGGAGAAATTTCCCTGTCTCTGGTTGATTGAAGCCTTCCAGGTTTCCAGATACTTTAGGAAAGTATTTTTCAGGAAATCAAACCGAAAATCACTTGCAGAAATGTATGGTGCTAGGTAGGGCTTCCTTTTGTGCACAGAAACTTCAGGCTTGGTATTACAGCAATCAAAAAACCTATCCATCATTGACAAGAAAGTAGCTGTTTCACTGGTGTCGGTAGAGCCATGGGCCATCATTACCTTTGAGACAGTCTCACTAAGAACTTGAGCGGCTAGATTAACTCGCATCTTTGAGTAACTAGTTAGATAAACATGTTCATTGCTGAGCTTGGGCATCATTCGTATCATGTTCTTTCTGTCAGTCTCATAAAGATCCATGATGTGTTTCCAAAGTAATGCTTTCCCATTATTCCATAATTTTCTTGTGTTTGACCCTGAGCCAGAATTTGCCAAGTTGTTCCTAGCAGTTTTGATGAGATGAGGGGGGTCTGAGAAAAAATAGATGTTTCTCTGTTCGTCAGTTGCAAATACATTCTTTGTTCGATAAGTAACTTCATCCCCAGAATTATGGAGGCTGTACAGGCGCTGATTTGGACCAGCTTTATCTGATACTACCACAACAACTTTGAGACCAGCATAACTTTCAACCAGTCCAACAGCCTTCCACAGGAGTAGGAACAACTGATCTGCTGTAGCTGTGGTGGTTGCAAAGTAACCCAAACTGAATTTTAGCCGAGATGCAATACTTGCCACCATAAAAACAAGAGCATGGGTAGCAATGTTTGCTGTTTGGATGCTCTGCTCCTTATTTCGAATTATGTGGCAGTCATCCACATCTTTTCCCAGGTTTACAAAGCCAACTAACTCCCCAGTGTTTCTGTCATAGACTAGATCATCCTTTATTGACACCTCATCATGCATAAGCACAACATACTTTTGGATGCCACTCAGCTTTGCTGCCTGGTGCCTCAGATCATCAAACACAGCCTTCTGAAAGCCAGTACTTGGATGAACAATATTTGTATAATCCCGAAGCGTTCTCTCACAAGGCAGTTTAATGACATTGCTTTCTCTTAAGGCATTGTAAGCAGAAGGAGATCTAAGGTGTACATGTAAAGCAAACCTTATCATCATTGGATGCCATCGTATACCCTTTGAATTTTTTTGAAAGGCTTTCTTCTGTTGCTGCCAGAACAGTTTTTCAAAAGAATCTTCAGGCATTTCATCTTCAATACCAGAAATAATATTAGTAAAGTCATTGTGCAGTTCATCATTAAGGTAAGCTCCTTTTTGCTGAATTTCATCTTCTAAATTCTTCACCATTGTCCTTAACTTTTTCTCTTTTTTCCGTGAGCTTTTCAATTCTTCAATTAGTTTTTCTTTGCAAACTTTACTCAGTGGAGTGTTAGGATGCAGTTCCTTGTTGACAGTTACAGCAGTTACTTTTTCTTTTCTTTTCAACTCTGCTGCGACTTGTTGGCAAAATATGCAGCATCCATCTTTACATGTGTCTCCCAACAAAATACTGCAATCACAGCTTCTGATACAGGAGGTACATTCAGTATTTTTATTGGTTGTGCCAGAATCAATAAACCACTGATTGTTTTCAGAGTTTCCAGTCTTGGCATTACAATAATGCTGTACTAGGTCACTATCTCTGATTCCATTGCATAATATGAATTGTGCTACTTCACTCAGAAGCCATTGAATTCTCACTCTTGACACACTTCTTTTATACTTTAAGTATATCTCATGGTTGTCAGGCAAAACAATGGAAGAAGATTCAATACTGAATTCTAAAGTTTCATCTACTGTCACCTTGTGAACGATGTTTCCGTCTTCTGTCAAGTAACCAAAAACAAAGGAAGACTTGTTTTCAATTAAAACAGTCCAAGGTTTAATAATATGTTTGAAGTCTTTCTTTAAGTCTTGAAGTTCAGTGTATTTATAGACATTAATAATTGCTTCAGGAGAATCTCGCACCAATGTTCTCCTCGCCGGGACTTTCTTGGTTTCAACACTTTTTCGCGGTAGGTATTCAGTTGGAACACAACCTGGAATAAGTCGCTTTTGACCTTTTTCACCTTTCAAATATAAAATTAAATTTGTTCAAACAATCGGACAGTTCCCTGACTTCCATGATCAGTCAACACCAGGTCAACACGCATAATTTTAGGCCTAGGTCAACTTTTCATGCGCCGAACTTAATGCAAATCAGCATAAACAAAGGAACAACTGAAAACATACCTTTTTTATAACAACTTTCTTTAAAATGACGAGAACAAATGAACGCATTGTCTGGATTGAAGCCTTTATCGACCCTATTCACAATCCGAATAAGTTGACTTCTCCATTCTTCGTGCAACTTGCCTTTCGGAATTTTGAAAAAGCTAAGTGCAGGATACTTAGCTTTTGAAGCATACGTTGGACAGCCCACTATACAACAATTTGCTCCTGGCATTGAGCGAATGATAACTCTATTCGAGACTCAATTCAAACACCATTTGACTTACTTCGACCATGATTTGACTCACTGTAACGTAAACCGGAAACAAAGTTTGCACAACTTGCCAAGATTACCGCGCGACCCAACATAGGCCTTTTGATCTAACCGGCATTCCTATCCAGTTCCCCCTCCATTATCTATGTTTTTATCTCCGACGAAAATTTGAATATTTGTTGCTACTGCGCATGATCGTGAAAGTCGCCTATTCAACGATTGACTCACGACAAAAACCACCGAAGCCAAAATTGTAAACGAAGTACTTCATGTAAGTCAATGCTTTGGCAGCATGGAGTTATTGAAGGCTCGAGAGTGAGATATTCAGGGAGCGAGATATTTATTTCAATAATAGAAGTTTTACAAGCTTAGTAAGTATTTTAAGTATGAATCGTTGTCAATTTTTTAAATGTGATGTTACTATAGACGTTGTTGGAATAATGATACGTTTTTGAAAGCCTCTTTAAAATAGTCTTTGGACAATTTCATATTCCGACGAGGCAATTTATCATGACCAACATGTTGACATGTATTCAGCAGTCGGGACTGTGTCAGGTTAGCGTATAAAGCTAGGCAATAAACACGTTAGTAGGTCGGTAAGCGTATAATATAAGCGGTAAACACAGTTACTGATTAGGGTTAGGGTTTTTGTTTGGGTTAGGTCAAATTAATTAAGGTAAAAACACAGCATTGACAATCTTGAGAAAAATCTTGTTCAGCTCTGAATACAAGGTCACTACAAGTACATACAGTAATTACAGCGTTATGAGTAAAATAGACGTTCTCTGACCAAAAGATTTGTTTATTAACGAGCTTTCGGCTGCCAGACTGCAGCCTTCAACAAGAAGGTAGTAAACTTTACTACCTTCCTGTTGAAGGCTGCAGTCTGGCAGCCGAAAGCTCGTTAATAAACAAATATTTTGGTCCGAGAACGTCTATTTTACTCATAATGTATAATCCTGGCCGCGCTTCTTCAATTTTTTCAATTATATACAGCATTGTTTTTACCATACTAGCTATAGGCAGTAGATACAGTACATGCATGTCTAGACATGCCTATTTTTCAGAAACTGTATGGAGCTACCTTAAACCTGGAATCATTCGGTGCCGCGCAGAAGAATGCCAAGAACGCTTGGAAAAACATTATAGTGACTTTACTTCATCTTAATGCTCTATGAGCTAGGTTTTGACTGGCTTTCTTTGATTTTCCCCTCTAATTATCTTAACCATCGGCTTAATACATTATTTTCTTCGTCTTTTGATGTTACCAAACTATTCAGGAAGCATTCGCAAATGACGTCAAGGCCGGAAGGACAATATCATCATAACAACAACATCACGGAGATTTGAAAGATTGGAGTACGGTGGTTCAGGTTGGTGTGAGAATTTCTTTGATATATTATTATTGTGTTCACTGCAGCGTTTGAAGCCAATTTGACATTGCAAAATCTATCTTCAGAATTAGCTTTTTTTCAGATACATGTACGTGTTTCATTTGGGTGTAAATATTTTCCATTTTACTTCCACCTTTTCAAACTTAAGGTCTTGGCCCCAGTTACACGATACTAGATTGCTTGCGTGTATCAGATTACATTTCATATCGGATAGGGTTAGGCCCCAGTTACATGATCATACTGGTTAGGTCTCTGGTTACACGAGACCATGGCAATCCAGTACGTGCCATTATCAGGGAAAATCACTCCGCTTCAGTGAAGATGATATCAAAAGTTATCCGACACATGTCGTGTAACCTTCTAAATCTGCTACGTTCTATATTTCCAAATTATATTAACTATAAACTATATTTTCCAAACTTTCTATATTTTCCCTGGTAGAAATCCTGATCAGGATCCTGGTAGGATCCTAACAGGATCCTAACAGGATCCTAACAGGATCCTAATAGGATCCTAACAGGATCCTAAATTTTCTTAAACTAGGATCCTACTAGGATCCTGTAGGATCCTGTCAGGATCCTACAGGATCCTACAGGATCTTGTATAGGATCCTACAGGATCTTGTACAGCATCCTACAGGATCTTGTATAGGATCCTGTGCAAGATACATGAAATCCTGTAGGATTTCCTAGAATATGTGAAATCCTCTAATTAGATCTTGTGGCATGAGGATTATAATATATGAAATCCTCTAGAATAACGTGCAGGTAAAATATACAGTAAAACACAAAATATTGTACTGCTAGAATAATTTATTTGTCATTATTAATTGTCAATATATCTGAGGGACTACTGTACAAGTACAAATTTACAGTACTAGTGTATATAATACATTAGCTAGTAAATAATAAATTGTGGATACTTCCATATTTAATTCTTTCAGAGTTTTCATGGTGATAATGTAATATAAATAAGTTTTGTGGAAACACCACATAAACTATTTCTTTGCTAAGATTTCGGCCTGTTGACTCAGGCCTTCATCAGAGCAATGACAACAAGTTGTTGGCTTGCATCATTTATAAACTTTGCAACTGATCAATTAAATCACATAAGAATACAATGGCATATCACATTAATTTTATTAATTTTATTTTATTTTATTAATTCTATTTTCAGAGAACATTCCTGATTTTGTTTTCTAATTAATAAAATTAACGTGATACGCCATTGTATTCTTACGTGATTTAATTGATCAGTTGCGAAGTTTATAAATGACGTGAGCCAACAACTTGTTGTCATTGCTCTGATGAAGGCCTGAGTCAACAGGCCGAAAGCTTGGTGTTTCCACAAAACTTATTTGTACTTCCATATTTTCCAATTATTATCTACTGTAACTACATTAACAATTTCAATGCAATACCAATTGTATAAGCCCTTAGAAAGTCATGGCTATATAAAACAAAAGCTGGTAAAAAATAAAAAGAATTTAAATATGGAAACATCCACAGACAACAAGAAGTTAAAATTAATAAACATGCAAAATTTTACAGTGACCTATCCAACAATTAAGCCGCAGTAGAGTGAGGCAGTGATCAGACACAATTTTATTTATCCACACCTCAAAGTAATGAGAAAGTCCACTGTTTTCACTTTTTTGAGTATATCCAGGTTTGATTGGCTTAAAAATAACTTTTATTCAAAATTTTGTTAGGTGGCCATGGTACAGGGCATTTTACTGTAACCCATTCCTCCCCTGAGCTATTATATTACTTTATTTTATTAATACTGTATTCATAGTAATTTTACTCTGTATAATTCCAGACAATTGTACATGTACTTGTCAAAGGAAGCTCCATCAGCAAACTTAGAGTCCTAGACAGCAACAAATCAACAATTATTAATAACCCCATTTCTACTGTTGCCCAATGCCAGACTATTACACTCATCAGTTCCATCAGATGGACAAACTTCAGCAAACCTAGGCACCAATTAGGTTACCTGTAGGCTGTAACTACAAAAGACTAGTCAAATCTAATTTTTCTCAGTTACAAACTGAATTATATGCGAAGCTATTGGCTATATTAGCTATCAAGCACCAAAAATAAGCCGCGTCTAGCACATGCAGTCAAAGAAATGACACTAAATCTCGGGAATAAAATAAGTTTAACCTTACCTGAGTATAATCGTCGGTTTATATTTATACTAATCTGCGGCACTGCGCTGAATGATATTCATTATGGCACGTCTTAGTCCAAATTTCGAGTATATATACACTGAAAAGCGGTAATATTTGTTAGTCATCTCATCAACCAAGTCGACAAAGCTAATTCGTTGTAAAAGTTTGATCCAATTGTAAGAAACTTTGCCTCTCCAGCATTTAAACGTCGCTAACGACCATTCTTACTGCTTCACAATTTAAATTTTTATGCGCTAGTGTCATGTGACAATTACGTGACTCATTACCAGGTCTCGCGTAATGCGCCGATAGATCGATAAATTGTATGTCAGACGTAATATTGTATTCTACAAGATTTTTGGCGGGATTTTACAAGATCTTTAATACAAGATTCTGTAAGTTCTTAGTAATTCTTTCTTGAGCCGACCAAAATGGCCCTTTCATTACATTACTCTGTCTGATTTTATTTGTCAAAGACTCGAAGAGAGAAGTTTGAGAGTCCAAAACAGGTGATTAAACAATTCGGAAAAAGACTAAAACTAAATGTTATGCATAGTTAAACAGTCTGACAATCAAAAACTGTTACCAAATAAATAGCAACAGTTGTTGCTATGGCAACAATTACGTTTCAAAATGGCTGCCAATTACCCTTCAAACTAGTTTAATTCGAAAAAAACTTTGGTGACCCCCAATTTTTCTTTCGTTAAAACTTTTCTTATAGTATGAGTAATCAATAGGCCGATTTTAAAAAAATTCTGTAGAACGAAATTTTTTAAAAATATTTTTCCGGAAAAAAAATTACTCGTTCTACAGAATTTTTCTAAAATCGGCCTATTGATTACTCGTTTTTTTCGAATTAAATTAGTTTGAAGGGTAATTGGCAAGGGTAATTGTAACAGGTTTTGATTGTCAGACTGTTTAACTATGCATAACATTTAGTTTTATTCTTTTCCCGAATTGTTTATGCACATGTTTTGGACTCTCAAACTTGTACTTTCCATTTTTCAAGAAACTCTGTGGAGTCACCTTAACTGGGAATGACTGATCAGTTTCTTTGTTATTAACGTCATTTATGTTAGGATCCTACAGTATATTTTCCCAGGAAGATCCAGCACAGGGTGCTGCTATTAATTGTCAGGATCCTGGTAGGATCTAGAGTTGCTCCTGCTGAGTGCCGACCTATCCTCCCACCCACCTGCCTCTCTCCCAGCAGAAAGAGGCGGACTTGGAGCAAGGATCCTTCTCAGGATCCTAGATTTCTTGGTAGGATCATACTCAGGATCCTAGATTTTGTTGGTAGGATCCTACGCAGGATCTTAGATTTTGTTGGTAGGATCTTACTCAGGATCCTAGATTTTCCTGCTAGGATCCTACTCAGGATCCTAGATTTTCCTGCTAGGATCCTACTCAGGATCCTAGATTTTCCTAGTAGGATCCTACTCAGGATCCTAGATTTTCCTGGCAGGATACTACTCAGGATCCTAGATTTTCCTGGCAGGATACTACTCAGGATCCTAGATTTTCCTGGCAGGATACTACTCAGGATCCTAGGTTTTCCTGGCAGGATACTACTCAGGATCCTAGATTTTCTTGGTAGGATCCTACTCAGGATCCTAGATTTCTTGGTAGGATCCTACTCAGGATCCTAGATTTTCCTGCTAGGATCCTACTCAGGATCCTAGATTTTCCTAGTACGATCCTACTCAGGATCCTAGATTTTCCTGGCAGGATACTACTCAGGATCCTAGGTTTTCTTGGTAGGATCCTACTCAGGAACCTAGATTTTCTTGGTAGGATCCTACTCAGGATCCTAGAATGTCTAGTTTTAAATATTATGGTATCCTTCATAAAAAGATCTTAGTATTGATTTCAGGATGTTCCCTAACAAAGATTCTGAGTTCCCTAACCAAGATTCTGATTATAGGCTTCTGTAAAGCTTAGAATCCTGTCAGGATCCTGGTTAGGATCATGTTAAGTTTAGGATCCTGTCAGGATATTGATTAGGATCCTGCATAGCTTCCTCCTGTAGTAATACTGAACCAATAAGAGATACTCCTTAATACTTGACTTCCAGAGAGAACAGCTTAAATATGACTGCTAACTAAAGGCTATTCAGTATAAATAAAGCTAATTTAGTTTACTCTAGTTTCTTCCTTTAGTAACACTGTTCAGGATGCTGTCAGGATCCTGGTTAGAATCGTGCGAAGTTCAGGATCCTAGGTTAGGATCCTGTTAAGTTTAGGATCCTGTCAGGATCTTAATTAGGATCCTGCAAAGTTCAGGATGCTGTCAGGATCCTGGTTAGGATCCTGCTAAGTTCAGGATCCTGTTATATTTAGGATCCTGACAGGATCCTACAGGATCCTGTAGGATCCTATAGGATCCTGTTTAGGATTTCTACCAGGGTTGCTTTCACATGCACCGTTCTAGCCATTCATTTAGTACTTTATTTATTTATAATTGTATTCAGGTTTAATTTTTACTTACAATTCTCTATTGCCCGTTTCAACAAAGCTTTTGGAAGCTAGCTTTTCCAATGCATTCAAAATTGAACGACAAATAATATATATTTAAAACAGTTATGTTGCTAGGTATTTAAATTCACAATTGTATTAAAGTGGCACTACGACGGGAAAATCGTGTATCTAATTTTGATTGCGTTAAAATATAGTTTGCAAATGATGAATACCGGCATTTTCAATTTCTCAATATATTGTCTCTTTCTCGAATTACTCAGGTTTGTGAAACATGTAAATTAGGTGCCTTGTGACGTCATTTTCTCACACAGGCAAAATGAGATTAACAAAATGACTAATATCTATGCAAATAGCAGGAAGAAATAATTCAAACTTTGCACAAGTATAGTTATCATAAAAGTACACTCCACTGTGCGCATCATGTTGTTGCTACGGAAACTGTTTAGAAATACGAGCATTTTTACTAAAAATTAAAAGACTTTATGTTTCTTTTCAAAAGAATATGATGATTGAAACATTCGATACAATATCCATGTGTGACACAAATATTCATGTCAATGTATTGCAGTAAAAGTTGTTTTATGGAGAAAAAAAATGAACATTTTTGTTTTACAAATGGAAGGCGCCTGTTTGCAAACGGTATCCATGGAAACAACGTAATGTCAACATTGTAGTGTATTTTCCCCATAACTATTCTTGTGAAAAGTTTGAATTATTTCTACCTCTTAATTTCAGATATATTACTCATTTTGTAAATCTTGTTTAACCTGTGTGAGTAAATGACGTCACGAGACACCTAATTTACATGTTTCAGAAACTTAAATATCTCAAGAATGAGTGAATATTTTGAGAAACCGGAAACGCCGGTATTCCTCATTTGGAAATTATAGTTCACTGGTATCAATACTAGATTCACGATTTTTCCGTCATAGTGCCACTTTAAAGTTTCAACTAGCAGTTTATTAAAATTTAGGTAAAAGGATCGAAAAAATTAACAACCAAGCTTTCGGACTAAGCGTCCATCATCAGGGTTAAAAGACTAATAAATTTAACAAGTCAGGAAGTCCAAAAACTCAGCGTCGTTTGTTGTCTCAAAGCTAAAAGATAAGATCAACCAACTCAAGCAAACGGGTGTCGTATATATTCCTGGTTTAAAGGTCACTTTGACTGAATGGTTCTGAAGTATGCGTTGGGAACCACGGGTGGCGTGTGCTGTTAGCGCGCTGCCTCTCACCAAGAAGTTAAGCCCGGTTAGACGGGGTTAATACTTGGATGGGTGACCGCTTGGGAATGACCCCGTTGTCGAGCTTGGAACTAATGTGAGTAGAGTTGTAGTTGATCTCTCCTGTGCTTCGAGGTTTTTTCGCCGGGTTCTCCGGTATTCCTCAGCTCTCTCCGCAAAACCAACACTTACATCATGGTAGTCATGTTCAATTGGGGCATTTCGCTCTGTTTCACCAGTTGCAATAGGCAATAAAGTCATTAAATCTAAAAAATCTAAAATCTTCTCACTCGTCCCTTGGATGAAAGGAATAACTACAAAGCCTTTGTATTCTTCATTTAACTGATCCTGTTGTATAGAATGTTGGTTCAGTAAATACTAGTAGTTGTCAAGCGGTTGTCGTTCCCTCATGATTTTGTAAATGATCTTTTTATCAACCAACACGACACCTGGGCCAGGTGTGCACTCGAGCTACTGCAAACAAAGAGGTGGGAGTGGGCCGAGGAAGATCAGATTGAATGCTGAATGTGGTGCAGGACTATCCTGAATTGTCAGTTTAAAGTGTCTAGAATTCAGGATTATCCTGAAGCCTAGGGGACTCTCTGTCCCACATGTGGGATGTTTAAGTAAAAAGCATATAACAAAAAAACAATACGGGTGTTGTGGGGGTTGTGGTTAGATTTAGGGTTACCGGGGGGGGGGGGGGGTTGTCATTAGGTTTAGGGTCAGGTTTAGAGGTGGGGGTCAGGGTTAGGCTAGCGTCTTTTCTCTTTCCTCGGGGTCATGCTTTGGCCATGTATAAGAACAATACTGTGTTCCAGGAGTCAATAAAAATTAATTCAAGGGGCTTGAGCTTTGCTTCTATTTTCTGTTTTTTAGGCTATAAGTGGTACAACATTGTATATGTACCAAGAAGTTTTCAGATGGCTCTTTCTGGTTATGTATTTTGCGTTCTAGGACTGGGATTTTGCTATATCAATGTAGCAGAAGGTACTCACAGCTCTTGTATACTAGTAATAATGATATAATAATCATTATAACAATTATAATAATGTAAATATACAAGAGGGCAGTATATTTAGTTTATAATTTTATAATTTTTTTTCCCCTCCTCTCTCTCCCTCTTTACATCTCCACCAGTCCACCACTGTAATTAGAATTTCTTTACTTGTTTACTTGTTTTTAACGCTAGACGCTTTTTTACGCTTGACGCTCATTAGAATGACATGTCACCTTGTCATCAATATTCTCCTCAGTTCGTCACATCGTGTTAGAATTTTATATTTAGAATATCACCATTGTAATACAAACCAGGTTAAGTTATATAAATACTGCATGTAAATATTTTAATCCATTACTGCTTAGTACTGAAGATGGCATAAGTGTTGCCGAAACATGTTTACTTTTTAAAAAATTGTCGTTTATTTGAAGTGTATTTTAACTCTTGTGCTTTTGAAATCATATGGAAACAATAATAATAATAATAATAATAATAATAATAATAATAATAATAATAATAATAATAATAATAATAATAATAATAATAATGATAATAATAATAATAATAATAATAATAATATAATTATCTGACAGCTTCAATCAGAAATCGAGCCCAAAGTCTCCGAATAATTAACGTATGTCGACGCTCTGACCACCTCGAGCTGTATGGGAGAAGACCTTGTGAAAATCTGATATCTTCCTGTAGAGACTTGAAAAGAACGGTCATACATAATGTAACTAGAAATACATGAATGCAACAACCCCTCGCCTGCTTTATATGCATTTTTTAACTCCACTCCCCCCCCCCCCCCCCTAATTTCTGTTTTTGTTGTATTAATGACACACAGATCATCTTTAAATTTTATATATATTTTTGAAACGCACACCCCCTGATTAAAATATTAAAGCCCTCCTGATATGCATTTATAGGGTGACTAACTGTTTACTTTCAGATTTCTGATTTGAAAATTGAACATTTGAAAGCAAAACTTAGGTTTCATTAATTGAACTATAGCTGTAAGACATATATTCATTGTTTATAGGTTTCCAAGGGAATTATTTTTAGCAAGTCTTTAAATGGCTTCCCTCTGCTGTTCTGCATACATGTTTTGCAAAGGCAGAATTAAAAGTTAACAGCTCCAAAACTACATTTATAATATAAAGTCTGAGATAAAAACAATTCAGTAGAATCGGATTCCAGAAAGAAATATTAAACAGACAACGTTTCTGGGGAAAATTTGGAAATACTGCCTAGAAAATCGACAAAGTCGGCCCATGAGTATTATAAATAATAAGAAGTGCATATACACAGTCAATGAAAAACACCACGTCCAGATAAGTTTTACAAGTTTTTAAAAAGGTAAGCACGAATATAAGTGGAGCTGTATATCATTTAGGTTTAAGCGAAAACATGAAAACAACACAATGTATTAAACTTTATATAATAGATGCTAGATTAAGTTTAGCGGACGAGGGACTATAAAAGGGCTTTTATTTAAACGTATTGCCGGTCTTGGAACTTAATACAATGAATCCAATCAGCAAAATAAATATACAAATCCCCTACCTGAGTTACCACCAATTCAGATCGACTTTTTGTTTACCATAAAGCGTTTAGTGTCTTTAATATCTTCAGGTTTTCTGGTTTCTCTTCAAGATATATTAAACCGCCGTTTGTTGTTTTAGTAGAGCGGGCTCCATTTCGTTTCTTTCGTTTCGCAAAATATAGCCATAGATTTAGTTTAAAATTTTGTGGTGCTTCGTTGTCAGTCACCAGTACAACAATTCTTACCGCACGACACCCTACGACGTATATATATATATATATATATATATATATATATATATATATAAACAGCTTCCAGATTTTCGTCTGCCTTGCTTTTTCTACACGCGTGTAAAATGAACTCCACGCGTGTCGAGATTAGCACCCTCACCGGGCTCCGGGCCTTCGGCCCGTCGCCCGGCTCGGGGAATATGAAAATCTCTCACTGCCCTGACCGTGTCTCAATAGCTGAGTGGTCAGAGCGCCATTTCATTGATTCGGTGACCTTGGGTTCGATTCACATCACGTTACACCACATCACATCACATCACATCGCATCACATCACATCACATCACATCACATCACATCACATCACATCACATCACATCACATCACATCACATCACATCACATCACATCACATCACATCACATCACACCACACCACATCACATCACATCATATCGCATTATGTCACATCACATCGCATCGCATCGCATCGCATCGCATCACATCACATCACATCACATCGCATTATGTCACATCACATCACATCGCATCGCATCGCATCGCATCGCATCGCATCGCTTCGCTTCGCATCGCATCGCATCGCATCGCATCGCATCGCATCGCATCACATCACAACACAACACACACGTCACATCGCTTCGTGTCCTATCGCACGTCCCATTTGCTTCGCGTCACATCGCATCGCGTCACATCATCACATCCTATCGCGTCACTTTGCAGCGCATCACATCGCATCGCGTTACTTCGCCTTGCGTCACATCGCATCGCATAACATCGCGTCACATCACATCACATCGCGTCGCGTCACATCGTATAACATCGTATCACATCGCGTGACATCGCATCACTTCCCGTCACATCACGTCACTTCGCATTGCGTCACTTCACATTGCGTCACTTTGCATTGCGTTACTTCGCATCGCGTCACGTTGCAATACATCACATCACTTAATCCTACATGTTAATTCCTACATGTTTAAATTACAAAGATGGAAATATTCAAATTACTGATGTTAATCACAGCTTGCTAGAATATGTGTGGTTAGAAATTCAATTTCCCAACTCTAAACCATTTCTAGTTTCTATTATGTACCAACCAGGTAATAATACCCAATGGAGGAATAAATTTAACCATATGCTAGGGCTGATTGATAAAGAGTAGAAGGAAATTCTTATTTTAGGTGACGTTAATACGAATTTTCTTGATAAGAAAGCTTATAAGTCCTTTCACATTATGACATCTCAATATCAACTAAAACAAGTAATTCAGTCTGTTACTCGACCTTCATCTCGAACTGTGATTGACTTAAATCAGGGGTTCTTCCCATTGGATTAAGTGATCATTTACCGATTTTTATTACTAGAAAAGTTAATGCTTGAAACTCTTGATAAACCTGATTGCCTTCACACCATTAAATACCGTAGATCTAAGAATCTGGATATTCCCCAGAATGTCTTTGAAATATTTGATAATCCTAACGATTTGTTAGAAATTTTTAGAAAGCTATGAATTTGCAGAATACAGTGGTGTCTTTGGTTTTGCGATAAACACAAACTGTTAATAGTTGTGAATTTTTGAATTAAAACCAGAGGGCCTCACTTGGGGCGACTTAAGAACAAAGCATTTTATTTTGTTCAAAATATTTTTTCTGTGCTTTGGTTCTGAGATAAATTTCCAGCAAAAATGTGTCAGCGTGTTTTGATATGTCGAGTTTTGCCGATTTTATTGACGACCAAAGTTAAAAATGCTGTTTTCCGACCAACATTCCGACAAAATAACTCATAAATTCGAAACCAGGCAATAAATAAAAAAACCCGCTGACAACGTTTTGCTGGACATTTATCTCGGAATCGAACTGCGAAAGATTTTTTGGAACAAAATGAAACGCTTGTTCTTAAGTCGCCCCGAGTGAGGCCCTCTGGTTTTAATTAAAAAATTCACAACTATTAACGGTTTGTGTTTATCGCGAAACCAAAAACACCATTGTATTCTACAAATTCATAGCTTTCTAACGATATCTATTTTATTTTTGTGGCATAAATTCTGATGAATTGCGAGCGCTTTACAGAAATGACCCTGCAAACCTTTACGAAGACCTTAAAGCCTAGTTCTCATATGTCGGCGATGATTGGCGATGAGGGCTATGCCACGTCGGCGACATATGAGAACGTACTTCAAATATTGGCTACGCTATACTACGAGCTTACGACAAGAACGTTTCTTTTATCCTTTTCTGCCCAACCCGTGATGCTGAGACGCGTTGGATTTAATAAGAAAGCAAGCAACAAGTTCGGTAGCACTAAGGCTATGTTTATACGGTAGCGGCCGAATTCGAGACCGGTCTCGAATTCGTCCTATGTCGCCGTGTAAAAGGCGGAACCGTACTACTTCGAGACCGGTTACGATTTCGATCGGTACCGTGTAAACGGGGTCTTAACACTTAGCCTGACGACGGATCTTTAAGTTTTATTCTGGCTAACGCCAGACGATTTTATTCAGCACGGAGAGGTCCACTCAAAGTGTTAAAACGTATCTCTGTAAGACTTCGAAGCCTGAAGACGAGTCTTTAATATTTTATTCTGGCTAACTCCAGAAGATTTTATTCAGCACGGGGACAGGTCCAGGCCTCAAAGTGTTAAAAAGTGTTTCAAACGAAGAAATTGTCTTACTGTGCCAAATGACTATAAACAAGAAATTGCCTTAAGAAAGACGCCTAATAAGTAGAAAATATATTCAACGAATGGTAGTTGGGTGTAAATAAAATGTAAAAGCATTTACTATTTTTTACTATTTATATAATATCCCACGGCAAGGGTTTGTTCCCGCAACCTGGTTGGACAAATCTCGACCTTTGAGATGCCAACTATTTTTTCGGTGATTTTATATCAGGTTTTAGTATAAATTTAGAAGTTTATAATGCAAATCCTCGAATTTCATTGGCTATTGCAGGAGTTTATAATTGGTGATATAAACCTCCGGGATAAACCAATGAAAGTCATTCTTTTAAAAAAAATGACCAATGACAAAATGCGTAGTATAGCACGAACAATGATTATTAGAGCCAGCGGTTGTTCTGTTAAGCAACAATGGCGCCGAAATTATAACGGAGTATGCAAATGAAAGACGAAATTGAACATTTAGGCAAAGCAATACGCTCTACAGAAGAAAAAAACCGGCTACAAAATGGTTAGATACACATTTCAAAATTACGCTTGCTGTTGACAAGATTTCGTGATGTAAACTATATGCTAAATTGAATGTTTCTTCCAACTTTTTGTCACTTTTACAAATCAAAGGAGTGGATATATATTGTTTCAATATTGTACATGAAAATCCATGCTAAATTATGCAAGAAAACTTTACTTTTCCATCGGCACTGTACGGGCCAAGGAGATGTCCGAAATGATGGTTGAACGTTTGTTGTTGGCAGTTAAAAAATGTATTTTAAACGAGCCACAAAGAATATGTTATGTTCGAGAATTTATTTAACTTTTGCTGGTAAATTTATACTAAAACAATTAGACAACTCGCCCTCGTTTTCTATGAGCGATAGTCAACTCGGCTTCGCCTCGTTGACTATTCGCTCATAGAAAACTCGGGCTCGTTGTCTAATTGTTAAATATCATATACGATATTAATTAGAACGCCGAGTAAAGCATGTTCATGAATGCCCATTCATTATAAGTATCGGGTTATGTCCCTTATTTTGTCTTGTTGCAGGTGCATCTCTGACTCTAAAGTCAGGTTCAATCAGGCCAGCATACGTAGAGAAAGGAAAGTCCTTAACACTGAACGTAACCTATGATTATGATGGCAATGAAGTTGTTGAAGTGTTCTGGAGAAAAGACTCCATTGTAAGGTTATGTAGAAAACGTAATCCTGGTGCTGAAAAGCAATTTGATGCCAGAGCTTCTATTAAAGGAAACGCTAGTTTGGTTTTAGTGAACACCACGCTGAATGATAATGGAACATATGAAGTTCGAGCAACGGCTGATGATGTTTTAGCTGAAAAAAAAAAAGAATTTCTCGTTATTATTCAAGGTAAGTTTGTGGTTTTTATTGCACTATAATTATATTGAATTATATTGTTATAGAAGGTATTTGCTTGGTAGAACGACGCAGCGACGAGGTAGCAATATATGATCTTTATTTCGGACGCTACAATGTACAACACAGGATAATAAGATAAAGTTCAATACTTAAACTAAAGTTCGGTTCAATATCTTCGCTTGCTTCTTCTTCTTCTGTTTCTTGCTTTTCTGCTCTGCTTTTGGGCTGGCCACTCTTCGATCGGTCTTTTTCACAACTGCTCGACTCCAAAAAGGGAGGCTCTTTTATAATTTTCTGGTGTAGAAAACCACGCCTAGTAGGTGTGTAGGAATTGACCAATCAGGAGCATCAGACCAGAATACTTTGCAGTATTGGATGAAGGCGTTGTAAGTCGATCTCAAGTACCAAGGCAAAACGTTTGAAAAGTTTTTCCTTATATTAAACTAATATATTTCTTGACTACATTGATATGATAAAAAAGTAGATGTCATAAAGTATAAGACTATTATAATATTCTACAGTTTCATTGAGTATTTACGGAACAGTTCAACTTTGAATAATCATGACGTAAGTTGTCGTTTGGTTTATGTAAACATTACGAAGCTTCTTCTTGGCCTAAAGTCATGCTAAATTCACCTAGCTTACATAAACAAATTTGTGCCTGCCCTAGATCATACTGACAGGATAATAGAAAAAGCTTTTAAGAAAAACTGTTGACAAGCTAGTAAACAAACTTATGACAGAAGCATATACCTAATTACAGAACAATAGTAGATATGATCAGACTGTCGCGACATTTTGATATATTGATAAAGCTACAGGAAAGCTAATTGATATTACAAGTGTTACTTTTGCGTAGTTTTGGTTATTTTCAGCTATTTGTTTGCATTGCGGCACCCTACAATAGAATAGCCAGAAGCAGCTAGAAAGCTTAACTATAACTTAATATATCTGTGTGTTGTATAACAATATATAATTTTGTAATGACTACTGTTGAATGACTATGATGAATTAGTGTTTTACTGGTCCCAGTTTTGCAATTACTTTTGATAAAATGTGTTTATAAAATAAATAACAACACATGCTCTGATTGGCTACTGCACGAATGAACAATTATTGGATGAGGCGAAGCATGGCATGATATCAAGAATTATCCCGACCGAGCTTAATGTTATCTGCCGAGTGCCGAAGCCGAATGTAATTTTTGCGCGCTTTGAAGTAGTGACGTCATCAGGTTCTTATAATTTACAGTTTTCGACGGAAATGACGTCACAGCCGTCCAATAGTTTAACTAACTTACATTAGTATCAACCAACTGGAGGTCTATTACAAATCCAGCATTCTGAGCTACTAGTGGTCCACCGGTGATAGATCACTAGTTATCATTGGATAACGACAAACCTTCTTTTAACTGGAATATTCCTATTCTGACGAATCAGAAACCACGACATATTCACACCGCAAGCAAAACCTGGTAACTGGTTAAAAAATAAACCTGGTTAAACCTGGTTAAAATTCAAACATGGCGTCCGCTAAAATTTGACGAGACGGTAAAATAAAGTATTTGCTCCGGGCTCTGATTGGCTGCTCCGAAACACACCCATGATACGCGCTTGTAAATATTAAAACATTCTCTCACTGCTTGATAGAAGTATAATTGAATTTTCGTAATATTTTGAGAACATAAGTGGATAAACTGCGGCATAATCATGTGCAGATAACCACACACTTTTATACAAATAAGCACACACTTTCTTTATAAGTATTATAAGTAGAGTGCTTGGCCGGTGGCGAATGATTGTCCGAAACGGGCCTTGATAACATAGCTTTTTCAGACGTTTCTTCTCACAAACTATATTGCTCAAATGAACTACTGAATACTCCCCAAAAGCTACTCATGATTTGATCACAGCGAAATTATGAGCATTGAATTCAGTGTTTAAGTCAGAGCGATCAAGTCACCGAAGCGGCTAGCTGATTGCATGTCACATTACATGACATCCTAGAGCACTCGAAAATTTCATCATGAACAACCCAAACGTTTGTAAAGATAGATCATCAAAAAGATTCGATATTGATTAAGATAAAGATGGATAATAATCTTGAGAACGAGCAATAAAACCACAGAATATGTCTCTATTCTGTGGTTGTAACTTTGCCTTGCTTAGTTTTACCAGTATTACTGTGGGCGCATCAATTATCACCCAATCAGAGCCCGGAGCAAATAGTGCATTTACCGTCTCGTAAAATTGTTGTACGAGTGAAGAAAACATTGGCCCGAAAGTAATGGAAAATTGTTCAGTTTGACATTTTCGAATAAGACAATGAATTCGCTTATCAGCCATTCCACAGAAATGGCACATTATTGAAAAAAAATTAAATTAACATAATAGCACCTACAATACCATTTTTGGATGCTACAATACCTTGCCCTTCTGGAATGTGAAAAAAAAAATTACCACAATTACCCACGGACATTGTGGGAACATAAATAAGAACATAGATAATTATGCATTGATTCGAACAAATATTGTTACTTTTTAAGAAAAGTGTCCTATTTCTTGTATCAAAACTAAATTTCTTCATTATTTTATGTATTCAACTTGCCATTGCTATTTAATAACTTATTTCAAATTCTAAATTTCAAAACGAGGTATCGGCTTTGTGTTAGCCCGCAGTGAAAACACCCTCATTTTAGTGTCACTCGAGTCACAATATTTTCACATAAAGTATTTTTATTTCCTGCCAATTTGAACAACTTCTTTAAGCCTATCACAACTTGGTACTCTTAGTTAATGAAACCAATCCCCCAAAATCTAGGAAAATATTTTCAGTAGTTTCAGAGAAAAATCACCCTCAAATTCGTCACGCGAGTCACGTCACACGAGTCACAAGAATAGAATTCAAAGCCGTTGAGATGTTCATATCAGTCAAATGGAGTGGATC
>CAXIUP010000266.1:0-52500 GCA_964035015.1 Corallium rubrum | reverse complement strand
GGGACACACGTGTGTCGTGTACAAAGTGGTAATAAAGAGGAAGAAAAACAAGTTGACGTTATTGTTCTTTGTGAGTACACTTACTCCACCATTTGACATGAGTCTTTTCTTATAGCAAATGAGTTACGCACGCATACGAATGGTACATTTCGTGCACAATCTGTCACTTATACACATGGTAGAATTACATCACGACCCGTAAAACACACTTTACAGTTTATCAAAGTGTGTCCAGCTGTGCCATGCGAAACATTATATAGAGCTTAAGCAAATACGACGCCAATGCCAACGTCAACGCCAACGCAAACGTCAAGGAGAACGTCCTTAATACAATAGAATTTTTCTCACACAACAAAGAAGATGAATAATTTTTAGTCCCAAGAGTAATCGTAACGCCGTTCCCGTTCTACATACAACGTTATTCAGATCATGTCCACGTCTTCAGGACGACCTTAACTCGTGAAACGGCGAAACCTGTTACTTGAGACAAAATAGGGTTAGTTCTTCAAACTATGCGACAAAATCTTTTCGTCGTCCTAGTTTGATTAAACTGCCTATTGTGTCAATTTACTACCCATAGTTCATTTCAATAATTCTTCAACTGCACAATTACATACGATTCATACGTTTCGTACCAATCGTATGGATTGTCAACCACGCTCCATCAAATAAATAAATTATCCTTGCAATATATCAACAATCGCCCGTGGAAATGAGCCTTTAGTTTTTCTACTGTGATATCTATATGACACAGTAGAAAAACTAAAGGCTCGTTTCCACAGGCGATTTTTGATATTTTGCAAGAAGTGTTTGTGGAAGTTTTTTGATATATTGTCGCGAAGTGTTTGTGGAAGTTTTTTGATATATTGGCGCGAAGTGTTTGTGGAAGTTTTTTGATATATTGTCACGAAGTGTTTGTGGAAGTTTTTTGATATATTGTCGCGAAGTGTTTGTGGAAGTTTTTTGATATATTGTCGCGAAGTGTTTGTGGAAGTTTTTTGATATATTGTCGCGAAGTGTTTGTGGAAGTTTTTTGATATATTGTCGCGAAGTGTTTGTGGAAGTTTTTTGATATATTGTCGCGAAGTGTTTGTGGAAGTTTTTTGATATATTGTCGCGAAGTGTTGGTGGAAGTTTTTTGATATATTGTCGCGAAGTGTTTGTGGAAGTTTTTTGATATATTGGCGCGAAGTGTTGGTGGAAGTTTTTTGATATATTGTGCACGAAGTGTTTGTGGAAGTTTTTTGATATATTGTGCACGAAGTGTTTGTGGAAGTTTTTTGATATATTGTGCACGAAGTGTTTGTGGAAGTTTTTTGATATATTGTGCACGAAGTGTTTGTGGAAGTTTTTTGATATATTGTCGCGAAGTGTTTGTGGAAGTTTTTTGATATATTGTCGCGAAGTGTTTGTGGAAGTTTTTTGATATATTGTCGCGAAGTGTTTGTGGAAGTTTTTTGATATATTGTGCACGAAGTGTTTGTGGAAGTTTTTTGATATATTGTCGCGAAGTGTTTGTGGAAGTTTTTTGATATATTGGCGCGAAGTGTTTGTGGAAGCTTTTTGATATATTGTCGCGAAGTGTTTGTGGAAGTTTTTTGATATATTGTCGCGAAGTGTTTGTGGAAGTTTTTTGATATTTTGCACGAAGTGTTTGTGGAAGTTTTTTGATATATTGTCGCGAAGTGTTGGTGGAAGCTTTTTGATATATTGTCGCGAAGTGTTTGTGGAAGTTTTTTGATATATTGTCGCGAAGTGTTTGTGGAAGTTTTATGATATATTGTCGCGAAGTGTTTGTGGAAGTTTTTTGATATATTGTCGCGAAGTGTTTGTGGAAATTTTTTGATATATTGTCGCGAAGTGTTTGTGGAAGTTTTTTGATATATTGTCGCGAAGTGTTTGTGGAAGTTTTTTGATATATTGTCGCGAAGTGTTTGTGGAAGTTTTTTGATATATTGTCGCGAAGTGTTTGTGGAAGTTTTTTGATATATTGTCGCGAAGTGTTTGTGGAAATTTTTTGATATATTGTCGCGAAGTGTTTGTGGAAGTTTTTTGATATATTGTCGCGAAGTGTTTGTGGAAGTTTTTTGATATATTGTCGCGAAGTGTTTGTGGAAGTTTTTTGATATATTGTCGCGAAGTGTTTGTGGAAGTTTTTTGATATATTGTCGCGAAGTGTTTGTGGAAATTTTTTGATATATTGTCGCGAAGTGTTTGTGGAAGTTTTTTGATATATTGTCGCGAAGTGTTTGTGGAAGTTTTTTGATATATTGTCGCGAAGTGTTTGTGGAAGTTTTTTGATATATTGTCGCGAAGTGTTTGTGGAAATTTTTTGATATATTGTCGCGAAGTGTTTGTGGAAGTTTTTTGATATATTGTCGCGAAGTGTTTGTGGAAGTTTTTTGATATATTGTCGCGAAGTGTTTGTGGAAGTTTTTTGATATATTGTCGCGAAGTGTTTGTGGAAGTTTTTTGATATATTGTCGCGAAGTGTTTGTGGAAGTTTTTTGATATATTGTCGCGAAGTGTTTGTGGAAGTTTTTTGATATACTGTCGCGAAGTGTTTGTGGAAATTTTTTGATATATTGTCGCGAAGTGTTTGTGGAAGTTTTTTGATATATTGTCGCGAAGTGTTTGTGGAAGTTTTTTGATATATTGTCGCGAAGTGTTTGTGGAAGTTTTTTGATATATTGTCGCGAAGTGTTTGTGGAAGTTTTTTGATATATTGTCGCGAAGTGTTTGTGGAAATTTTTTGATATATTGTCGCGAAGTGTTTGTGGAAGTTTTTTGATATATTGTCGCGAAGTGTTTGTGGAAGTTTTTTGATATATTGTCGCGAAGTGTTTGTGGAAGTTTTTTGATATATTGTCGCGAAGTGTTTGTGGAAATTTTTTGATATATTGTCGCGAAGTGTTTGTGGAAGTTTTTTGATATATTGTCGCGAAGTGTTTGTGGAAGTTTTTTGATATATTGTCGCGAAGTGTTTGTGGAAGTTTTTTGAAATATTGTCGCGAAGTGTTTGTGGAAGTTTTTTGATATATTGTCGCGAAGTGTTTGTGGAAGTTTTTTGATATATTGTCGCGAAGTGTTTGTGGAAGCTTTTTGATATATTGTCGCGAAGTGTTTGTGGAAG
Organism: Corallium rubrum; assembly: GCA_964035015.1. Lineage (NCBI taxonomy): Eukaryota > Metazoa > Cnidaria > Anthozoa > Scleralcyonacea > Coralliidae > Corallium > Corallium rubrum. The sequence goes on along the minus strand of CAXIUP010000266.1, from coordinate 49,367 downwards.
CTTTTTGATATATTGTCGCGAAGTGTTTGTGGAAGCTTTTTGATATATTGTCGCGAAGTGTTTGTGGAAGCTTTTTGATATATTGTCGCGAAGTGTTTGTGGAAGTTTTTTGATATATTGTCGCGAAGTGTTTGTGGAAGTTTTTTGATACATTGTGCACGAAGTGTTTGTGGAAGTTTTTTGATATATTGTCGCGAAGTGTTTGTGGAAGTTTTTTGATATATTGTCGCGAAGTGTTTGTGGAAGTTTTTTGATATATTGTCGCGAAGTGTTTGTGGAAGTTTTTTGATATATTGTCGCGAAGTGTTTGTGGAAGTTGATCGTCTCGGGTAGTTTAGTCAAGTAATATGAAGTAAGCATTATCTGTAAATCTTGCGTTTTATTTCTATTCTTTATAAGACAAACCAACTATGATATCCTTCACCAGCAACGCCAGTGAGGACATTGCCAAACTTGGTGACAATATTCATCTAACATGTATCGCCACTGATGGTTATCCCAAGCCAACATACCGAATTACGTTTAAAGGAAAGACCGTCTCAAGTACAGGAGTATTAATAATTGAAAATGCCGACTCTAATGATATTGGAACATATACCTGTTTTGCCAATAATACCGCTGGTTCAAAAGAGAAAAGCTTAGTTCTCAATGTGACAGAATCTGGAGGCAAAACTCCAGCGCCAAGCACCACACCAGTGCCAAGCACCACACCAGTGCCAAGCACCACACCAAGAAGAAACACAATTGCTTGTACAGGTAAAGAGAACATGATTAATTTTTTGATTGTTTGCATGGAGAAAGATTGTAATGAAAGCGAGAATTTATTGTAACGCCACGTTTCTTATTTATTGCTCATCTTTCGACCTGTTGACTCAGACCTTCATCAGAGCAAATGCCAACATCGTGTTGGCTCACGTCGCGTCATATAAACAAAACAACTAAACAACCAGAATGACGTAAGAACACAATGGCGTAGTTACGTTCTTATACGTTTATTCTAAAATTAATTAAATGAGATAATGGAATCAGAATTGTTGATCGAAGAGAGCGAATCAAGTGCTGTTCAATGGCTGACCCTCTTGTGAAATCGTAGGAGAGTATATATTGTTAAAGATAAATATACTTGTTTTGTTTTGTTTTGTTTTGTTTTGTTTTGTTTTGTTTTGTTTTGTTTTGTTTTGTTTTGTTTTGTTTTGTTTTGTTTTGTTTTGTTTTGTTTTGTTTTGTTTTGTTTTGTTTTGTTTTGTTTTGTTTTGTTTTGTTTTGTTTTGTTTTGATTTAATATTATTTTGTTTTGATTCGTTGCGTAGTGTGGTATTGCGTTGTGGTTTGGTGTGGTGTGGTGTGGTGTGGTGTGGTGTGGTGTGGTGTGGTGTGGTGTGTTGTGTTGTGGTGTTGTGCTGCGTTGTGTGGATGGTGTGGTGTCGGGGTGGCGTGGTGTTGCGCTGCGCTGCGCTGCCATCCGCTGTGCTGTGCTATGTTTTGAAGTGTAGTGAAGTGAAGTGAGGTGAGATGAGGTGAGGTGAGATGAGGTGAGGTGAGGTGAGTGAGAATGTGAGTTGAGATCGTGTGGTGTGGTGTGGTGTGGTGTGGTGTGGCGTGGTGTAGTGTGGTGTGGTGTGGTGTGGTGTGGTGTGGTGTGGTGTGGTGTGGTGTGGTGTGGTGTGGTGAGATGTGAGGTGATGTGATGTGTTCTGATTTGTTTTGTTTTGAGTTCACTAGAATTGTACTTCGCTTTCCTTTCTACAGAAAAAGTAATTTCTGACAAGAAAAATGGTGAAACAGAATGGTATATAGTTGTTATCACCTTATTTTGTGGGATAGGCATTGGGATTATATTCTCTTTCACTGTAATGTGGTTGTATCGACGAAGGAAAGAAAACAGAGATCACCCTAAACCTTCTGAAGCACGTAGGTGTCCTGAAACCCACGATAATCCTTCTGTCTATCAAGAATTGGACTTACAGCGAATGAATAAGGAAGATAATTATCAGCCACTGAGGAAGACTTCAAGACACGTTGGACATCAAGAACCAATCGCTGAAGCTGCAGAGTCTAGTTATCAGGAATTGGATAAAGTGAGGGGAAGTAACGATGATAATAATTATCAATCTTTAAATCGTGTTTAGACATGCCACGTAGTGGGTATGTTCATTACGGTCAATGTAAAAGGCGGAATGACAAAATGAGCGATTTTTAAACGAAAATTAAGTCCGTCTTATTTGAAAGAACACTTAAAATGACAAAGTAACATCTTTTGCAGTTTTTCGTTTCCTTGCTTCGTTCCACACGACAACACGCTTCCCTAGAATTAATTTGGTTTGATAATAGCAACAACATTTCTTTACTGATGACGTTTGATGATTATGCACATGTGACGTCAAGATGTTTAATTTGTATATCAAACAAACTGAAATCTCTCTACAACAAAGCAAGTAAACCAAAAACTACAAAAGATGTTGCTTTGCCATTTTAAATGTTCTTTTAAATAAGACAAACTTAATTTTCTTTTTGTAAGCACTTTAAGAGCTAAAGTTTTTTAACATTTTTACTAGCCTTTTTACACTTAGTATAATATAAGGTTTTTAAAACCACATTGCACGCATTTTAACACCAATACGAACCATTAACATATTTTGGGTAAAAACTAAACATTTTATATCACTCTGTATAGTCAAAAGTAACTACATCATGTCTTTGAGAGCATATTTGCAAAATAATTTGGGAAAATGGTTTGTAGCATTGCAAGATTTAACAAGTAAGGTTGTATGCAATTTTTCAAGCCACTTGCCTCGCAGTTTGGTTGCGACAGGTTTTGTCTTGATTAAATAGTAGTTCAATAAAAAGAAATAAAAAAATTTCCAACAGTTCTAACCACCCCATCGGTGGCCTCGTTGGAATGGTGAAACAATACGAAATGTTTGAATAAGAATACAGTTTAATTCCCATAGGACAAGGATTGTGCACCAATATGGCCGCCATTTCATTGTTTCTGTGCACGAATATGGCCGCCGTAAAGTCAGATGAAAACCAAGAATATTCACCATGGTTAATATGTTTTTCCAAGGTGAAGCCATATATACTTAAGTTTTCGAATGATTATTGTGGGACAGTGAACTCTGGTGGAGAATAATAATAAGGTGTTACTGCGAGTGACGAACCATACCAGAGAAGTGGAGAAAACTCTACTTGGCCTGGCTGTGATTCGAAGGCGCGACCTTCAGTTTACTAGTCCGATGCTCTACCAACTGAGCTACAGGTCAAGTTGAGAGCTGAAGGTCGAATGATAGTACTTAGGCTATTTCATATTTCGAAACAGACTAGTTTCTTCAGTATCTAGACAACAGCCTTGATAGATGACGATTTCGAATGATTGTTGTGGGACAGTGAACTCGGCTGGAGAATAATAATGTGTAAACCGAAGGTCGCGGGTTCGAATCCCATCTGGGCCACTCGGAGTAACACCTTATTATTATATTTAAGTTTATCGTCACGAAAAATTCTCTAATTTATCATTCAAATACCACTGAGATCTTGGTATAGAACTTGTTGTGTGGTTTGTGAAGTGAAAATATTTGAAGCTCGTAATCTAAATAGAACATTTTAAAAAAATGAAATAAATGTCGCATGTCTTTTTTAGTTGGCTTCCTGGCATTATAAAATAAGGAAAGGCTGGGAACGAATATATAGGGCATATGACGTATGTTAAGATACATTGTTGTTATGCATAGTTGTTTAACTGCATTCTCAAGCACTCTAATCGAGCGATTAATTTCTTCAAAATGAATTAATGAGCTATTTTAATAAATTTTGAGAGTTTATAGCTCAAAGACTATGCAGCAGATCTTCTTGAAATTTTCAGTGAACGCTCTTGTCATGTTTTGTTCAAAACCGCAGAAACGTTTTTACTTCATCGGCATTTTAAAGAGAACATTTGAGTTGCGACATCGGCATATTCGATTGTCCATTTTACTCTTTTTTCTTTGTACATAATGCCCCCCTCCTGTTTGAGATTATGATTAAGACCCCGTTCGCACGAGTCCGGAGCGAGTTGAAAACGGCGCTAAAAAGTCACCGGATCGAAATTGTGTGAAGACGGCGCTCTAACCGGAGCGTTTTGAAAACGATTTCTAGACGGAACGAAATGAAAACGGAACCCTTGGCGGTATCGTGTGAACACAAGATCCGGCACTTTTTCGCTCCGCTTTAGTACCCAGTTCCAAAATTTTCAGCTCCTAACCAAACGGCTGGCGTATTTTTCATCGATGGAAAACTTTAGTTGTCTTATCGACTTCGGAAAGCTTCTGCTAAGAACTTGTGCTGCTGTTTGAACAATTATAACATTATTATAACAATGACTAATGCCAAATGGGAAAAGATTAAGTCAATAAGGAGAGTTCCTAATAGAAAGACTAAAATTGTAAACGTAGAATGCACTATACACTTAGGTGGGATAATATTCTTTGAATTCCTCCTCGTTTCCATTTACTTTTGACGAGATATGGCTATTTAAACAGTGCACAGCATTGAAATACTGGATGTACACCAGAAGGTTCCGGAGTCGTGTGAACACCTTAAAGCGTCGTTAAATAATGTCCGTTAGAACGTAACCACATTTTACCGTTTGTTTTCTATACTGGACTCGTGTGAACGCAGTCTATAAGTTTGTTTCCCATTCAGTTCCGACGGTGTCTTGTCACGGTCGCGGACTGGAAGCGTAGCGATGTGTTTGTTTTGTCATAACAAAAAAAATGCATCGCATAGGCACTGGGGTAGGCCAAGCTATAGAGTTTTATCCTACTACGGGAAAATGGACGCTCCCGCCTTCCAGAGTCCAGGGTGACACCTTTGGCAAGTGTCAGTAAATTTGGAAACCACTCCTGTTGTTGTTACGACAAAACTGTGGACTTTAAAGGTCAACTCAAGGCAAATTACATTTTTCGCTTTATATATGTATTAAGCACGTAGAATCCGAATATGATGAAAAAAGATTTAATTGAAATTTTTTTTCGTTGATTCTGGGATGTTGAATCGACGAATTTTGATATATTTTTATTAAAAGCCGTGTTGTATAAAGAGTCTGGCACTAGCAAATGTAAACGGAGGAACAATTTTATGATCCATTAAAGTAAACAGACTCAAAAAGTGTCAAATACTCTAAAACATGTGTGGTTTTTCTTATGGTTTCAACCTTTCAAGTTCAACTGTTTACGTCACAAGCTTGCTAGTGCCTGACTCTTTATACAATATAGGCGGCCGGCCAAGGCTTCAAAATATTACTTTTGATGGCATTTTTTGTTACAAGCAGACAACCATGCTAAATCGTATCGGATAGTGTATACTTTGAAGGTGAGGGGTGTGGTAGTCGTAATTATTGATTTATATACTAAAATTTAAAGCTTTTTGAAAGCACAATGTGATGGATGGGATATCTGTAAAGTGCTGTCTATTTACGTTTGTGTTTTATTTGAATTGGCTAATTCAGAATTCTATCCAATCAGCGTGCCTGAAGTTCTGATTATTCTAATTCGCATAACTCACAATCATAAACAAACAAGAAATACAGCGCAAATTCGCCTAAATATAAGACTAGAAGAACAGCCACAACAATCTGAAAACTTTTTGTTACAAGCGGGCAACCACCATATAAATGTAGGTTGCCTTCCGTGTATCACCGGATAGATCTGTTGAACCGGTGAGTTAAATGTCTAAGGATACGAGCAACACTATACTGTAGCACAAAAGATCAGCTTTATAATGGTAGATACATGGCGGTATCAGCAAACTATCAAAATAAAGCGAAGTAATTTACGAATATGAGACTTTCCTGTAGCTACCAGGTCTAATAAATTTCTGATTCTTGGCAAGCTTACCTTTTTGTGGCTTTACTTGGAAGTATTATATTTAGGTGTATTCACGCCATATTTCTTGTTTGTTTATGATTGTGAGTTATGCGAATTAGAATAATCAGAACTTCAGGCACGCTGGTTGGATAGAATTCTAAATTAGCCAATTCAAATAAAACACAAACGTAAATGGACAGCACTTTACAGATATCCCATCCATCACACTGTGCTTTCAAAAAGCTCTAAATTTTAGTATATAAATCAATAATTACGGCTGCCAACACCCCCTCACCTTCAAAGTATACACTATCCGATACGATTTAGCATGGTTGTCTGCTTGGAACAAAAAATGCCATCAACGGTGTTTTCGAGACACTTTTATCGAGGTTGGCTGGCCGTCTAACACGGCTTTTTTTTAGAACACTTCGTTAAAAAAATTCAGAAATCAACAAAAAGTACCGTTTGCTTCAAATTTTTATCATCATATTCGTATTCTCCAATATCCATACTTTGGCGCATATAACAAGCCGGAAAAATAATTTGCCTTGAGCTGACCTTTAAATGGTACAGTTTTCAGACATCTGTTTGGCGCCAAAACCGTCGCATGCTATATTGATTTTGCACGAACGAACGAACGAACGAACGAACGAACGAACGAACGAACGAACGAACGAACGAACGAACGAACGAACGAACGAACGAACGAACGAACGAACGAACGAACGAACGAACGAACGAACGAACGAACGAACGAACGAACGAACGAACGAACGAACGAACGAACGAACGAACGAACGAACGAACGAACGAACGAACGAACGAACGAACGAACGAAAGCAGAAAATAAAGTTGCCTGAAAGGCAATTGGCGAAAGTTCATCATATTCTATTACCTTTTCCTTAAAATTACCAGTTTAACTTCATGACAGCTATTGATGCATGGTTTGCAATCATTCCCTTGAGATTCAGAAGATAAAGATGTGGCAGCTAGCTGCTAATGAGATGTTTTACATAATTTATATTAGCCTAAGCTAGTTCGTATCACGGACTTTTTTCTTCAGCCACAAGAGGAGATTTGAATCATCGTTATGATCTGTTGTAATCTATAACGCTGCGCAAACTTCACTAATGACGAGGCAATTCATGAAAGGTTTGCCAAAAAACGTAAAAATTAAATTGTTAGAGAACGACCCTGTTCCAGGTACCGAGCCATCCATGACTACATTGATCAGACCGACACGACGACAACAACTGCAGGAGTAACCAGGGAGGAAAGACAGCAATCAAAAAACGACGAACAAAACAAAACAAAACAAAACAGCACAACACAACACAACACAACACAACACAACACAGCACAACAAAACAAAACAAAACAAAACAAAACAAAACAAAACAAAACAAAACAAAACAAAACAAAACAAAACACAACACAACAAAACAAAACAAAACAAAACAAAACAAAACAAAACAAAACAAAACAAAACAAAACAAAACAAAACAAAACAAAACAAAACAAAACAAAGAGTGATTTAGAAGAGAAATTGTCTTTGAACCGGCGAGGGAACTACTCTAGCAGAAATGAAAGTTTTCAACAGAATGGAAAACGAGAAAGCCCATCCTGTTATATTTGCGATAGAAAGGACACGTTGTTCGATAGTCTGTTGGTTTTGCAAAAGAGCCGGAGACAAGCCACCTGCATTTACAAGATAGCAGTAATGCCAATTGCCCAACGTTGTGCAAACAGTTTAAACTTCAAGCAGGCATCTCGATAAGTGGGAACGCACGTCGCTCTTGTAAGTAGTAAAAATTATTGTAGACTAAATACCGATATTCGCACTCAACCATTTGTTAAGCAATATTTCATAAACGAGTGGGAGTGTTAGTCAAGCCCGCTTTTCCCTTCCTGCGGGAGGCGGAAACTTGCAGGCGGAAGAAGGGAAGGGGGGCCTGATACAATTCTTCACCTGGCCGCATTTAAAAAGCCGGCTTTTTCGTCTGATTGGTCCATAAGACAAAGTAAACCGAAAGCTCTATTTTGATTGGTTTGTGTACATTCAATTGTGAATTAATATGATTTACATCTCGGTTTACGTAATTATAACAGAGCATCTGACGAATCTAGCGATTCAACGCAGAAATTTAAAGTAAAATCTAAATAAAGAACGGCGCGAATGTTTAGAAAAAGTCCTGTTTAATGATGTGCTGTTTAGGATGTGCTAGCTGTACTCTGTACTGGTTATGGCAAGAGTTTATTTAATATACCAACTTCTCCCAAGCGTCTACGAAGAGAGTTTATAAGAGACGTGCTCGTGAAGGAATTATTCCAAAACAATTCTGGATTGTAGTCGTGAGTCCGCTTGAATATCTCAGGAATAGCAAATTTCAAATTTGGAACGGCTGGATTGTGCGATTAAAGCTTCGTCGGTGGGAAATTCTGAAAATTAATTTGGGGGCGAAAATCGATCAGGTAAAGAATTGTATCAGGCTTTATTTCTCGTCTTCTCGCCCGCCCGCCTGCCTCACCTCATCATAATGAAAATCAAGAGGCTGCATGTTTGATTTTTTGGTCTAGTTTCCAGATAGTCCTCGGAAGATAGTTCCTCGGCTTCGCCTCGTTGACTATCAGCTTATGGAAGAAAACTCGGGCTCCTGGTGTAATTGTTAATTATCTGGTAGTAGTTGGAAAATCACAGTTTTCATGGGTTTTCGCTTCGACTTTCTCTCTCAACTTGTCTCCTTTCTCGTCCGCCATGCATAACCGTTGAATACCTGGTTTAAGGTGGCTCCATACAGTTTCTTGAAAAATGCAAAATACAAGTTTGAGAGTCCAAAACACGTGCATAAACAATTCGTAAAAAGAATAAAGCTAAATGTTATGCATAGTTAAAAAACTTTGGTGACCCCCAATTTTTTTTCATTAAAACTTTTTCTTGAAGTATGAATAATCAATTGGCCGATTTAAAAAAAAATCTGTAGATCCTAATTTTTTTTTAAATTAACAAACATGACTTTTCCGGAAAAAAAAATTATTCGTTCTATTGATTAGTCATACTTCAAGAAAAGTTTTAATTAAATAACAAATGGGGCTCACCAAAGCTTTTTTCGAATTAAATTAGTTTGAAGGGTAATTGGCAGCCATTTTGAAACGTCATTGTTGCCATAGCAACAACTGTTGCTGTTTATTTGGTAACAGTTTTTGATTGTCAGACTTTTAAACTATGCATAACATTTAGTTTTATTCTTTTTCCGAATTATTTATGCACGTGTTTTGGACACTCAAACTTGTATTTTCCATTTTGGTATCTACTGCGAAGCAGTAGATATAATGTTGTCGCGCTGTTAAGTTAAGTTAAGTTAACAATAGAATGCCTTCGGAGCCAATCAAAACATATAATAGACGACTTTCAGGCTCATGCGCAGAAGCAACTTTACTTCAAATTTTCATCGGAGGTAAAAACAACTGTTTAGCTGGAAAGATCATATTAAAAATGGTAAAAGTGCAGAGTTTAAAATAAATCGGACAAATAGTGTGAAAGCTACGCTCTTCGGAAGTTTTGCTCTCCACTAGGGATTTAATAGGGATTTTGGCTTGGCGTGCAACTCCCACCCGCCAAGCCAAAATCCCTATTAAATCACTAACTAGAAATACATTAATGCAACAACCCCTCGCCCACTTTTATTAAATGCTTTTTTGAAACACCCACCACCCACCCTGATTTAAAATAAGCACTCCTGATATATAACCAATATAAAAACAAACAGATTTTAAAAGAAATGATAATCCTCGACATAATTATAGAATTTATGGATAGGAATATGACTAACTGATTTAATAAAAGTTGAACATATCAAAGCAAAACTTAGATATGGTTGTAAAAAATATTGTTTTTATAGGAGGATTCAAAAGGGATTATTTTTAGCAAGCACTTAAATGGCTTATGGCTTCCCTATGTGGCTACAGGGTGTATGTATGCATGTTTTGCAAAGGCAGAATTAAAAGTGAACAGCTCAAATTGACAGAGTCTGAGAATAAAGAATAATACAGTCTGAGATAAAAACAAATTCAGTGGAATCGGATCTCAGAAAGAAGTATTAAACAGACCACGTTTCAGTCGAAAATTTGGAAATACAGCAAAAAAAATCGCCAAAGCCCATGCAATGTCAATCAATAACATCAACATAACTACATAAGCTTATAAAGGAAGTGTTTTAAGTTAGCTTTAGTTTATTTATTAAGCTGACTTATGGTTTGGACGAGCAAAGGGAAAGCACGAAAACGTGAAGCTGTATACTGTTTAGATTATTAAGACAACAAGAATCCTACCGTTTATTTAAATGATTTGACCACTGAGTGACCACAACCACTGCAATTCAGATCGAGTTTTGTTTACCATACGGCGTTTGGTTTCTTCAAGTTCTCTGGTTTCGCTTCAAGATATATTAAACCGGCTGTTTGTATCCTTTTCTTCGTTGTTCTCTTTTATTATTTAAGTAAAACAGGCTCCATTTCGTTAAACGAAAGCAAAATACTGACAGATTTTATGATAGTTTTCTTCGTCGCTAGTCACCAGTGTCCAACTATTCTTACCGCGTGACACCGTACCAAACATATATATATACAAACAAACAGAGGTAGTTGGACAAGTACCACGTGAATATCTCGACCAATGAAATGGCTTATTTTCTCATCGTTTGATCGGCTGAAAATTTTGCATTGGACTTAGAATACCAATATTACGCTATTGTCATTCATTTTTTTCTTTAAAAAAGCAGCGATATCGTTTGATATATTGTTGGACTATCCATATCTGCAGGATTTTGCAAGGTAAATTTATTTTTCTACTTTAGTTTGATAGTTTATGTAGGTCGTGTCGCGCTTAGCGAAGACCCCACTTCCGGTTTTTCAACAATCTTCAAAGCAAAAAATCTCGAATTCCCATGGTTCGAATTCTCTAATTTTTGCGTAATAAGTTGAAGAAATGTCTAATCTTGGATGCTATGGTGGAGGCGATCCCGGCACCGTTTTCGAGATATTCGCCGTTGAATCGACCATGGTATTTCGGCTTTCGCTAAGATGGCGCTTAATGAATTTAAGAGAGCCTTTCGCCACTAAAGTTTGTTTTCTCAAGAATTTTGGAAGTTTCCTAATATTTAGAGCATTATTCCTTAGAGTAAGTGTAGAATGAGTGGTGGACAATTATTAAAGAGTAAAATTTGATATTTGTCTGTTTTTATGGTCCAAAACGCTGTATAAAAACACCATTCTGAAAAAATTGTATACATATCACTATAGGCGTACATGGCCTACATACATTTGTAATTATTACAGAATGTACTGAACTTTCTTAAAGATCTACTATATCTGTATACAGAACTGATACGTATAGCTATTTTTCATTTATTAAATAACATTGTGTTCCATGACATCAGTATTATTAAAAATGTATGTGTGGATTATTTGTAGTTTATTGTTAGTCATTTTTGTTGTGAATATAAATATATTGTAGTTGTAGTATTTTTTGCTTAGTATTGCTAATTTGTTATAATTTGTTGTTCGTATTATTTTTCAGTATACAAATATATATTATTCCTTTTGCCAGTGGTCCCATTTCAACTGAGTCAGTGATATGAGAAGCAAGCTGATGGGTGGGGAAGTGTACACTTTCAAAAGTCCCTTGATGGCCTTGAGGCACATGTCTTCTGATGAAGAGCTTTTTTGTTGCAAAAGGGGCTCTAACCAAGTGGGGGTGGGCTGGGGGTGTTGGCATGTGCCCCTGTGTCCACCCCTGAAGTGAATACAATAGTTAGGCATTGGCTGTACACTACAGTCAACTCTTAAGACATGAAAGGGTTAATAATTCCATCTCACATCCCATTTTTTACAGGAAGTGAAGATATACAGTACAGATGTCAGTGTTGGAATAACTTACTTTGGTGGTGTTCAGACTGAGTGCCCAGGCACAAGCACCAGTCTGAACAGGATTTTTACAATGATAAATTGGTGGATTCTCTTTTACTAAATAACATTCAAATAATATGTAGTTTGAAGTTTTGCATATGTTGTCATGTTGTATAATTACATAAGGCAATGCATAATAATTGTGGACATAACTAATAAAATTTTACAGAAGTATTATCTCACATATTATTGATACAATCCAAATGCTGGGTCTCAAAGCCCAATTAAATGCCTGAATATTATTCATCCTTTGCCTTTGAGCGCTACTGCATGTACATACTGTACTAATAAACAGTGAACTATGTCTCTAAAACAGACACCCTTGGACTGGACTTTGTCTGTCTTATAATAGTTCATTCACATGTCTACCTGAATACAGTAATTTTTCTGATGCCCTCTCTAAATGTGCCAAAGTTGACGTTTTCTTGGCAGATGGGGGTGGGGGTGGGGTGCATCACTGAAAAATGTTGGACCAATGTTAAAATGTTGACAATGCCCCTGATTGAATACCTGTATCAGTATCAATACGGTAGTGCTTTAGAAGTAACCAAGATCAATATTGAGATAAAATATTTTAATTTTATTCAAGTTCCTTATGTAATATGTAAAGGCCGACAATGAGGACTAGACCAGGTTTTGAAGTACGAGGAATTCGTTCCAGTCCGAGGCGAAGCCGAGGACTGGAATGAATTCCGAGTACTTGAAAACCCGGTCTAGTCCGAATTGGAGGCCTTTACATGACTTCTCAAAATCACTTAGTGTATTCCCAAAATGAATTAGTGCATTAGTAATTAGTGTATGGATGAATAACCGATTGTGTGAGTAATATTTCAAGTCCAAGGACTTGAAATATTATTTCCAGTCCTTGGACTGGAAATAATATTTCAAGTCCTCTGCCCAGTACTTCCCTGGTATTTCAAGTCCCTTCACGTGGTGCAATTCAGCGATTCTGATTGATTGATTATCTCATGAATTATTAATGAGTTTGAGAATTACATATACAGGGGTCAGTAGTAATACCCCCCCATATAGCGCCCAAAGAGATGCCGCCTCATTAAATATTCAACTTATTATTTATTCATTCTCCTGTGGGACCTCCTAACCCTAATCTCATTATGCATACGTCATTATTTCTCAGGCTCCTTTGGGACGTAGTAACCCTAACTCTCCCCCCAACCATAGCTGTTACTCAACCCCCCGTGTAATACGTCATTCCCGATAGCTCTCCGACTGATTCCCGAAGTTCTGGGTTACGTAATTATCAAAAGGCACTTGACTTATATCCTTACAAGTACTAGTAATTACCTTTTCATTTATACACTTTTCCCTACTGACAGTCGACAGTTGTGGGACACGTAGACGTACAGAGCATGCGTACACTAAACTTTAACAAAATGGACGTTCTTTACAAGGAACTAAAGAGAAATTGATAGAGGCACTTTATATTTTTTATCTGAAACCTTGTCTCGATGAGTATAGAGAGTTTTCAACAGCCTAAGTGTCTGAATTGGCAGAGACAACTGCTCTGGTGAAACCTGAATATTATTTGAATAATATGGAGACTTTGAATATTATATTAGTTAGAACCTAAATGATCAAACAGTCTTATACACGTTTGGTGGCAATAAGTGTTAACAATTTTAGAGAGTTATCGTTTACTTTGGCCTAGTGTATAGAGTATACGAATCCTTGGATGAAGAATCAATTCGAGAAGCCGTAACGTAAGAAGAACGATCAATGATTTCATGAGAAAATATAAACGGAATAACTCTTCAAGCTGGTTGCTACGCTTTCTGTTACTAAGTGTGATATTTGCATATTTATCCTCAGTGCACGTGCAGGAGACAAAAGAGAAACTCATTAGGGGCAATTATGAGGATTACGCAAGTCTAGGCGAGAAAGTCATTAGCGTGTACTTTGCATAAGACAGAATTCACAACAATCAGTTTAAAATATTTATTTAGGCTTTGGTTTAAACTTACACATATCAAAACAAATTACGGTTACACATAAAACGTTTTAGTAAGGTCTGCTTCTTAGATTATATTTAGGTGTTTTTATTTTAAAAGTAGCATGATAGTCTTTCTTGTCCTCTGATGATAATTGGGACACATCTTCTTTTGTCATGGGTAAATATTTTGATCTAGTCATTATTAGATGGTGTTCATACTCTTCTCTTTCACCCGGGGACATCTTTGCCAAGTCGCTTTCTTTCCAATCCGAAGAGCTTTCCCAGTTATGAAAGAAATTACGTTTAAGCGTCGGTTGTGCAACTTTTGGTGGCGGTGTTACAAAATAGGTTTTAGGTGTAGCAGAGAAACCCCACGGAAGATCGTCAGTTTCTTGCTTTATCTCCGGTGTCAAATTTGGTGTATTTTGCTGAGTTTGAAGATTAGTCAGAGGTTGAGACTGATTTTGCAGTTGGTTTTGGAACGTCAGAAAACGTCCTAGCTGATTGGAGTAAAGTATGTTCTTTTCTTCAGGTGTTAACTGTGGCGCTTTTACAATATCTTGCATTTTTTGTTCTGTATTGTACATGGCATTAACGATTGGAGGTAATTGATAGGATTGTTTTTGTATGAAACTACCCAGCTGTTGATGCAGGCTGGAGCTATTTTCTCCAGGTAGAACATTGGTCTTGAGGCGATGATCGTCGTCCGTGGTCGGCTTTAGATCTAGCATAAGATAACCATGAGGGCGACTTGTGGCTTCCTCGTAACTCCTCATAAATTCATGGACATGACCTGGGTTCACCTGCCGTGCCAAGACATAAATTTGTTGCTTATCCCTCGGAGACTTAAAGAGCACAATATAGTGTGCGTTGAGGCTAATGTTTCTGGTTTCTTTGCCGTGATGGAAAATGTTCTGAACAATATAGATCACGGAGAGATTCCTGTGATGACTACCTTTAGTAAATAGACTAGAAATACGCTTATCTCCCCCAGATTGAGCCATAAGATCATCGAGGACGATCAGGTTACGTTGAGAGACTTCAAGAAAATTATCAGAGTCAATGTTGGAAGGTATACCCTCATAGAATTCGATGCCTGGTATTGTTTTGATCATTTCTAAATACATGGGCTGCCACTGTCCATAGCACCAAATGATACGTTCGGGAGGAGGATTAATCGTAGTTTTGGCGTTTTCAAGAAGTGTTTTCACCCATACTGTTTTACCACTTTGAGTGCACCCTGCTACAATACACGTGAACGGGTGCTGCATGACTGTAGATACGTTGGCTAGAGGAATAGGTTGTGAGGCGTCGCTCTCGGGGTGGACATTCTTAATATGACGAAGAAGGTGCTCTTTTCTCGATAGACTTTTTCCGCATTTGTTGCAAACGTGTGACATGTTTACACGATGAGCACTGAACACCAAATGAGTTTATTATTTGGAAGCGCAATATTTAAATTATTTAACTAAATTTCTGCAGAGGATCTAAACACCGAAACACCCCTGGGGTACCCCCAACCACGTCAGAGGTAACCCCCAAACACCCCCGGGGGTAACCCCCAAACACCCCCGGGTAACCCCCAAACACCCCCGGGGGTAACCCCCAAACACCCCCAGGGTAACCCCCAAACACCCCCGGGGTAACCACCAAACACCCCCGGGGGTAACCTCCAAACACCCCCGGGGTAACCCCCAAACACCCCCTGGGTAACCCACAAACATCCCCAGGGATACCCCCAAACACCCCCGGGGGTAACCCCCAAACACCCCCGGGTAACCCCCAAACACCCCCGGGGGTAACCCCCAAACACCCCCAGGGTAACCCCCAAACACCCCCGGGGTAACCACCAAACACCCCCGGGGGTAACCTCCAAACACCCCCGGGGTAACCCCCAAACACCCCCTGGGTAACCCACAAACATCCCCAGGGATACCCCCAAACACCCTTGGGGTACCCCAATCACCCCACAGGTAACCCCCAAACACCCCAGGGATATCCCATCACCCCTGGGGTAACCCCAATCGCCCCCAGGGATAACCCCCAAACACCCCAGAGATACCCCAAACACCCTTGGGGTACCCCAATCACCCCTGGGGTACCCCAATCACCCCTGGGGTAACCCCAATCGCCCCCCAAACACCCTTGGGGTACCCCAATCACCCCTGGGGTAACCCCAATCGCCCCCCAAACACCCTTGGGGTACCCCAATCACCCCTGGGGTGTTTGGGGGTTACCCCCGGCGGCGATTGGGGTTACCCCAGGGGTGATTGGGGTACCCCAAGGGTGTTTGGGGCTATCCCTGGGGTGTTTGGGGGTTACCCCCGGGGGCGATTGGGGTTACCCCAGGGGTGATGGGATATCCCTGGGGTGTTTGGGGTTACCTGTGGGGTGATTGGGGTACCCCAAGGGTGTTTGGGGGTATCCCTGGGGATGTTTGTGGGTTACCCAGGGGGTGTTTGGGGGTTACCCCGGGGGTGTTTGGAGGTTACCCCCGGGGGTGTTTGGTGGTTACCCCGGGGGTGTTTGGGGGTTACCCTGGGGGTGTTTGGGGGTTACCCCCGGGGGTGTTTGGGGGTTACCCGGAGGTGTTTGGGGGTTACCCCCGGGGGTGTTTGGGGGTTACCTCTGGCGTGGTTGGGGGTACCCCAGGGGTGTTTCGGTGTTTAGATCCTCTGCAGAAATTTAGTTAAATAATTTAAATATTGCGCTTCCAAATAATAAACTCATTTGGTGTTCAGTGCTCATCGTGTAAACATGTCACACGTTTGCAACAAATGCGGAAAAAGTCTATCGAGAAAAGAGCACCTTCTTCGTCATATTAAGAATGTCCACCCCGAGAGCGACGCCTCACAACCTATTCCTCTAGCCAACGTATCTACAGTCATGCAGCACCCGTTCACGTGTATTGTAGCAGGGTGCACTCAAAGTGGTAAAACAGTATGGGTGAAAACACTTCTTGAAAACGCCAAAACTACGATTAATCCTCCTCCCGAACGTATCATTTGGTGCTATGGACAGTGGCAGCCCATGTATTTAGAAATGATCAAAACAATACCAGGCATCGAATTCTATGAGGGTATACCTTCCAACATTGACTCTGATAATTTTCTTGAAGTCTCTCAACGTAACCTGATCGTCCTCGATGATCTTATGGCTCAATCTGGGGGAGATAAGCGTATTTCTAGTCTATTTACTAAAGGTAGTCATCACAGGAATCTCTCCGTGATCTATATTGTTCAGAACATTTTCCATCACGGCAAAGAAACCAGAAACATTAGCCTCAACGCACACTTTGTGCTCCGAGGGATAAGCAACAAATGTATGTCTTGGCACGGCAGGTGAACCCAGGTCATGTCCATGAATTTATGAGGAGTTACGAGGAAGCCACAATGGTTATCTTATGCTAGATCTAAAGCCGACCACGGACGACGATCATCGCCTCAAGACCAATGTTCTACCTGGAGAAAATAGCTCCAGCCTGCATCAACAGCTGGGTAGTTTCATACAAAAACAATCCTATCAATTACCTCCAATCGTTAATGCCATGTACAATACAGAACAAAAAATGCAAGATATTGTAAAAGCGCCACAGTTAACACCTGAAGAAAAGAACATACTTTACTCCAATCAGCTAGGACGTTTTCTGACGTTCCAAAACCAACTGCAAAATCAGTCTCAACCTCTGACTAATCTTCAAACTCAGCAAAATACACCAAATTTGACACCGGAGATAAAGCAATAAACTGACGATCTTCCGTGGGGTTTCTCTGCTACACCTAAAACCTATTTTGTAACACCGCCACCAAAAGTTGCACAACCGACGCTAAACGTAATTTCTTTCATAACTGGGAAAGCTCTTCGGATTGGAAAGAAAGCGACTTGGCAAAGATGTCCCCGGGTGAAAGAGAAGAGTATGAACACCATCTAATGATGACTAGATCAAAATATTTACCCATGACAAAAGAAGATGTGTCCCAATTATCATCAGAGGACAAGAAAGACTATCATGCTACTTTTAAAATAAAAACACCTAAATATAATCTAAGAAGCAGACCTTACTAAAACGTTTTATGTGTAACCGTAATTTGTTTTGATATGTGTAAGTTTAAACCAAAGCCTAAATAAATATTTTAAACTGATTGTTGTGAATTCTGTCTTATGCAAAGTACACGCTAATGACTTTCTCGCCTAGACTTGCCTAATCCTCATAATTGCCCCTAATGAGTTTCTCTTTTGTCTCCTGCACGTGCACTGAGGATAAATATGCAAATATCACACTTAGTAACAGAAAGCGTAGCAACCAGCTTGAAGAGTTATTCCGTTTATATTTTCTCATGAAATCATTGATCGTTCTTCTTACGTTACGGCTTCTCGAATTGATTCTTCATCCAAGGATTCGTATACTCTATACACTAGGCCAAAGTAAACGATAACTCTCTAAAATTGTTAACACTTATTGCCACCAAACGTGTATAAGACTGTTTGATCATTTAGGTTCTAACTAATATAATATTCAAAGTCTCCATATTATTCAAATAATATTCAGGTTTCACCAGAGCAGTTGTCTCTGCCAATTCAGACACTTAGGCTGTTGAAAACTCTCTATACTCATCGAGACAAGGTTTCAGATAAAAAATATAAAGTGCCTCTATCAATTTCTCTTTAGTTCCTTGTAAAGAACGTCCATTTTGTTAAAGTTTAGTGTACGCATGCTCTGTACGTCTACGTGTCCCACAACTGTCGACTGTCAGTAGGGAAAAGTGTATAAATGAAAAGGTAATTACTAGTACTTGTAAGGATATAAGTCAAGTGCCTTTTGATAATTACGTAACCCAGAACTTCGGGAATCAGTCGGAGAGCTATCGGGAATGACGTATTACACGGGGGGGTTGAGTAACAGCTAGGGTTGGGGGGAGAGTTAGGGTTACTACGTCCCAAAGGAGCCTGAGAAATAATGACGTATGCATAATGAGATTAGGGTTAGGAGGTCCCACAGGAGAATGAATAAATAATAAGTTGAATATTTAATGAGGCGGCATCCCTTTGGGCGCTATATGGGGGGGTATTACTACTGGGGTCAAATTTTATATTTTGTACCCTAGGCCATTGATGGCCTAGGTAGGTCCTCCAACCCAAGGCCAATTTTTTTTTAGTTAGGCCATTATTGGCCTAGCTAGATCCTTCAACCCAAGGCCATTTTTCAGGGTATTTTTTCCCAGTCACCTGCATTTACTGTGAACAAGTTTTAACAAACAATAGTTTCGAAAACATCCAAAACTTTATTGTGATGGTAAACTGAATATATTAAACTAATAGAAAAACCATATTTTTCCAGTAATTTTATGACAATTTTATAATTTGTTTTATCATTAATCCATGGTTGATGGATTGCTTTGAAAATCCTCACAAGTAAACCCTTCAAATGTTGTCTCACTGGAGTCATTGTCATCGCTGCTGATGTCGCTACTTTTGACGCTGCCGTTGTTGCTGTGGTCGACGCTGCCGTTGTAACTGCTGTTGACGCTGCCATTGTCACTGCCATTGTCGCTGCCGTCGCCGTTGATACTGTCGGTGTCTGATTAAGAAAGCACAAGTAATCTCTGAGAGTTCAGAGTAACATGTGTTGTCGACTGCAGTTACACATTTCTGTGAGTTTCGGGGCCATATGGTTTAATATTTGTACGATGGTGACGGGTGCTGGAATTCAACCAAGGTGTAACTGCTAGTTGAGAATCGTACTCGTGAGGGGGAGGTCCATTAGAACACACGCGCATTATTTTACTGATAGTTTCGTTACCAAGTGAAAGTCGCCAGTCATCCAGGATATGTTTCAGTAATGAAAAACACCATTCAACATGGGCGCTGCCTACGGGAAGCACGAGAAGTATCTGCAGAATGTGCATGATATTGGTGAATTCACTGGTTGAGTTGCCCTCTGTTTCAAACACCATGCGCCAAAGTAGCGATGTGCCACATTTCTCAGTGAATCTTGGTTGCCAATGTCGCTTTACGTAAAGCTTCAACTTTACTCATTCTGGTGGGAGCTTATCGACGTCACACCCGTTTTTCTTCAGGGTTTCACTGAAGTGCTCAGCCAGCGACAAAATTTCACTGTTTCCATGATCAGTGAGGGCGGAACTGTCATGCCGTGGCCATAGCTGACAGTTTAAAACTACACCACTTTTAGACACGACTGCAGCAGTCTCTATGCACGCAATAACAGACATATTAGATAAATTTAGGCCTCTCGGCGTCAAAACGAGTTACAGAATGTCGGACAAAATGTCGGGGGAAAATATTAAAACTATAAAGCGATCTTCAGACATTATAAGAGATATTATATGAAAGTTTGCTGATATATGTACGGCGGCCAACCCAAGGCCAAAAACGGCCTTGGGTTGCCTTGTGACCATAGGCCATTTTCCGTTCACCGTTGGCCATGGCCTCGGTGGCCTCGGTGAAATTTGACCCCTGCATATATGTTGAGGATACAGGAAATACACTTTATTTGATAAAATAGAAATATTTGACCAGTTATATACCAAATTTATCAATAGATTTTGGAGGAAATCCAATAAATTATCTCGATTTTGAATTCACTTTAATACAAAGAAAAATACGAGATTGTTATTGAATAATAAATTTTAAGCTAGCTTTATTCACAATTTTATAAAATTTGGGATACAAGTACAGTAAATATAAAGGAAACAAGAGTGTTTTATTAAAAAATTGAACATCCTCTCCCCCCCCCCCCCCCCCCCCGGGATGATAGTTGTATCTGGTTGAACCAGATAATTGCTACAACAATTAGAAGTTTACAGTAATATTGCAGAATGCAAAGCATTAAACCACGGAAAATGCATCCATCATAAGGTTAGAATGGGAAGAATTTGAGAGGGAAATCATTAACCACTAACAACAAATAATGTTGATTTCTCACCTCGTTTTTCTCAGCTCCAGTGAGTCGGTATTAACGAATCACACGTTGCACAGCACAACCAAATCCTTCTTTGTTGCAAATATCTAATTTGTTTCTGATTTGTTCCATTATTTGTAACATAAAATGCGTCGAATTCAGTGGTCGAATCCGAATGAACTTGAGCTATCCTGAATGCCCATCCGCCATAACACCATTCTCACGAATATACGTCAAATAAAGCACAATCTGATCATATTAATAGTCTATGATAACCACGAATTGTTCTCGTATTTTGCTGACCATCAGATTTATCAATTCTGGATCAACTGTGACGAGTTTTCAAACGTTTTTGCGCATCTAGTCCACCTAGTCTGCGATAGCAGACTGATCTCGGCCGCTCCCTCCCCCCCGGAAGCGGCAGGGGGGAGCGGTCTGGCGCTTCCAGGGAGGAGCGGTCGAGCAGCAGTCTGCTATCGCAGACTAAGTCCACCGGGCAGAGTTCATTCCTCGTCTGAGGTCAGAGGTAGAGTGATACGCCCACGCAAAAATGAAAGCCAGCTGACCATGATGCTTTGCGCGGCTTGTCCAACCCACTGACCTATATATATAACTGGACTGCGTGCTCCTATTACCTTTGAGTTGAGCTATCATTTCCTTCAAATTATGAAGCTTAACCAACTACTAAAACCACCATCTGATTAGACAACCTTTTTAAATGAAACCTCACCCCCATACCCCCCCGGAAACCCTAAACCTAATCACACACCCCGGAAACCCTAAACCTAACCACAACCCTCCGGAAAAATGTGCCACCTCTCATACCCCGACCACAACACCCTATAGAGTTTTTACCTTTATGTGTTCAAGTTTAACATCCCGCTTGTGGGATGGTTTTATTAGATGGTTAAGCTTCATAATTTGAAACCGATGATACCTCTTGAGTTAGGAAAAGTGTCCGCATTTTCACTTTCAAAATGGCGGCATTTATGGGTCCTTTTGCTAATGGTGAAGGTCGCTGACCGATACCCAAGATCTCTAGTTCGTGTTGGACATGTTCGGTATTTCGCTTTTTTTACGAAACCTAAGCTATTTGGTCGGATAAACTGTACGTATGTTGTAGCCAGATGAATTATCTTTCTTCCAGTATATTTGATAGCTTCTACAGTGGTTTATTTCTCGAGAAAACATTCGGAGAAGACATTATAATACATACGGAAAATAAATTCAAAATAGCGGCCGCTATTATGATTTGGACATGTTCGGTATTTCGCTTTTTTTAGGGAAACTAAACTATTTGGTCGGATAAACTGTACGTATGTTGTAGCAAGGTGAATTATCTTTCTGCCAATATATTTTATAACTTCTACAGTGGATTATTTCTTGAGAAAATGTTCGGAGTAGACGGACTAGGCAAACTTTGTCGAATTTTTGCCAAGTCAGCATAATATCGTCCTGGTCTCGAGTTTGTGTAAACAAAATATTTGCTGAGCGGCCCGGATTGTTTTCATGATAAAAGTCTTATTGTAGTCCTGAACTACAATAATAATATTCCTAGACAATTACTGTTGTAGCTTTCTAGCAGTCTGAATTAAAGACGTGCCGGCCGGCGGTACTGCACGAACACTTGCATGGCAATAAAATAAAGAAAACTGTCAAAATACACATGGTCATGGAAATCTACAAACATTTCGTTTTATGAAGTCGCCAGCTCTATAAAGAACCGCTGAAGATCACGAGAAAATCGTAAAGAAGCGAGGCGTACATGGGAGGCGATATTCCTATTTGGTGATTTGGTCGGACAAATAATCCAGCAGGTCTCGAGAGTCGTTCCACAAGAAATTAACAATGACCAACCTGCATGCATTAACTCTTTCCTGTTCGAATTTATTGCTCTTTCCTATTTAGTATTTTGTTCTGGCTAATAACGCCAGACGATTTTATTCACCTCTTGGGGAAGCCTTCACAAGAACAATTTTTCTTTTCTGTCCGATTTGGTTTTTAGTATTTTATTCTGGCTAACGCCAGGCGATTTTATTCACCTCTGGGGAAGCCCTCGCATAGGAACGATATATTGATAAAGTAAGAAAATCGCTTTGTATTCACAAAAATATTCTGTTTTCCTACGATAAGTACATGTCAGTGGTCGCTACCATTAGCAGAAGGACCCATAAATGCCGCCATTTTGAAAGTGAAAATGGGGACACATTTTTGGCCAGCACCCGCAGTCCAGTTATATATATAGGTCAGTGGTCCAACCTCCTCTGACAAACAAACAAACAAATAAATAAACTATGTCCCAGATTTCGTCTCCCTCGCTTTTTCTACACGCGTGTAAAATGGATTCCACGCGTGCCGAGATTAGCACCCTCACCGGGCTCCGGGCCTTCGGCCCGTCGCCCGGCTCGGGGATAAATCCCAATCTCGTTTGGATAAATCCCTGTTGGAATGGTCAACTTTCCGCTTGTGAAACTTTTTCCATTTGTTAAGCAATTAGTTTCAAACTTTGCACTTCTACTATTTTCAATATGCTCGTTCCAGCTGAAACAGTTGTTTTTATCTCCGACGAAAATTTGAATATTTGTTGCTACTGCGCATGATCGTTCACCTTACTTACCATTTTGGAAGGTTAGGTGCAAGCTGTAGACCGAGGTGGCCTGGAAACGAGTAGTGGTACTTGGATTCAGGAAAGATCCAGGCAGGTGGTATCTTGAACTGCCAACCAAGAGTGATGCTTTAGCATTACCCATCCAAGTACCATTTTCTAACTTGACTTACCATTTGGGTATGCTAGACGACGTGGGTACAGCTCTCTTGTTAGATGTGAGCAAAATGGGCACCAACCCATGCTCAAGCGCGCGCTGAAATCGGTCTTCAAACCGTGCTGGTTGAGAGCAGAATTAGGCACCAGCCTATGCTCAAAGCGCGCGCAAATTTGGGTACCAAGCCCTTGTTAGATGTGAGCAAAATGGGCACCAACCCATGCTCAAGCGCGCGCTGAAATCGGTCTTCAAGCCGTGTTGGTTGAGAGCAGAATTAGGCACCCGCCTATGCTCAAAGCGCGCGCAACTTTGGGTACCAAGCCCTTGTTAGATGTGAGCAAAATGCATATGTACATCTAGTACGTTTACCATATATGGAATAGCTTGCCTTATATGTAACAAGCAAATACAAGGCACTGAGGAGCAAATAGACTAGAATGACGAGCAAATAGAACCGATCGTCGACGTTTGTAAGTCGCCTACATGGTGTACTAATATGTTATATGTTGGTAGTCCATTGCATGAAAAGCCAATTGCAGCGTCAAGATTGTGAAAATCTATTGTCCCATCAAGTTGAAACTCTGGACAAGACTTCTGTGGCCTCCGCAGAGGTTTCTTAATTTGTTGTCTTGTTGATCACTTGATCGAGAATTATATAAGAAATTGTGCAGCAACTTCCAACTTTCAAGGGTATTTATAACAACTCTCAGATTATTCTTATCGTTATATCTTAATATCTGCATAATTATAATATAAAGACATTGTTATAGAAATCAAAGAAATTATACGGTACAAAGGCATTCTAAATGGCAAACCATGATTTGTGCAAGTTTAGTAAATATATTTAATCTCAACTATGTATTCTGCCTACTGTATTTAATTTAAGCTTATTTTTGTGAGGTCATCAAATATAATATGGTTCATGAAAGCTGCAAACATGCAATACCAGAACTAGGTCCTCACATTTATACCAGAACTACATCCTCATATTCCAGTGTTGAATGTATAATGTGTTAGTTTATAGTTTTACCATTCTGGTAAATTAACTTTATTGGGTAATATTGCAGATTACGTATAGATCACAGTTTACATTTGATTGTGTATTGCAGAAGATAATGCATGGCATTGCACGTATTAAACTGCTGTATTACTTAATTATAGTCCTTGTACAAGGGTTCCTATATTTTTATGGCTGCTGCAACAATCTTAAACATGAAGGGATATACAGAATTTTAAACTCAGTAGCCTCTACAGTGAAATGAATGACTAGTAAGCTCACAATATATTATCAGATATTTATTATCACACTCAGACCAGTAGTGTGTATTGAGTTATGTCATGATGTCCGTGTGTATTTAGAAACCCAGTCTAAACCATGAGCTTAATTATTATTCATGTGGGCAGGGCTTTCAGCATTGGAGATGAGAGAAATTTTATTGAGTGGATAAACAATAGATATGGATTTATTTAGAAATCTATGACTATAATTTAACTTTTATAGAAAAAACAAGTACCTTGTTGTTTTTCTTTATGATCTGATGACAATTATTCGAACAGCAACACGATATGAACAGAATTGTGATGTTTGTTTTGGCAAAACAGTTCTCAACTGCAGTGAGACTTGAGAAAACATAATAGGTGTATACTTAACCTGACTGGTAACATTGTCAGATATGATCTACATTTTGGTATTTCATATATAGTACATAATTTATTTATTTGCATTATCTTGGTAAGATCAGGGATAAATTTTCCTGAAGAGGGTTCAATTCCCTTTTAATGCATTGTCTCTTAACATTTACATAATTCATAATCTTCAAAACATTGCATGTTTGAGATATATTCTAAGTTTTATCTCAATTTTTTCAACTATAAGAATAATTATCATATCAAAATTTCAGTCAAGTTGCCAGTTCACGACACATGACACAGCTTAGTTCACATTGCCTAACATCATATTTTGTTCTGATTTTTTTACCATCATCATAAAGCCCTGAGACAAGTATCATATCCAAATTTCGGCTGAATTGGTTAAATATTTCTTTCACTTGTAAAATGGGGTGATTTTTGGCTATATACTGCCTATGTGGGGTAGCATATTCACTACACATGACAGAGTTTAGTTAACATCCTCTAACATCATATTTTCTTCTGATTTTTTTACCATCATCATAAAACCCTGAGGCAAGTATGATAGCCAAATTTCAGCTGAATTGGTTAAATATTTCTTTCACTTGTAAAATGGGACGATTTTTGGCCATACTGCCTATGTGGGGTAGCATATTCACAACACATGGCAGAGTTTAGTTAACATTCTCTAACATCATATTTTCTTCTGATTTTTTTACCATCATCAGAAATCCCTGAGGCAAGTATGATATCCAAATTTCAGCTGAATTGGTTAAATATTTCTTTCATTTGTAAAATGGGGCGATTTTTGGCCATACTGCCTATGTGGGGTACTACTACACATGACAAAGTTTAGTTAACGTTCTCTAACATCATCTTTTCTTCTGATTTTTTTACCATCATCATAAATCCCTGAGACAAGTATGATATCCAAATTTCAGCTGAATTGGTTAAATATTTCTTTCACTTGTAAAATGGGGCGATTTTTGGCCATACTGCCTATGTGGGATACTACGACACATGACAAAGTTTAGTTAACATTCTCTAACATCATCTTTTCTTCTGATTTTTTTACCATCGTCATAAATCCCTGAGACAAGTATGATATCCAAATTTCAGCTGAATTGGTTAAATATTTCTTTCACTTGTAAAATGCGACGATTTTTGGCTATACTGCCTATGTAAGGTAGCATATATATTCACTACACATGACAGAGTTTAGTTAACATTCTCTAACATCATATTTTCTTCTGATTTTTTCACCATCATCATAAAACCCTGAGACAAGTATGATATCCAAATTTCAGCTGAATTGGTTAAATATTTCTTTCACTTGTAAAATGGGGCGATTTTTGGCCATACTGCCTATGTAAGGTAGCATATTCACTACACATGACAGAGTTTAGTTAACATTCTCTAACATCATATTTTCTTCTGATTTTTTTGCCATCATCAGAAATCCCTGAGACAAGTATGATATCCAAATTTCAGCTGAATTGGTTAAATATTTCTTTCACTTGTAAAATGGGGCGATTTTTGGCCATACTGCCTATGTGGGGTACTACTACACATGACAAAGTTTAGTTAACATTCTCTAACATCATCTTTTCTTCTGATTTTTTCACCATCATCATAAAACCCTGAGACAAGTATGATATCCAAATTTCAGCTGAATTGGTTAAATATTTCTTTCACTTGTAAAATGGGGCGATTTTTGGCCATACTGCCTAGTATGTGGGGTACTACTACACATGACAAAATTTAGTTAACATTCTCTAACATCATCTTTTCTTCTGATTTTTTTACCATCGTCTTAAATCCCTGAGACAAGTATGATATCCAAATTTCAGCTGAATTGGTTAAACATTTCTTTCACTTGTAAAATGCGACGATTTTTGGCCATACTGCCTATGTAAGGTAGCATATTCACTACACATGACAAAGTTTAGTTAACATTCTCTAATATCATCTTTTCTTCTGATTTTTTTACCATCATCATAAATCCCTGAGGCAAGTATGATATCCAAATTTCAGCTGAATTGGTTAAATATTTCTTTCACTTGTAAAATGCGACGATTTTTGGCTATACTGCCTATGTAAGGTAGCATATTCACTACACATGACAGAGTTTAGTTAACATTCTCTAACATCATATTTTCTTCTGATTTTTTTGCCATCATCAGAAATCCCTGAGACAAGTATGATATCCAAATTTCAGCTGAATTGGTTAAATATTTCTTTCACTTGTAAAATGGGGCGATTTTTGGCCATACTGCCTATGTGGGGTACTACTACACATGACAAAGTTTAGTTAACATTCTCTAACATCATCTTTTCTTCTGATTTTTTCACCATCATCATAAAACCCTGAGACAAGTATGATATCCAAATTTCAGCTGAATTGGTTAAATATTTCTTTCACTTGTAAAATGGGGCGATTTTTGGCCATACTGCCTATGTAAGGTAGCATATTCACTACACATGACAGAGTTTAGTTCACGTTCTCTAACATTATCTTTTGTTCTGATTTTTTTACCATAAATCCCTGAGGCAAGTATGATATCCAAATTTCAGCTGAATTGGTTAAATATTTCTTTCACTTGTAAAATGGGGCGATTTTTGGCCATACTGCCTATGTGGGCTAGCATAATCACTACACATGACAGAGTTTAGTTCACGTTCTCTAACATTATCTTTTGTTCTGATTTTTTTTAAATCCCTGAGGCAAGTATGATATCCAAATTTCAGCTGAATTGGTTAAATATTTCTTTCATTTGTAAAATGGGGCGATTTTTGGCCATACTGCCTATGTGGGATACTACGACACATGACAAAGTTTAGTTAACATTCTCTAATATCATCTTTTCTTCTGATTTTTTTACCATCGTCATAAATCCCTGAGACAAGTATGATATCCAAATTTCAGCTGAATTGGTTAAATATTTCTTTCACTTGTAAAATGCGACGATTTTTGGCCATACTGCCTATGTGGGGTAGCATATTCACTACACATGACAGAGTTTAGTTAACATTCTCTAACATCATATTTTCTCCTGATTTTTTCACCATCATCATAAAACCCTGAGACAAGTATGATATCCAAATTTCAGCTGAATTGGTTAAATATTTCTTTCACTTGTAAAATGGGGCGATTTTTGGCCATACTGCCTATGTAAGGTAGCATATTCACTACACATGACAGAGTTTAGTTAACATTCTCTAACATCATATTTTCTTCTGATTTTTTTGCCATCATCAGAAATCCCTGAGACAAGTATGATATCCAAATTTCAGCTGAATTGGTTAAATATTTCTTTCACTTGTAAAATGGGGCGATTTTTGGCCATACTGCCTATGTGGGGTACTACTACACATGACAAAGTTTAGTTAACATTCTCTAATATCATCTTTTCTTCTGATTTTTTTACCATCGTCATAAATCCCTGAGACAAGTATGATATCCAAATTTCAGCTGAATTGGTTAAATATTTCTTTCACTTGTAAAATGGGGCGATTTTTGGCCATACTGCCTATGTGGGATACTACGACACATGACAAAGTTTAGTTAACATTCTCTAATATCATCTTTTCTTCTGATTTTTTTACCATCGTCATAAATCCCTGAGACAAGTATGATATCCAAATTTCAGCTGAATTGGTTAAATATTTCTTTCACTTGTAAAATGCGACGATTTTTGGCTATACTGCCTATGTAAGGTAGCATATATATTCACTACACATGACAGAGTTTAGTTAACATTCTCTAACATCATATTTTCTCCTGATTTTTTCACCATCATCATAAAACCCTGAGACAAGTATGATATCCAAATTTCAGCTGAATTGGTTAAATATTTCTTTCACTTGTAAAATGGGGCGATTTTTGGCCATACTGCCTATGTGGGGTACTACTACACATGACAAAGTTTAGTTAACATTCTTTAACATCATCTTTTCTTCTGATTTTTTCACCATCATCATAAAACCCTGAGACAAGTATGATATCCAAATTTCAGCTGAATTGGTTAAATATTTCTTTCACTTGTAAAATGGGGCGATTTTTGGCCATACTGCCTATGTAAGGTAGCATATTCACTACACATGACAGAGTTTAGTTCACGTTCTCTAACATTATCTTTTGTTCTGATTTTTTTTAAATCCCTGAGGCAAGTATGATATCCAAATTTCAGCTGAATTGGTTAAATATTTCTTTCACTTGTAAAATGCGACGATTTTTGGCTATACTGCCTATGTAAGGTAGCATATTCACTACACATGACAGAGTTTAGTTAACATTCTCTAACATCATATTTTCTTCTGATTTTTTTGCCATCATCAGAAATCCCTGAGGCAAGTATGATATCCAAATTTCAGCTGAATTGGTTAAATATTTCTTTCACTTGTAAAATGGGGCGATTTTTGGCCATACTGCCTATGTGGGGTACTACTACACATGACAAAATTTAGTTAACATTCTCTAACATCATCTTTTCTTCTGATTTTTTTACCATCATCATAAAACCCTGAGACAAGTATGATATCCAAATTTCAGCTGAATTGGTTAAATATTTCTTTCACTTGTAAAATGGGGCGATTTTTGGCCATACTGCCTATGTAAGGTAGCATATTCACTACACATGACAGAGTTTAGTTCACGTTCTCTAACATTATCTTTTATTCTGATTTTTTTACCATCATCATAAATCCCTGAGGCAAGTATGATATCCAAATTTCAGCTGAATTGGTTAAATATTTCTTTCACTTGTAAAATGGGGCGATTTTTGGCCATACTGCCTATGTAAGGTAGCATATTCACTACACATGACAGAGTTTAGTTAACATTCTCTAACATCATATTTTCTTCTGATTTTTTTGCCATCATCAGAAATCCCTGAGACAAGTATGATATCCAAATTTCAGCTGAATTGGTTAAATATTTCTTTCACTTGTAAAATGGGGCGATTTTTGGCCATACTGCCTATGTGGGGTACTTATCATGTGTAGTAGTTACTACTACACATGACAAAATTTAGTTAACATTCTCTAACATCATCTTTTCTTCTGATTTTTTTACCATCATCATAAAACCCTGAGACAAGTATGATATCCAAATTTCAGCTGAATTGGTTAAATATTTCTTTCATTTGTAAAATGGGGCGATTTTTGGCCATACTGCCTATGTGACAGAGTTTAGTTCACGTTCTCTAACATCATGTTTTGTTCTGATTTTTTTACCATCATTATTGAGCGGAACGAGATAACATGTTTGCAGGGTCATCATGAACTGAGTTTGCGTCATTCTCTATTGGCGATAATTTAGTGAAGGTTCGAGCAAGTTCGACAGTTCTGAATCAAGTGCAGCAACGTCCTGCGAATAACGGCCTTCTGTTATCGAAATATTGTCGTCGTTTCCTCTTTTTCAATCATTTTTGAACAGGATGAAATGCGAAGCTTTATCATGCACGCTTTGTTTCTCAAGTATGCAAACCATTATATAATATTCCTTTTTTTTTCAATCTCATGCATTGCCTTTGGGAATTCGGGAAAAAGTCTAAAGAAAGTTAAATACTCGAACGTCGGTTTTGAGCCAGATGTACTTCTCGGTATTTAATAACATAACTTATGATCACGTATACTTCATGATAACCAACGCATTAAAAGGGAATCAAACCCTTTGCAGGAAATTTATTCCTGATCTTATCAAGATAATGCGAATCATTTTATAGTTGGGTATACGTAGAATATAAAAAAGCCCACTGCAGGGGTTTATTGGTCACACCAGCAACAATAGCAGATTTGAAACGTTGGTGGGGTCGATTTGGATCTATACTCCTGTGGTAGTCTCGAACAGCTAGTATAGACCCCTTGCACAAGACGTTAAAACGACCGCTCTAGATTCAACCATATAGTCAATCGAAATATGGTCTGGAAACTCAGCTAAAGTCTTTGGTCTATCTTTTTGTTCGCCTTTATACATTTTTGTGCACGGTGCACGGTCACTGAACACATTGTATTTTAGTATAATGAACGAATTGTCCAATAGCAACGTTTCAGTTCAATCACTCAACCGTGCTATTTAAATATTGATGAATCTAAAACAAAGGATGTGCACGGTGTAAGGTCCTGTTCAACATAAAATCACAGCTCATTATAGCCACTTTGAATTTTGCCGAGTTTCCAGACCATAACTCGATTGACTATGATTCAACCCACTTCCCAAGGTTTGGATATTGCGTAAAACACTCTTCCTCGCGTGTTTGATCATCATTTAAAAGTTTCGCCTAACAGAGCATGCCAATCGTTTTAAATTCATTGTTTATAAGCATTTTTTCTCTTCCGCCAAGGGAATAAGTGTAAGAGGTCTATTTTTGGATTCCACCCCAAAAAAAATCATTACTGACAACTAAAACTGTCTATATCACATTCCTACCTTGGCAACCGAGCATCCTATATTTCATTATACCAAAGGCTCAATTAACAGCCTTATTACTTTTTAGACAAACCAACCGCTTGATACCCTTTCTGCTATTCTTGTTGAGATTGTAATTTGAGATAGTACAAAGACACCAAAATGAAGGTGAGCGCAACCGATGGTTGTTTCCCATGTATAACGAAGTAATAGACTACCGTATCACACATCTATTGTTGTATATCGTCTGAAACTTTATTAAATAATGTAATATAAACTCAGGTATCAAGCATACACTA
This sequence comes from Corallium rubrum, assembly GCA_964035015.1. Classification (NCBI taxonomy): domain Eukaryota; kingdom Metazoa; phylum Cnidaria; class Anthozoa; order Scleralcyonacea; family Coralliidae; genus Corallium; species Corallium rubrum. The sequence continues at coordinate 17,591 of CAXIUP010000266.1, read as the reverse complement.
GAAACACCGCCGTCTTATATCACATGGGTGCATTCAGTTGTATAGCTTAGAGCCAAAATGCACTATAGTGCTTTTGGAAAAATCCATTCTCTATAATTATTATCATAACAAAATTTGAATTAAAACGAGTCTTTAACAGTAATTAATAGAGCATTAACAGAATATTATTAGCTCTCCATAAGAAGTTTCGATCATGTTCAGGGTGCTTTGCATGCTATTTAGAAATTCAGGCAAACAACTGAATGTTCCTTTAACAATGACAGATCCCATATTATCGCCATGTTGGTGGTTGTCGATAAGCATGATATCACTATCTTCGGTACCATACAGCAATACAGTTCGTCTGTTATATACAAATAATGCAGTAGCATTTCGTCCTCGTAATTTTTGGATTTGAAAACCAAGTCGAGATGAGGTATCTGAATCACTCAGTCGAACACAAACGGGTGGCTGTAGCTGTACTGGAGAGACATTTTCTAAAGTAGACGAAGCTTCATTTGGTAACAGATTACGTGCACCTTGAGTAGAAGAATCGTACACCTTGATACCAAGACGTATGCAGTTGACAACTAAACCATACCACACGTCAGAGATCACACCATCATCTGGAGGTTGTATGGACAAGGACAGTAAAGCTTTCCCCAAAACAAGGCAGATTATCGTGCACGGAAAGTTCCCACTTTGACTTCGGTTATCTATTTTGTTTAGCGAAATAACCACAGGAAAAATCCAGCAGCGGACGGAGGTGTTAGATACATGCACGTACACTACATCTTTTGGTGTGCTGTTTTCCACCATAGGCACTGGTGACGTAAGCTGGTTACCATCGAGGATGATGACTTCGGTTGAAGATCCACTGGTTGAAGTAGAACTAAAGGAAATACTTGCTTCATCAATCCGAGTAATATCACTAGATGGTGGGACGGACGATCTAAGAAGTGGAGCAGAGGGATGGTGCTCTATGAAGGAATCACCACTTACAGCAACCAGGCCGCGCTCATGGTCGTCAGATCTAGCGGCATTCGATGCCGTTGTAGTGGGCACATGTATGTCTAAAACTGTTGCAGAAGGCGGGGTTCTTGTCGAAGAAAATCCCGAGGACGATGAATCGTTGACACTATTTCCACCGTGTTCAAATCTCGGAATCTTTGCTGAAGGTTCCTCGTTGTCTTCTACTTGAGTTGGCACGACAACAACTTGGCCAAAAAGGTTGAACTTTAGCTTTTTTCCAAACTAGATTTGATCGTAGAAATGAAATGAAAAGCATATTTAATGCATAATTTGACATAGTCAACAATAAAAATGGTAACCTACCTACCTACCTACCTACCTACCTACCTACCTACCTACCTACCTACCTACCTACCTACCTACCTACCTACCTACCTACCTACCTACCTACCTACCTACCTACCTACCTACCTACCTACCTACCTACCTACCTACCTACCTACCTACCTACCTACCTACCTACCTACCTACCTACCTACCTACCTACCTACCTACCTACCTACCTACCTACCTACCTACCTACCTATACCTATACCCACCTGGGTCGCAAACAGTTTTTAGAATTACATCCATTTAATACAATTACCATACGTTAAGTACATACTTGCCGAATGTGACTGTTGTAAACTTTCTTGTTTAATTTTTCGTTGGAAAAATGTGCAACAAGTCTTTCGACAAATATTGCATTGTGGGCGGTGAACGATGTGGTAAAATAGTTGTCCCTGTTTCTTCTGTTGTTCAACTGTTCTGCTGTTTCAAGATTTGCTTTGCCAGCAAGCTGCTTAACACAAGCCACACGACGTAATGAATCAGCGGGGTTTGTTGTATTCTTTTCGTGAAAAGGATCAAACAAACTGTAGTGTTCACTACAGCCAGTTACTGGATTACATAGCAACTGCTCGTCTTCTTCTCGTTGAACTGCTTCAACACTTTGGCCGCGGACACCATTCGGAAACCAAGGCCAATCAGCACGGAGATCGCCATCTTCAGCTTTTTTGATGTTTTCGGGTGTAGCCGGAGCTACACGGCCTTCATATGCACCAAAAACATCAAATCCTCGGTTTCTCCCATGTGCCACGACCATATTAGCTATATCAGAAACGATTACGTTTGGTACAGCGGCGAAATTCTTGACCATATCAACGTGATCCCTTGGACCTTCTTGACGTAAAAGCCATTTTAAACCGTAGCAAATACCGTGAGGGCACGTCACCCCGAGCCATCCACCTAAACCATTGAAAAGGGCCGTGACAAACTAATTAAGAGTATTTACAAAACCCAGCTGATGCATACACACACTCTGTTCAGTTTAATATGCTTAGATGCACAGAAGACGTTACAACGTGGTAACTTGAACATACAAGTGACCCAGTCGACTATTTTTGGTTCTTATACCACGTTGAGACGTCTTCTGTGCATCTATATATAATAAAGATACATGATAAAGATGCAAAACATTCGTATAACTCTTATAGGACAATTCTGCATGCCCATGCACGAAAGGAAAAAGTAGATAAAATACAATCGTCTGACGTTGATCCACGTGTCTGCATGTATGTGCAGTGAAAATCAATGAAAATACGCATCTAGGTTATTGTATAAATTAAGTATTACACGTAATGACGTACTGCATGATATTACAACAACAATAAACACATACATAACAACCAATTTCGGTACAGTACGTAATTTCTAAATGGCTTTTACAGTATACTAACCTGACCCTCCCCACATTTTCGAAAAAAGCTTAACAAACTTTTCTTCTATGTTCAGGGCACCTTTTAATCTATTCAAAATGTCCACTTTTGAGCCTTTGTCGCTTAGATTGAGGTTCCTTGCAATTTCTCTTAATATTGGGGCCTGTCAATGTATAAAATACAAAACGTTCCTGTTACATGGGAGTTACTTTATATATAAAAAATGGACGCGAGCATTGCTTGAAAGAAAAGACCACGGATAATTATCAAGTACATATTAATAAAATATAACGAAACAAATAGAGAGAAGTTTTTAAAACGCAATAGAGTTTTCGGGTTAGTTTTCTTATTTCTGAGGGTACGACGAAAGCTTAAACGTTTTTTAATGCAGCAACGACTGGTCGCAATTAATCGCGTTTTATATACTTCTTAATAAATGTAACTGAAGGATACCTTCACTCGAATAATCAAATTAAAATTTACAATCTAGTCAAACATTACATAATCTAAAAAAGCGCTGCCAGCTGGTAAACTGCCGTGATTCTTTGGAACGAACTACTGACGTTTCGAGCAGATCCCTCTATTGAGCCCTGAGCCCTCCAAAACACTGCCTACGCAGCACTATGCTTTATTACACAATCTACATACTTTACCTTGCTTTCACAAAATAAATCCATAAGTCTTTCAATTGACAGATCATTTTCAAGAATACCATTGGATGTCATATTGGCAGTGTGGTTAGCCTTTTGATACTCCGAATTGACCAGTTTGTTCCCTTTCTTACATTTAGGTCCAACATAAGGAGACCAAAAAGTGTAACTAGGCTGTAGTTGCAATGGATTTGCTTCAGACCCTAAAATTGTCACAGATAAAACAAAAATTAGTTATTTTAGTAACAATATGTTAGCTTCATGCATGATATGTCAAGCTCAAATATATTAAAAAGAGGAAACATCAACATAATCTGTTACTGTTAGTCAAATTTATAAAAGCAGTTCATAGTGTAATACATCCAAATTTTTGCGCCCGAAAGGGTCTAAAAGTAATAGATAAATTTATTACGTTTACAACCAAAAACCTGCATAAAAGACTGGGGATAAGGTTTAACATAACAAAAATAGAGATGGTTCAAACTTCCTAGCTTTGAAACATGTTGTACTTGAACATGCACCTAATATGTTATCAAATGTGCAACGGCACAAGGAGGTACAAAGACAACTGCTATAATATAACATTTGAAATAGAATAGTCGCTTCTTAGTTCTTAATTCCACAAGTTACCTCTTAAGATGCCACGATGCAAAACTCCAAGGTTGCATTGGTTCCAAAATACCTCTGAGTCCACTTCTTCTGGATGTTCCTCATCTTCATTTGGCAATTCAAGTTCACTAACTATAGACCAGTTAAACATAAGTGAAAATTTTATTGATTTTTACTGTACAAGTAAAAAATTTATAAGAATTCATATAAACCTGACACAAGAAAAAACTAACCTGACAGCTCAAACACACCCTTCTTGTCCACATCCATGTTCAACATTGGAGGATAATAACCGCATAATATACAATGGAAGGAATACGAATGATCTGAAAGTGCTTCAAAGTGTAGGTATCCATTGAGAATTTGGGCACGTGGCAATTGAAAAGGCTTTAGCTGCAACCAGTTCTCAAGAGCTTCAACTGTCCGGCTGACAGCATTGTGGACCTGTACATGTAGATAAAACACGAAGAGAGAGAGAGAGGTTTCAATAAATTGCATACTGCCTTTAAAACCGAGGTCTTCTTGAGCCATTGCTCTAGTGCGATTATGTGTTCCTGGAGACACTACATGTAGCTGACCTTGGTTTTAGTAAAGACCAGCTATGAAAACAAGTTACCTACAGACTGTAAAAACCTGCCATTGTAAAGTCTCTTTTCCAGTCATCACATCACAGAAACTGGCTCTGCATGAGTACTTGCATCTAATTAAAAATAAGTTGCAGTGCTTCTTTTTTCACTGAGTTCTTTGTTTTTTTAGATGCAAGTACTCGCAGTTCGGTGCAAGTCTGTTTCTGCAATGACTGGATAAGAGGCTTCAGAGCTCCTAGTGAATTAAGAACCAGCAGGCTGTAATTTGCCATGAAACAGGTTTCCATAATGTGTCTAATTGTCTTATCACTCAACATAAATTTGATATATAATTTATTGCCTTTATTGTTTTTTTTGAGGGTACAGTGTAGGAGCAAGGCACCACACCCAACGTGCAGTTTCCCATAATTTTAAAATATAAATTTAAGAACCAAAATAGCCTGATTTCCTGGCTGACTTGAAAAATTTGTGCATGCTGTACATTACATGTACATGTACATGTACATAATTTAAGGCTGCAACCTGGCTTCAAAACTTGCATTACTACTCAAGGTTTCACATGTTTATCGGTGTGTAAAACTCTGCAGTAGTGACACAAGACAATTTAATTTATTCTATTTATATACTACTCAACTTTTTAATAAATAAGTAAATAAATAAATATATAAATAAATAAATAAATAAATAAATAACTAAAATGAGTGAATGGATGAATGAATGAATGAATGAATGAATGAATGAATGAATGAGTGAGTGAGTGAGTGAGTGAGTGAATAAATAAATAAATAAATAAATAAATGAATGAACGAATGAATAAATAAATAAATATATGATATACCAATTTTTTCGCTATTGCATGTTTAAATGCAGGCATTTCAACAACTTTTAATACACCCATTTTCAATGGGCCACCTTCTGCAGTCATTAACCGATCAAGCTTGATTGAGGGTCTATCCCTCTGATTATCTGGCTTGCATAAACACAGACATTGGGACTGTACATAATTGCAATAATATATATATATATATATATATATATATATATACACATAAATCTCCTGTGTTTGCATCAATGGGCTATGTAAACACAAGGAGACTTACATGTACAAGTAGTATGCAAATATTTGACAATACATGTACATGACTTTTTGAGCATGTGTACTTTGGTCAGCATGTATTATTGAACAATTCAACAGTGGACACACAAAACCCATACACCATATAAAATATTACCGACACAAGAGTATAATCAAATAGTTCAGATACCTGAATGTGTTTTCTTATCATGTCACAGATTCCTAAGCTCATTAACCAGTTATCATTAAAATTGTGGATTCCATCACAGTACTCTTGATACCGATAAGGCATTTGGCATGCTTCACAAAACTTTACATACATGGAAATACCTGAATTTGAAAATATAAGACATTAAACAAGTTTATTTAATGAGTGCAAAAACATACATTGAAGTAACAGCTTGCATCCATACGAACATGTACAGTTAGCAGTAACACAATTACTATGTTTAATAATAATACCGGTAATAATAATAATAATAATAATAATAATAATAATAATAATAATAACAATAATAATTATAATAATAATAATATAATAATAAAAAAAAATAACACTAATAATAATAATAATAATAATAATAATAATAATAACACTAATAATAATAATAATAATAATAATAATAATAATAATAATAATAATAATATAATAATAATAATATATACTGTACAGTACATAAAATACGAAATATTATTATAATCGTTAAATGGGTTATAAGAGATTCATAATTGTTACAATAATTGTTTACCTTGAATTAACCCTTTTAAAGTTAGAAGCTTAGCAGCAGAGGTGACACATTTTGGATCACTTAGATTACCACAGCAGTAATGGCAAGTTGTTTCATTTGGACAATAACTACAGTAATTATGAAATAAACCCATATTAATTACATTAGGGTCTTTACATGTACATGTATATAGCAAAAAATAAGCTGGCAAATAATATAAGCTAATAACTTAAACAAGTTGTGAACAGCTCATATAAAAAGTCAATTCTTCAATAAGCTGGAATTTATTTTGGATGTACCACCTTCAACCCAAGGCTAATTTTAGTCATGATGGCTTAATTACTGAAGAATTGACCATTTATAATGTACTGTAAGCATACTGTTCACTAATGGGTCAGATGTATTGATCCTTGAATTACACAATACAATGTATTATTACCAAGAATAATTAATATATACAGTAAATATAATTAATTATATAAATATAATTATTCTAAGCATAATACATAATTATATGATAGAATCTGCTTACATGTATAAGGCCTAATTTACACGTATTTATTTATTTATTTATTTATTTATTGAGTGGGCTTACAACTGGCTGGATCTTAATAATGGAGGCTGGGGCTTATTATACAAGAATAGCAAACTAATTTATTTAGCAATTACACAAAGCATACTACATTGCATGTACAGACATACAGGTAGTGTACATTCATTTTGGTGCTTTATAAGAACAGTAATTGCTACAGTATATTCATATTGTTTGTTTTTTTGGTGGGGAGGGAGTTTCTTGGGGGTGGTGGGAGGGGAAAGGGGTGGGGCTTATAAATTGGCACTCATGCACTCTGCTCACCAGAGTGTAAACCAGAGTGTAAAGTGCATGTGAGATTGTGAGTATAGAGTGCTTCAGCTAGTGTTGATGTGATTTGTGATTATGCAGAGATTGCATCATTGGTAAATCTATAATTATAATACATGCATGCATGTACATTTGAAATTATCTAATAACTTTATACAGCTGACTAATTGTCATTATACACATTGTTCTCATGTTATATCAGAATGATTGTGTTATTGCATAAAACGCTGTGTGATGATAATTAAGTGGTACTGTATTTAGATAATTTCTTAAATACATTATTATAATATTATACAATTATATTATATTTAAATTATACATATTAATACCAATTAGCTCTACACCTTAATTGTACTGGATATTTATACTCTACCCATTGCACTGGAAGATGAAATCCAATTGCTTTCATTTGTTTAACTATGAAATTGAGGTAATGTAAATAAAAATTATATTAACTAAATTAAATTAACTAACCTTTTCAAGTAGTTATCTTTCTCCACTGTTATTGACAAAGGAAGCTCTGGTGGAATTTTTTTGTGTTGAAAAATATACTCCAATAGTTTTACAGCAGTTTCACCAACAGGAGGATAATAAGAAGGACAGTGATTGTTAGAGGATGCCAATGACTCATACTCAGGTTCTTCTTCCTCTGGAAGATCCATCTCCAGTGCTGATCCCTCCTCATCTACATCACCAGCAGGAGTTGGCAATGATCCCATAACCCATGGTTGCCATTGAGCCAATGCCCACTTTGTAATACATTTGTGCAAACATGATCTTCTATTTGAACAACACTTGCAAGTAAACTTTTTATTCTTAGTATCTACAGTTACGATGACCCTGTTTTGAAATGACCAGTAATGATCTACTTTAACATTGGCAAAAACAGAAAAATGAATAAAGCGACTGGAGAAAGATTGTGGCATCTGCACAATAAATGGCACATTTTCCTGCAATGCTTTTAGCTGCCATTCTAGACACTGTGCTTTTCTCTCAGGTTTCAACCATTTAATAGTGCTGGTGATCAATTCCAATGTTTCAGATTTAAGAACTGAATTGTGAGTAGGTTTCAGGAAACGAGTAGATTGCAAATGTTCACATAAAAAGTCAGACTGTCCACTTCTAACAGCTGTTTCAGCATACTGTCGACATGTATGTGAACTGCATTGCACGGAGGCTGGAGGAGTAACCATAAACTGGCAGTGAATTGGGTGGTCAGCACCATGCCACTGTTTTCTCACCAAATAAATCCCATTTGAATGATCAACACAAACACCATTTAGGCATCTATTTTGGTTGATCTCCAAATTGTTGACAGACTGATGCTGTGTACGGATGTGACTACTTAGTGAATTTGGATGCAATTCTCTACCACAATCCTTATAAGGGCACTTTACTTTAGCAGGCTGTTGACGTAATGATCTTGCCTCAGGCTGTTTATAGGTGAATGTTTGTGTTACAAAATCATTTGATTCATCAACAAACAAAAACTCATGGGTTAAGGGACTTGTGTGATCACCACTACTCATTGGCAAGTGCTGCTGTTGTTGCTTTTGTTGCTGTTGCTGTTGTTGTTGTTGCTGTTGTTGTTGTTGCTGTTTTTGCTGTTGTTGTTGTTGTTGTTGTTGTTGTTGTTGTTGTTGCTGCTGCTGCTGTTGTTGTGGCTGTTGTTGTTTTTGGTTCTGATGTTGTTGGTGCTGCTGTTGTTGTTGGTGCTGCTGTTGTTGTTGATGCTGATCCTGCTGTTGTTGTTGTTGATGCTGCTGCTGCTCCTGTTGTTGTTGTTGCTGCTGTTGTTGTGGCTGTGTGGCTTCCTTGACTTCAAGGTTCAGGCTGTGACTGCTCTTTAAATGTCTCAGAAGTTCCTTTTCACGCTTAAATCCTCCTGAGCAACCATAGCAATGGTAGTGTGTCACGTTCTTCAGTTCTTTGCTCTGTCCCCTACTTGATGCAAACGTACACACCAATTTGCACCTTAAAATACTGAATCCTATTGTTAATGGGGAGAAAAAGACGGAGTTATTAAACTCGCAAAATACTTTTGTTTTGATCGCTATAATAAACAAATAGCCTGCCTACAGTATCAGCGAGTTCACGACTACGAGTCATAAATATTCATGATGCTGATTTGATATTGTTCATAAATATTCACGCAAAATAACCAACCTCCATAATCGATGCGATTATTCCAATGGACATTCTTGAAATGGTCCTTTATCTCGCAAGGTCTTGCTCTGGACAATGGGCACAGTTGACAATGAAAGAGATTTCCATTGCAGCCTGAAGTAGGACAGTCAGACCGTCCACAGCGGAGAAGATTTATATCACACGCTCCTTGCTTTACAATGGAAGGATGCGTCCAATTTTCGGACATTAGTAATTCTTATTTTCTCATCATAGTTTAAAAAATAACAATAATTTGAACCTTTAGGAGCGGGTAAACGAACCAGTGAATCGAAAGGGTTTTCGAAAATATCCCGGGAAAATTTCCGCGCACAGGACGGACTCCTACTAACCAGACTCCTACCGCGTACCGTCTCGGGTATTTGCTCCTCATTCTGTTCTATTTGCTCGTTAAAGCACTATATTTGCGCCTGGGATTTGCGCGGTCATCCTCCTTATAAGGAATACGTACTAGATACCCCTATCGCAAAATGGGCACTATCCCACGTTCGAGCGCGATCAAAAATGATTAACCAGGAAAGCTCAGACGACGCGGTGTCGGAGACTGGCATTGTTGTTGTTGTTATATCAGATTAATTAAGATTAGTTTAGAATTACATCAATAGAACCTCATTTAATTGGATAAGAGACATGCATGCGATCAGAGCTAAAGAGAGAATAGTGAAGTGAACATCGTATATTGTGACTGTGATTGTGAGTAAATTAAATCTTTATATAAATTAACCAGAAAATAGAGTGAATTGTGTGATTGCTGATAAGCGGTGGCAAAGTTTCCGACACCTGGCACCTCCATACGGGATTTATGTGAGAAGAGAAGCTTGAAACACAGCAAAGAAACGCGACCTTCGGTTATGGAGTCTCCCGAATCAACACTGCAAGTCAAGTTAGTACAACTGAAAATAACTATAGATAGGACCGAGAAGATACTTGAAGCTCAAAAGTCCGAGGCGATCGAACGCCACCAAATAGCTCTCAAGACCACAGCGAACGAAGTTGAACGTCTGAAAAGGGAAGTCGAAGCGCAGAAGATTGCTGCGAAGGATGATTTAAGTGATATCGAAAAATGGGTGAGTGAAATCGATGCTAAACTGGAAAGCGCAGACCACGAGAACAGCCGTCTTCAAGAATGGCGAGAAAGTGTGAAAAGACAAGATATACACCGACAACGAGATGAAGAGCTTTCATACGAGCGAGAACTACACGAGACGCGCATGAAATTCAAATCAGAATTACAAGCTACCAGCACCAAATCGACAACAAATGAAGCAATTTCTGGGCTACAAGCGAAGTTACCTAAGTTAGAGATAACAAAATTCAATGGAACTTATCAAGAGTGGACTCGCTTTTGGGGTCAGTTTACTGAAACCATCGACAAAGCAGGAATTCCTAGTGTGACCAAATTTGCATACTTGCGCGAATTGCTCGAAGCTAACGTGAGGAAAACGGTAGAGGCTCTACCATTCACCAGTGAAGGATACAACCGAGCAAAGAGCATACTGCAAGATAAATATGGAAAAGAATCAGAAATCATCAAAGCCTATACAAAGGAAATTCTTGAACTACCGAACATACCGAACGCCAATGTCAAGAGGATTCACGAGTTTTATGACAAGTTAATGTACGCTGTACAGTCGTTAGAGACCATGGGGAGTCTTCAACAGATTAACGGAAACGTGGCGTTGACACTCGAAAAATTGTCTGGAATTCGGGGTGATCTAGTGAGGACCGATCCTAACTGGGAAAGCTGGGATTTCGTTAAATTAGTGGAAGCATTGCATCTTTGGACGCGAAGAAATCCGATCGACAGTCAATCCTTTGAGTCCAAACCTCGCGACCTCCGTCGCAACCGATTGTATCACGCACGGCGCCAAGACGACCGACCACGTGGGTGTATATATTGTGAAGATAAGACTCACAAATCCGGTGAGTGCTCTAAAGTGACAGCGACTTCCGAGAGAAAACAGATACTGGCTAAACGTCGTCTCTGTTTTAATTGCACTGGTGAAAACCACAGAGCGGCAGAGTGCCCGAGTAAACGAAAATGTCAACAGTGCGACCGACGTCATCACACGTCCATTTGCGATCAGACCGTGAAAATAGAGCCAGAGCGGGAGCCTGGGGAAGAAAGTAAAGGCTCGGAAAGACTTTATACTTCCAACGAGAATGGAGAATGCGTGTTTCCTGTCGTAACCGTTCGAGTAAACGGGGTCCTGTGCAGAGCCTTAATCGACTCTGGGGCAGGGAGTTCGTACGCTTCCGCCAAGTTGATTCATGTCCTGAACATCGAGCCAGTAGAAGTACAAACCAAGCAAATTGACATGCTCATGTGTACAAAACAAGTCTGTCTGGAATCGTATCAAGTTAAGATAGAGTCAACAACCAAGGAGTTCAGCATGAAAGCTCATCTGACCAAGGTGGACAAATCTGAACTGCTATCTCTGGAAAATCCGCGCTACGAGGAACTCATCGCCAAGTATACACACCTAAAAGGAGTTACAATGACAGATCGTGACAACAAGCCAAAACTTCCTATCCATGTAGTGCTTGGTAGTGGAGACTACGCGAGAATCAAGACTGAAACTCGACCACGCATAGGAAAAGACTGTGAACCAATCGCAGAACTGACCAAACTGGGGTGGTTTCTGATGTCCCCTGGACAAGAATTTGACAGGAACACAATGTTGCTTACGCAAACCAGCCAATCAGATTACGAGCAACTATGTCGCCTAGATGTACTCGGACTCGAAGACACACCGGAGCACGATCAGGGAGTGGTTCATAATGAATTTAAGGAGCAGTTAACAAGAGACCAAGAAGGTTGGTACGAGACAGGATTACCGTGGAGAGGAAACCCTTTACGTCTGCCCACAAACGAGCGAGGAAGCCAACGTCGCCTCATCAGCCTCACAAGCAAGTTACGGCGTGACGGTCTCACTGCTGAGTACGATTCCATCATCCAGGAACAGAAAGAAAGTGGAGTAATAGAGCCAGCCAATAATCCAGCGAAGGGAGTCGAATTCTACATACCCCATAAAGCAGTGATACGGGAGACAGCGGAGACCACGAAAATGCGAATCGTATACGACGCGTCAGCGAAAGAAACTCCTGATGCCCCATCGTTGAATGACTGCTTGTACCCAGGCCCACCGCTCCAAAATAAACTGTGGGATGTACTCGTCCATCAGCGAACTCATCCAGTTGTGGTAACCGGCGATATCCAGAAGGCATTCTTGCAAGTTCGGATTAGGGAGAGCGAGCGCGACGCCCTGAGGTTCCATTGGCGGTGTGGAGAACATTCGAAGTTAGAGACGCTAAGATTCACGAGGGCGCTCTTTGGATTAGCTCCTTCGCCTTTTCTTCTCGCTGGAGTGATTGAACACCATCTGGAGTCTTGGAAGGAGAAATATCCCGAGACCGTTGCCGAGATTCGCAAAAGTCTCTACGTGGATGATTTGCTCACCGGTGGGCAAACCGTTGCACTAGCACAGCAACACAAAGAGAGAGCGACAGAAATATTCGAAGATGCCAAATTCAAACTCCACAAGTGGAACTCTAACGACAGTGAGCTAGAGGTGAACGGTAAACCATCGGGAGAGGATGACGAACAATCGTTTGCGAAACAGCAGCTGGGAGGAGAATCAACCGAAACCAAGATGCTCGGGTTGAAATGGAACAAGGAAAACGACACGCTGGCCGTCACCTTTCCAACCGCCGACAACAGTGGTCCAATAACCAAACGTAGGATCCTGAGCAAACTCGCCAAGATATACGACCCCCTGGGCCTAGTTTCTCCGGTTACCCTGGAAGGAAAGATGATTTACCGCGAGGTGTGCAAGAGCCAGATACCGTGGGATACAGAGATCCAAGACCCTTTAAGACGTCGCTGGATGGCATGGGAAAAGACGTTGCCCAAGGAAGAGACGGTGCCACGCCCCATTGTGGAACACAGAGAGCCTGTGCTGAGTCTGGAACTCCATGTCTTTGGCGATGCGTCTACTCGTGGAATTGGAGCAGTAGTCTACTCGGTGGTCCAACAAAATGGTGGGAAAACACGGCGACTTGTGACAGCCAAAGCACGATTGGCTAAAGAAAGTCTAACTGTCCCCCGACTCGAGTTGGTGTCCGCCCACATGGCAGCCAACTTGGTGATGAATGTGCGAAACGCCTTGCAGGGGCTTCCTGAGCCGAAGATCCACGGGTGGCTGGACAGCAGCGTCGCACTCCACTGGATACGCGGTGATGGGCAATATAAGCAATTTGTGGCGAACCGAGTATCAAAAATAAAGCAACACCCAGAAATAGAGTGGAGACACGTTCCTTCGGAAGAAAACCCAGCCGACCTAGCCAGTCGTGGAGGATCTTCGAACAAGAAAACACCATGGTGGGACGGCCCAGAATGGCTCGAAGATCCAGCTCAATGGCCAGATAACCCTCTAACACAACCATCCACAACATCGGAAGCAGAAGCTAAGGTAATACGAGAGGTCCTATGCGCAACACACGCAGAGAACGTGCCCGATGACTACGATAAATTATTAGAGAAGCACAACCTTCATCGCACACTACGAACATGCGCTTGGATCGCAAGATTCACGCACAATTGCAAGAGCACCGAAAAACGAAGTGGCCCACTGACTACAGAAGAGATCAACAGCACCCGCTTATGGTGGATCAAGAGAGTTCAACGCAGTTGTGACATCGTGAAGGATCGAGAACGACTCAACCTTCAAGAGAATGCCCAAGGAATACTCGAGTGTCGTGGTCGAATACAGGGGGAGTATCCAGTCTACCTGCCAGACACTCATGCTTTCACCGAGAAGTTAGTAGAAGAAGCGCACTGGCACACCCTCCACGGCGGAGTCGGGCTAACCATGACACATGTGCGCCAAAAGTACTGGATACCAAGACTAAGAAGTTTGGCCAGGCGAGAAATCAAGTCTTGCTACGGTTGTCGTAAATTCCATACAACCGCCGTGACCAGACCGCCCCCTGGAAACCTACCACGAGATCGCACCGAGGGAGACCACGCTTTCCAAGTAATCGGGGTTGATTACGCTGGACCGCTGGCGTATCGCACGAAGACTGGAAAACAAGCCAAAGCATACATAGTCTTATATGCTTGCAGCCTCACGAGAGCACTTCATCTGGAGCTGACAACTACCATGGAAACAAAAGAGTTTCTTGGAACGCTCAAACGGTTAATAGCACGTAGGGGGAGACCCGACAAGATCTACTCTGACAACGGGCGAACCTTCGTTGGAGCAGCACGATGGGTTCGCACAGCAATGGAAGACGAGAAACTACAACACTTCCTAGCGTCCAAGAACATAAAATGGCAGTTCAACCTGAGCCGCGCCCCATGGTGGGGCGGTCAATTTGAGCGTATGGTGGGGTTGGTGAAAACGTCCTTGAACAAAGCTATCGGTAAAGCATGTCTAACTTGGACAGAATTGTCGGATGTCCTATTAGACGTTGAAGTTACTCTCAACAACAGGCCGCTGGGATACATTGAGGATGATCCAGAGTCTCCAATCCTGACACCAAACTCATTGATGTTTACGTCCTCCAACAATCTTCCAGAAATGGCAGCACATCATGTCGAAGACAAGGACCTCCGCAAACGAGCAAAATTCTTGAAAAGGTGAAAAGACGTTGTCTGGAGACGATGGACAAAGGAATACGTGCGAGGTCTACGGGAAAGGCACATGCAGTACTACGGGAAACCACTCACCTTAGCAGTAGGTGACGTAGTAATCATTAAGTCTGATGAAAGAAATAGGGGTGAATGGCCCCTAGGTATTGTCGCGGAGTTGTACGAAGGAAGGGACGGTGTAGTTAGAGCAGCGAAGCTACGCGCAGGAAAGAGCTTCATCGAACGACCAGTGCAGCACCTTTACCCACTGGAGCTGAACTGCGACATGGCAGAAATACAACCAGAAGTCCTGAACGCAGATGCACCAGAGTTTAGACCAAGAAGAGATGCGGCAGCTGTTGCGGCATTGCGTGTCCAACAAATAGCGGATGACTCAGGATGAATGTTGAACACTTAGAGTATAATGTAAAGTATATCCTAAACGGTTACATACACTATATATATATATATTACACTATAATCTATGTAAACTTTTAAAGCCAGTCTCCATGGGACATATACCTCAAGGGCGAGCTATATGGGGGGAGTGTGTCGGAGACTGGCATTGTTGTTGTTGTTATATCAGATTAATTAAGATTAGTTTAGAATTACATCAATAGAACCTCATTTAATTGGATAAGAGACATGCATGCGATCAGAGCTAAAGAGAGAATAGTGAAGTGAACATCGTATATTGTGACTGTGATTGTGAGTAAATTAAATCTTTATATAAATTAACCAGAAAATAGAGTGAATTGTGTGATTGCTGATAAGCGGTGGCAAAGTTTCCGACAGCGGTTTGTTTTTTTGTTGTTGTTTTTTTTTTTTTTTTGTTTTTTTTTTAATATGTACATGTAATTCCCTTCTCCGTCTGTGTAACCATGCGGCTCGCCACGTTCTCTAAGACCCCTAACGGTGTTTGAATATATAGTTGGTACGCATCACTAACCCAGCGTCCTAGTGTCTTGATTAGATGGTCGGGAATGCCCACGGTTGCAGCGGTCGTCGCGGCTCCAATGCGAAAGCTGTGTCCCGAGTAATTTCCTTCGAGCCCTAGTCGTGTTACCGCGTCTTTAAGCCAGGTTGTTAACGTGTTTCGAGTCAGGGGGAGGCCATTTTGGTGTCTAAACAAGGGCCCTGCTGTATTTCCGCGATGATGAAGGTATTTCATGAGGGCTCGAACTGCGCAAACGTCGGAGCGTGAAGACCCTATTCGCAAGGTATGGCCTTTGCGAAATTGATCTGTTTTTGAGGATTTTATTGTTAGTAATATTACCGTGGGGTTAATATGTCTGTCAATTTTAATGTCTTCGAGAGATAAATGAATCTTGGAATCATAAGAGGACGACTTGGTTGTGAACTCTCCGCAGCGCAGAAAATCGAAGAAACCAGTACAACAGGCTGCCCAAAATAACGCGTCGCGATAGTCGGTAAGGTTGATTAGCAGACGGAGTCGACGTAGAATATCTACCGTAATGGGGAGACGTGGTCGGGTTCCAGTGCCTTGAATGCGCTTGATTCCTCGTAGGACGCGCTCTAAACGAAGGCAATTGCCCAGAGGATTGCCGAAACCGTTTTCGATATGCAGTGACCGTACGCCTGCAAGATAGACTTTTATAGAAGTTGCTTTGAGCGTGCGCGATAAATAAGCCGCATACAGCATCAAAGTTCGTTCATTTGCGGGTAGAGGAGAACCGTTGTCGTTGAGTTGTTGACTCCAGTGGCAGAAGCTTAAGAAGCGATGTTGAGAGGCGGTGTATGTTCTACGTGTTGATTTGGCTAAGCCTTGAAAAAGAAGTGATGACGTAAGCTCCTCTAAAGATCGCATGTCAGTTCGGCTTGCAGTTTCTGTGGTATAGCTAGAGGGAGACGGTTGGCTTTGGGGGCCAGTTGGAAAAATTCCTGAAAGTTGAAACGGGAGAGCGCATCAGCTATAGAGTTGTTTTTTCCGGGAATATGGGCAGCAGAAACGCAAAAATTGTTTTTTGCTGTGATTAAGAAAAGCGCGCGAACGAGGTGCATGATTTTGTCGTCTTTGGATGATCCCGAACGTAGGATGTGTACAACGCTCTGATTGTCGAACAAGAATCGGACTCGTCTTTGAGCCCAGGTCGGTCCCCATAAGTGACACGCTACAACGATAGGGTAGAGTTCTTTGTAGGCCATGTCCAGTAGTTTCTGTGCAGGTAGCCATGCTTGAACAAACCATTCCCCGTTGTTGTATGCCCCGAAGCCCTTACCCGAAGCATCTGTACAAAGTTCGAAATCTGGTATGGGTGCCCATTCTGGCAAATCGAAGAAGTAAACTCCGTTCCATGTTGGCAGAAATTCATTCCACCATGCTAAATCACGTTGGCACTCTTTGGTAATACGAATGCATTGCCAATAGCGTTTGGAATCTCGAAGCAAATTAATTAGTCTGCGCAGGAAAGTGCGACCGGAAGGGACCACTGAGCAAGCGTGGTTAAGCTTACCCACGAGTGATTCGAGTTCTTTACGTTTACACGATTTTTTGTGTAGCCATTCTCTAATAAGCTGTGTTAGATCGTTAAGTTT